>CM076582.1:434780885-434973856 GCA_034641835.2 Pinus albicaulis | reverse complement strand
GAGCCATGGGGCTTGTACGATTATTGGCCACAGTGGCGATGGGATCGGGGAGGACTATTGATTGGCTGGTACCATGAGAGGCCAGTTTGGGATCCTGGCATTGAGATATCCCTTCATGTCAGGGTGATGCAGGAGACAGAGAGGTTTCAGTGGGACCCGGGCACATTTTGCGGTGTTAGTGACATTTTGCGGTATCGGCGGGGAGCGCCCGGAGCCCAGAGTAGGCTTGTTCCGGCTGGCAGGCAAGCAATTTTCTTGGGATGAGGATGCCACTTGGGAGGGAAGGAGAGCGAGCAGACTTTACAGCATCCATCACTTCGGTTGCTTGAGGACAAGCAACGTTTTGCCGGGGGAGACTGTAATATTCCCAATTAGCCTTGCTAATTGGAATATTTCATTTTTGCTTTATTTTGCCGCTTTAGCTAGACATAATAAATAAAGTGAGGAATAAGAGGGGTCACCTCACTTTAGTCATCTCACTTTATAAATAAAGTGTTCTTTTCCTAGTAGATGAACGTTGTAACTTAAAGAGGGGGCCTTGGGGGTCCACGTGATTATGATGGGGGGAGGCATCAGGCTGACCCAAGGTAAACTGCGCAGGTCAGAGACGAGTAAGGGAGCAGTTAAATTTTGGAGGGAATTTGGCATTATAAAAGGAGAGGTTCTCACCTCATTTTGATCATTCATGATTTGATATTCTTATTGATAGCTGGACTTTGTCTGCTTCAGCACGCCGGTTGTTTAGTCGGTCTGCAGCACTGTTTAGTGCACGAGTGTGTCCGGTCGGAGATCTCACCCTTAGCCTCGGGGGACTTCGAGTGCCTGCCCTGGTAAGGTTTTTCTGGTTTCACCCTTAGCTTCGGGGGACTTCGAGTGCCCGCCCTAGTGAGGTTTGTTCTGAGTACACTTTTCAGTTCCAGCAGTGAAGCAGCAGCAATTTCTGAAGTATCTCTGAGGAGGAGGAAGCCCTCTTGTGGCTGCGCAGAGGAAGAGGAGGAAGGACGCTGATTCTTGAAGGAGAAGGACGCTGTCTCATCTGGAAGGAGGACGCTGTGCCTTTCAGGAGGGGAGGACGCTGTCCAAGGAGGACGCAGTTCCAGTCTGGCAGAGGAAACGCTGTTTTGGGAGGCAGAAGGACGCTGTCTAGCCCTAGAGTGAGGACGCTGTCCATTTCTGGAGGTAAGGGTTGCAGATCTGAAGGTTGATTGCTAGATCCGGTTGTGGGAAGGATAGATCTTGCAGATCTAGTCTTGTATGTTGCAGATCTAGTATTGTATGTTGCAGATCTGGAGGTTTAGCACTAGATCCAGCTGGAGGAGTGACAGATCTGAGGAGATATTGATAGATCTAGCCCAGATCTGAAGGAATAACACCAGATCTAGCCCTAGAGGCTGTAGATCTGAGGTGATAGTTCCAGATCTAGTATAGATCTGAGGGTTTGGCATCATATCTGATATTGGAGGACGCAGATCAGGAAGGGAAGGACGCAGGTCTGATTGGAGGCTTCAGTTCCATCAGGAGAGACGCAGTTCTGAGGAGCAGGCTATTGTGAGAGGGCTCATCAGCGTTTCCAGCATTCTGTAGCAGGTTCATCTGTCTGGAGGATTGAGGGCCTTGTGCTTCACCTGTTTCTGCGCTGTCACTAGCAGAGACAGCGTTTTCCAGTAGAGAGGGTTTGCAGTTAGAGATCAGCCCCAGTACCAGCGCAGTTCATCTCCAGAGCAGCTAGGACGCTGTCCTTATTGCAGCCATTTTCTTGTATGGGAGGGTCATCACTTGCCTAGGGCAAGGATAGGTGCACTGATTCTGATCTATTTGTACTTCTCTCTATGTACTTTCTGATTAATAAAATGGCTCAGTTTCTGGTATTACATGTGTCATGATTCAGTGATCTGGTTCAGCATTGCATTTTCTATATCTGTCTGGCATATTTCTGTTATATTACTGGTTATTCCCCTCTGGGGATAACAAAAAATCGTAAAAATTGGGAAAAAATCGGCACATACAAAAATATTCATTTTTTGTCAATTTTTTTAATATCTAAAGCATCCACGGCATAAAATAAATGCATCGACACATAAATATGAAAAAAAACTAATATATAATATGTGTAATATCATGTCTAGTGCTACATCACACATAAAATTGAATCATGTCTTGAATACTAAGTCATGAGTCTCAAGAGTCAACTCAGCCTCAAAATATCAACAAAAAATATAATAATGTATCTCATATCATGAGTCATAATGTCATATACAAAGGAATGTCAATGCACCATATAACCTATGGTCCTATACTACTAGTTTCCTCGACCCCTCTTGCGAGAAAATGTAACAGCTTTCCCTCTAGATGAAGAAGCTGGTGGGGCTCGCAATGGACTTTGTTGTGCTCTAGAAGTAGAACCTGAAGCACCAGGAGTTAAAGGAGGCAGACCACGTCCTCTACCGGTAGCAGGGGTAGGTGGTGCCACCTCCTCCTCCTGCTCCTCCTGCTGCTACTCCTCCTCCTCATCCTCCTCCCCCTCCACTACCTCCTACTCTATCCAATCAAGCGCTGACTCCATGACAGGCCTCTCAGCCTCAACCCCCCATTCAACAGTGGTGTCAATCGCATCTAAAGAGATGGCCTCCATATCAGGTGTCCTCTCAAGTTGTCTCACCCACAATCTAAGATTGTAGTAGACGTAAACCATGTCATTGAGGCGCTGGGACTCCAACCTGTACAAGGGTCATAAATTAATAAATTAAAAATATATATTATAAACAATAAATTAATAATTATAAAAAAAAAAGTATTTAATGAATTCAAAAAATCAATTGGAATATTTTAAGTTTTTAACCTGTTGCGCCTTTTGGTGTGTATTTTTTCAAATACACTCCAGTTGCGCTCGCATCCTGAAGAGCTACATGTTTGGCTTAGTATTCTAATGGCAAGATTTTGGAGTTTTGGTAATCTGCCACCGTAACTCCTCCACCATGCATCTACAAGTTACGAGTTACAACAAATAAGATAAACTCATAAAGTTACAAACATAAGAAAATTTTTAAAATAATGAAAATCTTACCTGGCATTTTAGTAGTCCTATCCTAGATAGCCATGTCAAAGCTCAAGGTGCCGCCTGCCATTCTGTACACCTCCATTTCTTTGAATATCTCTGCACGTTCTTATGAAGATGGCACCATCTTCTGAACACAACTGAAAAGCCATCCATGACATCAACATCAAATAGGAAACTACATGAGTAAGCAAATTCGGGGTTCAGGAATACCCCTGCAGCATGAATGGGACGATGGAGTGTGTTGTTCCATCGGTCATCAATCACTTCCCATAAAAGAAGTTGTTTCTGAAACCCCTCATCACCCTTATCATCATAGTAGCTGCGAATGGCTTCTTTGGCCCTGTCCATGGCCTCATACAAGTAGCCCATTGTGAGCTTCTCTCCATCAACCAATCTAAGAACCTTTACCAAAGGTTCAGTAACAATGCACACCTCTTGCACTCCCGCCCAGAAGCTTTCCTGATATGAAACCAACCTACAGATGGCCTCTCCCTCTAGTTTGCGGCTGACAGTCAAAACACGCCACTCCTCTAAAAGAAACATTCTCTTCAAATCAAACATAGAATTCAAGAGGGATTGAAGAGATATGAAACTAGTGGCAAATCGTGTAATAGCAGGGCCCACCAAGTCCTCCTTGTTGGTGAATGTTCTCATCAAATGAAGCACAAATGCATGATTATATATAAATTTTGTAATGCTCTTTGATGACTCTACAATATCTTTAACAAAATCAATCTTTCCTATGTCCTCCAACATTAAATCAAGGCAATGTGCAGCACATGGTGTCCAAAATATTGTTGGATGCCTCTTCATAAGCATCTTGCCAGCAACAACATAGTTTGCAGCGTTGTCCGTTATGATTTGGACAACATTTTTGGGACCCACCTCCAGGATGAACACATCCAATAAATCACATAATAATCGTGCATCTTTGACATGTGCAGATGCATCAACAGATTTCATAAACATTGTCCCCTTGGGACAACTGACCAAGAAGTTAATAAGGGTCCTACCCCTTTGATCAGTCCAACCATCTGACGTCACAGTGCATCCTGTGACTTCCCATGATGCCCTTAACTCCTCCAATCTCTTGGTGCAGTTAGCTTTCTCATTTTGAAGAATGCGCCCTCTAAAGTCATCATATGAAGGGGCTTTGTATCTTGGGCCAACAACAGCGATAGCATCAATCGTACCCTGATAAAATGGATTGTTACTAGCAACAGTGAAAGGAATATCACTCCAAAGAAACAGTTTGCTCAATAACCTGTTAGCTTATTCCTTCTCCTTTTTTTTAATAAATGAGGAGATGGATGGTTGTGCACCGAGAGTGGTTCTAGGAACAAAATATGAGGAGGCACCTATGAGGTTGGCTGTAGAGGATGCTGATGCAGAAGAACCACTACCACTCTCACGGTCAACTCTAAACCCTGATATTTGACTCTTAAGAGCTGCCTTGCTAAGTTTAGTTGTTTCTATTTCTTCCAATGATTTGTTGGCTCTTCTGAATATTTCTGGATTGGTATTTGTGCAAGGGCCTACTTCATGTCCAGGAATTTGTGCCAGGTGGTATTTCAACCTGTATATCCCCCCAGTCAAGTGTTGACCACATAACTTGCAGCTCAATTTTGATCGATCAAACCCTTGATCAGGTTCACCAAATTCCCATAAATGATCCAATTTCCTTGGCATGTTTGTAAATTTGTTGAATTCTTGACTCTTGAGTTTTACCGTAAGATGAACTTTGAACTTTGAACTTTGAAATTTAAACATAGGGCACAAGAAAAATTGCAAGTTAAAAAATAAAATAAAAAAATTACAATTTTACATACAACATTTTGATTTTTTCACCAAAAAAACCCCTCAACTCAATGCAAAAATAATGGAAAAAAATACATGTTGAAACTCAAGCAAAAATAATGGAAAGAAACTAGGCGCATAAGAAGAAATATAAAAATTAATTTAACAACCAATTTTTTACATTTTTGACCAAAATAAACCCTCTCCTTTCAATAAAACCAAAAAAAAAACACAACCAAATGCAATAAAAAATGACGAAAAATACATGGGTGATAGAAACCCATAGAAGAACAAGAAAAAAGCAAAAAAAAAGGTCAAATTTGATGCCCATACCTGGAAAAAACGTTTTGCCAAAAAAACTTGGTCCAAATTCAAATTTTGTTGGCTTGGCTTGCTAAAATCCTTCACTTTTGTTCACTCTTGCCCTTGTAGATCACTTATCCTCCTCCTTAGCTCACCTTCAGTCCTTAGCTCTCCTTAGCAAACTTCTCAATGCAAAAATGAGAAAAAAAAAAAAAAAATCAAAATCGCATATAAAAAGTCGCTTTTTTGAGAGTCAACAATTATTACCTATCGGATCGCGATTTTTTGGCGATTTTTTCAAATTCAAAAAATCGCCAATAAAATCATTTTCATGAAAAAATCGCGATTTTCAAAACCATGGGTGGACTGATGAAATGTTACTTCCCCTTGGGTGCTAAAAACACCTAATAGAGTTATCATTTAGCCACTCCTACCTAGGGAGGAAACACCATTGCGAGTTCAAGGCCCTGAATTTGGAAAGGGGTCCTTAAATGAGGTATTAAATATCCCATGACACTCAAGCTTCGTTCCATTAGATGCAATAATGATTTTTATCCCTACTGACAGGTTGCTTTCACTAGAATCTGTGATGTGATTGTCAGGTGTTGATTTATGGTAGCATTGGATGTGCTCTAGCCTTGTAATTTTGTAAATAGGCTAAGACACATGTCTTCCATGAAACCTAGAAATGGTTTTGGAAAATTCCACATAGAGATGATTTAATTAAATTAATTAATCATTTTGTAATGTTTTCCTAAGTCTAAACTCATGGAAACTGATTAATTAAAGGGTATTAATTAAATCAAGTGTAAATCTTATAGATAAAGTCATGGATCAACTCCAAGTTAATCTTAACCCTTGATTATGTTTTAATCTTGGTCGTTGAAGAGTCAATGAAAGATTATAAGAAGGAGGGTCAGGGGCCTATGGAAAATACACTTGAGACTTGAGCCATTGAGCATTTTCGAATTTGTGTGAGGAGACACAGCTTTTGATCAAGAACAAATCACTAGGGCTAGGTTTGCTAAGTGATTTGATTCAGTGATCAGATCCAAAGAGGGGCAGAGGCAGAGAATGGTCAGGAGGGCCAAGACTACATTTTAGAGAGAGGCAACATCAACGCAGGAGAAGGACAACACAATTTCTAGCAGGAGTGACGCAGTTATTGCAGAGAATCACACAGAGCCAGCGCAGTGTCTCTTGGAGTCAGTGCAGAGAAAAATAGAGGTTGGGGTTTTGGGCAAAGAGGGCCAAGATCCAGCTTTAGATCAGCCAGATCAACTACAAGAAAAGGTCACGCAATTCCTCTAGCTTATCTACGCAGGCTTACGCAGATCCAGCATAAGCAATCACGCAAAGGTAGTGAGGCCTTCATCAGCATTGTTTTTTATCAGTCGGAGACTTGCTGAGTGAGGTATATCTCACAGTTATTTTTGTTGTCTAGATTTCTCTAAAGGGTTTGCCAGATGTTGGCACTGTTGTCGCACAAAATGTCTAGGCACCGCGACAACGGCTCAAATCGGGGGCTGTCAGCCTGATCCCCAATCTCTCTATCTAAGTTGTCTCCTTTGTTGAAATTTGGTTACTGGAGGACAGATGATTCCCTAAGGCTTTGATCTTTGGCCTAGGGAAAAGTGTCCAAAAGAATTTAATTTTTTCTCCTAAAGTGACTTTATAAAGTTATAAAGTCAAATCTAATTTAAAAGTGACTTTAAGTGATAAAGTTACTAAAGGCTAATTTTAAAGTGACTTTAATAAAGTCAATGTAAAATTAGAAAGGAAAAGTGACTTTGGAAATAAATGACTAAGTGGGTCTTTATTAAAGTGGGGTGGATTAAAAAATAGAAAGTGAGATTTAAATGAGCATTTAATCTCAGCCCTAGATCTAAATCTGTTTCAGCCATTGGATTTAGGGATTCCCCAAAAGTCACTTAGGGTTAGGTTAAAGGAGGGAAAGGAGGAAAGGTCATTCATTCTTTCATGAGCAGATTGGGAGAAGAAAAGAGATTTGAAATTTTTACGGCAGCGGAGAAGAAGGAGAGCGGCTTGATAAGAGATTTGACAAAGTCTGTGACATTGTGCCACATACCAAGGCAGAAAATTCGTACATCAAAGGAGAGGCAGTGTTTCCAAGTGAGGAGGCACAGAAATCGAGGAAGAGGGTACAGCAGCAAGCACACACTCCAAGGCACAAAAATCAGGCACGTTTTTCGAGGAAGAGGGTGGCTGTCATTTCCGACACAAAAATCGAGGAAGAGGATAGCAGCTATAGCTCTTATTTTTGGCACGGATTTCGAGAGAGGGTGCTGTATGAAATCCGTACAACAAAGTACAGATGTTCTGGCACGCTTCCCAAGGTGGCCGTACAGCATTTAATGTTGTCCTAAGGTGTTGTAAATTTTCTGTTTTCTGTTATTGCTGATTTGGCACAATTTCCGAGGCGGTGTGCAAGCACGGAAATCGAGATAAGTCTGTCAATTGGTTGCTGGAATTTTTTCTGAGTTTTTCCTGTTTCACTGTAAAAGCATTTTTCAGAAAATAAAAGAGAAGCTTTCAGACTGGTTTTCCCCAAGAGTTGTAGGGGGTTTTTCCAGAGTCATGTTGACCAAAAATATCAGTGTTTAAATGTGTTGAATCGCTGTTTTAAGCTTGCCGATTTTTATTTCTGCATTTTCCAGCATTCTGTAAATTTTCCAGAATTTGTGTTTTCAGCAAAAAATTATTTTTCTGTTGTTGAATGTAAGGATATGGGAAAGGGCATTTAACTAAAAGGAAAAATAAGGTGAAACTGAAAACTGGGGTGGGAAACAAGAAATTTCTACATGGTATCAGAGCTTGAGTGCTAAAAGTGCAGTTTGGTACAGCAAGGAGAAAAATACAACCTGCTGATTTTTCACTCAGAAAATTCCAGCAAGTTGATTTTTCACATACAGAATTTTTATCTTTACTACAGCAGTGCTATTTTTCAATTTTTAGGACAACAGGATGTCATTGGGATTGAGGGTGGAGGATAGGTTGGATGGGCATACCAATTACAGCTTTTGGAAGGAGAGAATGCAGAGTATCTTTGAGGAGGCAGAAGTCTGGGACATCATGGTGCATACCACACAGAACCCTGTTGTTGTGCCTACTGATGTTGTTCAATTGGCAGCATATAATAGAAAGAACAACAAAGGTAAGAAACTGATTCTAGACGGAATCAAAGACCATTGCATTCCTCATCTGAGAGGAAAGATAAATGCTCATGAGATGTGGACAGCATTGTCCAATCTCTACCAGAGTACCAATGAGAACCAGAAAATGGTCCTGAAGGAAAAGCTGAAGACCATTAAGATGGATAAGACTGATAGTGCAGTTGGATATCTCACAAAGATTACTAATGTGAGAGATGAGTTGGCAGCAGTTGGAGAGGTCATTCCACCCATTGAGTTGGTGCGGATTGCAGTGAATGGCCTCCCCAGTTCATGGATGAACTTTGCTGATGGAATTTGTGCACGTGAGACCCTTCCCACATGGGAGAGGTTTTGGAATGATTGCATTCAGACAGAGATCAGGAAGGGTCAGCTTGGGGCAGCCAAGCCAGTTGAGCAGGATGAGGATGTAGCATTGTTGGCAGGAGGCAAGAAAGGCAAAGGAAAGAAGCAAGCTTCCACAAGCAGTGGTGGGGGCAAAGGCAAAGGTAAAGGCAAACAGGGTAACACACAGAAGCACTATTCCAAGGTGAAGTGTTGGAATTGTCAGAAGATGGGACACTATGCAGTTGTGTGTTCGGAGAAGAAGAAGAAGAAGGGGAAGAACCAGAGCATGGCAGCATCAACAAAGGTTGAGGACTTTGCAGACCGCTTTGACCGGGAGTTTGGGTTCATTGCGTGTGAGTCCTCTAGTGCAGGATCACCTGCCACAGAGGTTCAGAGGGAGAATGCATTTCCCTCGACTGGCAGAGCATCTTCGGGTATCTGGTATGTGGATAGTGGGGCTTCACGTCATATGACAGAAGTCCGTGAGTACTTCTCAGAGCTCTCAGAGAGTGGCACTGATATAGAGGTAGTACTCGGTGATGACAGAGTTGTTAGAGAATTCGGTGTGGGGACACTGACATATCAGAGGGAATCCAAACCTCCCTTGAAGGTGTCAGATGTTCTATATGTGCCAGGGATGAGGAAGAACCTCATATCCGTCTCAGCTTTGGAGGACAGAGGATATGAGATACTGTTCAGGGGAGGACAGGAGCTGATATATCCCAGGGGTACTCCAGCAGAGTCAGCTAGAGTGATAGGTGTACGCCATGCAAAAGTGTACAAGTTTGCATTCCAACCCCTTTTGGCATTGAGCAGTAGCACTGATAGCAGAGCTAGCAGTTCTGAGCTGTGTGAGATTTGGCACCGCAGGATGGGGCACATGTATCATGGGGCCTTAAGGACATTGCGGGAGATCACTACCGGTGTGCCAGATTTCAGTACTGATCACTTTGATACTTGCAGAGGATGTGCGATGGACAAGTTTGCCAAATCCCCTTTTCCCAGCAGTGACAACAGAGCGACTGGGATACTTGATTTGATTCATTCCGATGTGAGCGGTCGGATGTCTCATGTTTCCTTGAGTGGATAAGGTACTATGTTTTTTATTCATTGATGATCACTCTGGGGAGGACTAGTTTGTTTCTTGAGATTAAGGTAGGGTCTTCAAGTGACTGAGAGTTAGTTTAGAGCTCTTGTGGAGACACAGACAGGTCGGAAGATCAAGTCCCCGAGGTCGGACAATGGGGGAGAGTACACCCTTGGAGAGTTTGTTGACTATTGTGCGGAGGCAGGCATTAGGAGGGAGCTCACTGTTCCTTACAACCCCCAGCAGAACGGGGTTGCGAAGAGGAAGAACAGATCCATCGGAGGGGCTGCCAAAGCCATGTTGCATGATCAGGGGTTGCCATTGTTTTTGTGGGCAGAGGCCTGCAACACAGCTGTTTACTTGCAGAACAGGAGTCCGCATCGTGCCTTGGGGCACATGACTCCGGAGGAGGCTTTTTCTGGGAAGAAGCCTGATATGGGTCATCTTCGTATCTTTGGGTGCATGACATACTCCCACATACCCAAGGAGAAGAGGACCAAACTAGAGCCCACCGCAGAGAAGGGTATCTTTGTGGGCTACAGTGAGACCTCCAAGGCCTTTCGGATTTACATTCCTGCGCAGAGGAAAGTTGTTGTCAGGCGGGATGTGAAGTTCGAGGAGGACAAAGGCTCGTAAGGAGGTCACGGGAGTTAGAGTATCTGGATCAGCCAGACCCTCAGCAGCAGTTGAGTCAGTCGCAGGGATCCAGTGGGCAGGGATCAGGAGGATCCGGAGGTACATCTATGACGATGTCTGGTCCGTCAGTGAGCAGTGGCTCACAGAGTCAGAGGGTTGGTGCTTTGGGTAGCATGCAGAGCAGTCCACAGAAAAGTTCACTAGGGAGTCCACCGATGGACAGTTCACACAGTATCTCAGCTTCTACAGGTTCAGGTGCAGGTAGGAGGACAGCAGACAGACAGTCAGGAGTTCAGGCTCCTGATGATGATGAGGAGGAGGAGTTTCATTCTCCAATGGGAGAAGTATGCTCAGGGAAGAGGAAGCCCAAGTGGCTTCGGGACACCCTGAGAGATGCCACATCTGTTGCTGAGCCTAAGAGGCCGGTCAGAGAGAGCAGACCACCTGAGAGGTTTTGTAGCTATATGGCAATGGCTACCAGCATCCTTGACTCTGAGCCTTCTAGCTATGAGGAGGCAGCTAGCCAGCAGGTCTGGAGAGAGGCCATGCAGGAGGAGTATTCTTCCATCATGAAGAATGATGTTTGGGAGGTGGTGCCGAGGCCTGAGGGAAAATCCGTGGTTACTTCCAGATGGCTTTACAAGGTAAAGCATGCTGCAGATGGTAGCATTGAGAAATTCAAAGCGAGGTTTGTGGCTAGAGGGTTCTCCCAGGTAGAGGGAGTTGATTATGAGGAGACCTTCGCTCCCGTGGCTCGACATACTTCGATCCGCTCCATTATATCGATAGCAGCAGAGATGGGTTGGAAGATCCACCAGATGGATGTGAAGACCGCATTTCTCAATGGCTTCATACAGGAGGAGGTGTACATTGAGAAGCCACAGGGCTTTGAGGTGCATGGGAAGGAGTCCCATGTGTGCAGACTGAAGAAGGCCCTTTATGGCCTGAAGCAAGCTCCCAGAGCTTGGTACTCCAGGATAGATACTTACTTGCAGAAGATGGGTTTCACAAAGAGTGAGGCAGATCCGAACCTTACTATATTGTGATAGGTGAGGAGCCTCTCATTCTGGTGCTGTATGTGGATGACTTAGTCATTACAGGTGCAGAGAGACTCATAGAGCACTGCAAGAGAGATCTTGCGGCGGAGTTTGAGATGAAGGACATCGGCTTGATGCATTACTTTTTGGGTTTGGAGGTGTGGCAGGAGGAGGGGCATTTCTTCCTGGGACAGGGGAAGTACATTGTGGACATCCTTGGCAGATTCCACATGGAGGATTGTAGACCCATGTCGACACCGATGATCACCAACTGGAAGAAGCTTCATGCTTCGGATTCCGAGTTGGTGGATCCCACGTTGTACAGGCAGCTGATTGGTTCCTTGATGTATTTGGTCAACACTAGACTAGATATTTGTTTTGCAGTCAACACGATGAGTCAGTTTATGTGTGAGCCTAGGAAGGTTCACTGGGTGGCTGCAAAACACATTTTGCGATACTTGCAGGGGACAGTGGATTATGGTCTGGACTACAGGCAGGGGGATGGAGTGAGATTGACAGGTTACACTGATTCTGATTGGGCAGGTTGTGCTTCTGATAGGAAGAGCACTTCAGGGTGTTGTTTTGGGTTGGGTTCAGCATTGGTGTCATGGTTCAGCCGAAACCAGCAGTCAGTAGCATTGAGTTCAGAGGAAGCAGAGTATATGGAAGCCAGTCTAGCTAGTTGTGAGGCCATCTGGCTTCGCAAGATGTTGTTTGGCTTATTTGGTCAGTCGTTGAGACCTTCAGTGATTTACTGTGATAATCAGAGTTGCATTAAACTCACGAAGAATCCAGTATTTCATGATAGGTCAAAGCATATCAGGATCAAATATCATTTCATCAAAGACTATGTTCAAAAGGGAGTTGTGAAGCTTGAGTATATTGCCACTGATGAGCAGGTTGCAGATATTCTTACCAAAGCCTTACCACGGGGCAAGCATGTCTACTTCAGAGACAAGATGGGTGTGGTGAGGAACACCTTCCTCGGTAAGAGGGAGTGTTGAAATTTGGTTACCGGAGGACAGGTGGTTCCCTAAGGCTTTGATCTTTGGCCTAGGGAAAAGTGTCCAAAAGAATTTAATTTTTTCTCCTAAAGTGACTTTATAAAATTATAAAGTCAAATCTAATTTAAAAGTGACTTTAAGTGATAAAGTTACTAAAGTCTAATTTTAAAGTGACTTTAATAAAGTCAATGTAAAATTAGAAAAGAAAAGTGACTTTGGAAATAAATGACTAAGTGGGTCTTTATTAAAGTGGAGTGAATTAAAAAATAGAAAGTGAGATTTAAATGAGCATTTAATCTCAGCCCTAGATCTAAATCTGTTTCAGCCATTGGATTTAGGGATTCCCCAAAAGTCATTTAGGGTTAGGTTAAAGGAGGAAAAGGAGGAAAAGGTCATTCATTCTTTCATGAGCAGATTGGGAGAAGGAGAGAAAGAGAGCTGGAGATTTTTCTGAGCAGTAAGAAGGAGGGCGGCAGTGAAGAGATTTCAACAAAGGTACAATAGCATTTATTGGCACACATACCGAGCCAGAAAAATCGTACAGCAAGGAGAGGCAGTGTTTCCAACTGAGGAGGCACAGAAATCGAGGAAGAGGGTACAGCAGCAAGAACACACTCCAAGGCAGAAAAATCAGGCACGTTTTTCGAGGAAGAGGGTGGCTGTCATTTTCAGCACAAAAACCAAGGAAGAGTACAGCAACTACAACTCTGATTTTTGGCACGGATTTCAAGAGAGGGTGCTATACGAAATCCATACATTCTGTACAGCAAAGTACCACTGTTCTGGCATGCTTCCCGAGGTGGCCGTACAGCATTTAATGCTGTCCTAAGGTGCTGTAAATTTTCTGTTTTCTGTTATTGCCGATTTGGCACAATTTTCGAGGCGATGTGCAAGCACGGAAATCGAGATAAGTCTGTAAATTGGTTGCTGGAATTTTTTCTGAGTTTTTCCTGTTTCACTGTAAAAGGCATTTTTCAGAAAATAAAAGAGAAGCTTTCAGACATAGTTTTAAAAACCGGCCGGTTTGAACCGGTAACCGGCCAAACCGGCCGGTCAGATGGCCCAGCGGTCGAAACCGGCCAAGCAACCCGGTTGAAGAGGGCATTTCGCCTGTTTTTGCAAAAAACCGGACCTAACCGGCCGGTTAGGAATGGAACCGGCCGGTTTATGCATAAATCGGCCGGTTCCGTTCCTAACCGGCCGGTTAGGTGCTAACCTCCTACGCGGACCCACACACAGCCGCGGTTAAGCTTTAGAGCTGATTTGTTTATAAGGGGGGGGTTCATTTAGCTACTCTTTCCCTATGCGGACCCACACACGGCCAGAAATGGGTTTTAGGGCTGATATGAAGGTAAGGGAAGCATTGACATTTCATGGTAATGTTAAATTCTTAAAGTAAAAGTGACACACTTTTACTTAAATTTTTAACATTACCATGAAATGACTCAGGATGTTTAAGAGTGGTTTCAACCTCATTAGATTTCATATGGAGAAACTAGAATTTTAGGTTGCACTCAAAATTCAGCAGACTTAATGGTTTTTAGGGTTTCATGGTTTGAGAATTTGCAATGTTTCCATTTTATTCTATCATGTGTAAGGGAATGATATTGGCATTTGATCAAGAGCATGAAGTCCCTTAAGAACCTTGATGTACCCTTCAATCAAAGGAAAACAACTGGTTAGGCATGCTAATCTTTTTCTGCCGCATTTTAAGGTTGAGGAGATGAACTCTTCACTCAAACCAAAAACATTGGTTAGGCATGTTAAACTTTTTCAATTTCTATCATGTTATAAGGTTGAGCAATCCAAGTCTGAAGACTTTGAGCTAGATGATGTTTATGTATCTCTTGTTGATGATCCCATTTCTAGTAGCGATGAATCAATGATGAGTTTCATGAGAGACCATGTTGCTCAGTGATTTGTAGTTTTGATGTCTATTTTTGCTACTACTATTACTACTAAAGTTGTAGAGGAGTTTTAGGAGTCCTCAAACTTTGAGCCATATTATTTATGTAGCTCATGTTGATGATCCCTTGTCTAGTGGTGGTGATAGTTTTGATCATGATGAAGAGTGATTATGTTGTTGATTACTAATATGTAGTCTTGTATTAGGCGGCAGGACAATGGCCTCATAGCTTGTAGCATTGTTTTTGGACTTTATGGGCCATTTGGAGCCTCATTTCCTATGTATTTTTCGATGATATGTATTGCACTCAGTGCCATTTTGATATATTCACCTTTGCATGGTATACAAATGAGCAAACTTTGCATAATTTGTCTCTATTGGCTTGGAATCATGGTTGCAAATCTTAAAAATAGTTTTTTTTATTAAAAAATAATTATTTAATGTATTTTTTTTAAACCGGTTCATTAAGATCTGACCGCTCCCGGTTAGACCGGTTCCGGTTAGAAACCCGGTTCATTAGGTCCACCGGTCCGGTCACCGATTCCAGTTTTTAAAACTATGCTTTCAGATTGGTTTTCCCCAAGAGTTGTAGGGGGTTTTTCCAGGGTCATGTTGACCAAAAATATCAGTGTTTAAATGTGTTGAATGGTTGTTTTAAGCTCGCTGATTTTTATTTCTGCATTTTCCAGCATTCTGTAAATTTTCCAGAATTTGTGTTTTCAGCAAAAAATTATTTTTCTGTTGTTGAATGTAAGGATATGGGAAAGGGCATTTAACTAAAAGGAGAAATAAGGTGAAACTGAAAACCGGGGTGGGAAACAAGAAATTTCTACATCCTTGCAAGCTAAGGGAGGTAGACCCTAACGAAAATGAAGGAGGAGAACTAGTTGGAGACCAACCAGTTCAGGAGACACAGCTAGGTAATCAAATACTTGTTAATATTCACAAGATTTTACAGATCCGATTAGATTTGAAACTTCAAAACCAGTGCCTTATGGAGTCAAAATATCCCGCTATAAATTTAAGATCAAGTAAATGATATGTAACTGCTACTATGAAAATCAATCACCTACAATGATATTCAATAAAACACCCTCACAATTATGCATTAACAATGTTTGATGAAGTTATGCAATTTATCATCACTTGAATTATTCCCAAAGTTGATTTTAAAAAATAACTACCAATTTCAAGTAATTTAAAATCACAATTTAAAGATAGCTCAATGATCACCAACCACATCTAAGCACCATCAATTTAAATTTGAAACAAAAATGTTATCATGAGAGACCCATCAAAGTTAAATGCCAGATATTTCCAATATTTCTGAATTTATGATATTCCAGATAATTCCAATTCGGAAACCTATAGTCAAACTTTAGATAGGAAATCAAAGATCACCTTGACTATGTAAAAAAAATTTAAATTTTCTGAGAAATTTTCTAAATATTTTTTATATTTTTTATATTTTCTCTAAAACCAAATAAAAATAAATAAATAAATAAAAATAAAAAATAAAATGTATATACAACTAAAGCTAATGTCTAAAAATAAAAAGTTCAAAAATTTTGGAATTTTTATTTTATTTTTTAATTTTTATATCTTTTGAAATTTCAAAAAATCTAATATTTAAACTAAAACTAAAGCAAATTTAAATGAAATCTAAAAATCTAAAAGATACGACCTAAAATAAAACTAGGAATTAAAACTAAAGCTTGAATAAAATGAAACCTTAAATGCTAACTAAAAAAAAATCGAAGGTTAAAAACTAAAACTGATAATAAAATATTTAATGAAAGTCTAAAGTCTAAATCCTAAAATTAAAACCAAACTAAAAAAAATAGGAAAAGTCATATACGATGAGATTTTGTTTTGTGTGCAAGTGGAGGTCGAGGGCTGGGATGCGATGGCGTGAGGAAGAATGAAGGTTGCGGACGGGTTGCGGAGAGGGTAGAAGAAGCCGCAAGGAAGACGGAGATGGATGACGGTAAGAATTGCAAGCTTACGGACAGCGGCAGCAAGGGGAGCGGATAGGGAAACAACGGCAAGGATAACAGGTAGTGTGAAAGGGAGGATGATCTACGTAGGGCAGAGAAGAATGGAATGAAATGCATGAAAGGAGAAATGGGGGCGGCATAAAGGAATGATGAGCGATAAGGGTGAGAAGGTAGCCAGAGACTTGCTGAGTGAGGTATATCTCACAATTATTTTTGTTGTCTAGATTTTTCTAAAGGGTTTGCCGGATGTTGGTACTGTTGTAGCACAAAATGTCTAGGCACCGCGACAACGGCTCAAATCGGGGGCTGTCACCCTGATCCCCAATCTCTCTATCTAAGTTGTCTCCTTGCAAGCTAAGGGAGGTAGACCCTAACAAAAATGAAGGAGGAGAACTAGTTGGAGACCAACCAATTCAAGAGACACAACTAGGTAATCAAATACTTGTTAAAATTCACAAGATTTTATAGATCCGATTAGATTTGAAACTTCAAAACCAGTGTCTTATAGAGTCAAAATATCTCGTTATAAATTTAAGATCAAGTAAATGATATGTAACTACTGCTATGAAAATCAATCACCTGCAATGATATTCAATAAAACACCCTCACAATTATGCATTAACAATGTTCGATGAAGTTACGCAATTTATCATCACTTGAAATATTCCCAAAGTTGATTTAAACAATTAACTACCGATTTCAAGTAATTTAAAATCACAATTTAAAGATAGCTCAATGATCACCAACCACATCTAAGCACCATCAATTTAAATTTGAAACAAAAATGTTATCATGAGAGACCTGTTGTCACACAGATTGTATAGGCATCGCGACAACGGCTCAGATCGGGGGCTGTCACATTTATCCCCAATCTCTCTATTTAAGTTGTCTCCTTGCAAGCTAAGGGAGATAAACCCTATTAGAAATGAAGAGGAAGAATCTAGGAGACACAGCTAAAACACCAAATACTTGATAAAATTAACAGGATTTCACAGATCTAGATTAGATTTCATATTTAAGACCAGTGCCTTATGGAGTCAAACAAAATCTTATTATGCAATTATAAACAAGTGACGATTAACTGATGCTTATTAAAACACGATTGATCACAATGATATTTAATTGAAAATGCCACAACCATGAAGCAATAAGATGAAAATGTCAGGATTTAAAATGTTTCAATTAATTTTGATCCAAACAAATCAAAGATTTTATATAGTCACTCTTAAGATAAAATTTCAAAAGCTCATTTGACCATAAAAGAGATTTTTGAGAAATTTTTTTTAGTTTTTTATTATTTTGTTTTGTTTTATTTTTCATGAAATCAAAACTTAAATTGAAAAATCAAACTCTAAGAACAAATATTTTTTGGAATTTTATATTTTATAATTTTTTTATTTTTTATTTTTTATCTAAATCAAAATCTCAAAAATCTAAAATGAAATAAAAGTTCTAATCTAAAATCTAAATTAGATTAAAACTAAAAGCTAGATTTAAAAAATTAAAATTTAAAAAATAAACTAAATGAAACTAAATTAAAATTTAAAATCTAAAGCTAAAACTAAACAAACTCTAAATCGAATTTTAAAACCTAATTAAAACAAAGGCTATCTAAATTAAAATCTGACTGCACCAAAAATCAAAATTTAATTTAACCCTAGCTACGCTATCTAACGAAACATAAAAAAAAATCAAGATCGAAAATTTAATGAATAACTAAACCTATGCTATAAAAAAAATCAATTTACACAATAAAACTTAGACTAAACTACCTTACGGACTATACAAAGATTTAAACGCAGGCTATGTATGGATTTGTTTTTTTATTTGAATGGCAGGTCGAGGAGCGGACGGCGCGAAGAAGATGATCGACGCAGATAGGAGTGTGGGCAGAGAGATGATGCTAGAAGAGGGTGCAAAGAAGATCGACGGCAAGAGGGAAGAAACCTGGACGGTGTGAAAGGGAAGAGACGTTAGACAAGGCAGCGTGGGTTTGTTTGGCAAGGGAAATGAGGGCGGATGCAGCAGAGAATGGCATGAGATAATGTGTTTAACGCAGTGCAAAGGACAGATAGGGATCGGATAAGGGTTGAATGAAAGGTAATTGCTGAGCTTGAAGGCAAATGATTTGTTTTTTAATGCAGGTCGATTTGTTGACAGCAGCGTAGGAAGATGGCAGGACGATGGATGTGCAGGAGGGATGGCCTGCAGGACGAGGACAGATCTGGACAGCGTGGAAGAGATTGTGATTGACGGAGCAGCAAGAAATTAACATAGAGATAGAGATCGGAAGGAAAAGAAATGCAGATGGAGGTCGAAGCATTGAAGACAGAGAAGCTGGGCAATTAAAGGATGCCAGAAACAAATCAAAACCCAATAAAACCCAGTACTTTTAAATTTCTCTTTCCTAATTAAAAGAATTCTGCCTACAAACTCAAATTTCTTGTGCTCCTTAAATCAAATATCGTCCAGATTTGTCCACAATTGTAATTTGAGGCCAGATCTGGCCTTTGGAGGCTAGATCTGCCTCAGATCTTAAAAAAAAAATTACGATTTGGACCCTGAATCTGCAAGAAACCAGCCAGATCTGAAGATACACACCAAGAAACGATTAAACCCTTACAGTTCTAAAAGAAAATTTACAAATTTACAACTAGTTTACAGATTTAAAACCCTCATGGTCAGATTTGAATCCATCTTAGCACAATTTTCAGAAGTTTAAAATTTTTGGGAGAGGCACAAGCCTTAAAAACCCTACAAAACCACCAATTTCGTAAGATAGACTTGGAATTTAACAAATAATGAGCTTTTCAGATTTATGTTTATTGAGAGTCGGCTGGTCCAACCGAAGACTTCCCCATACGCTCAATCTTAAAAAAAAATTCCCTGCACACTTAGATCTGAACCTTAAATCGATAGAGATTTAAAAAAACAACATGAGATCCTTCAGAAAAATCAGAATGTCATTTTATAAATCCTGAAAACTACACAAGATATCTGTATGCAGATTAATCCATTAAGTGCATCAACCATAAAATGCAAAAACAAAGTAGCAGAGTTTAGAGACAATTCACCACATAGATCTGAGAAGGAACATCAAGATTTGTAACCCCAAAGTCTTTATGCTTTATTCCTCAAAAAATTTACAAGAGCTTCTAAGAACAAGTACACGATTCTGAGATTGAATGATTCAAGAATGACAAAGGCCTCTAAATTTATAGGACAAAATCTCTAACGGCTAGTTTGGATGATCCTCGTCAAAATAATCTCAACCGTCCAAAAGATTTGATTATCTTTTAATCTGAAGCGTTGAAATTAAAATTTTGGGGAAAAACGAATTTATCATTTAATTCAATTTTAATTAACTCAAAAATATTATTTTTGAGTTAATTACCCCAAAATTTTGACTTTGACTTAACCACCAAGGCCCAAGGGTCCAAAATTTCTTAAAATTCTCAATATTCCCTTGGCGTGGGGCTTTCAAAATCATTTTCCAAGGACCCACAAATTTTGTCTTTAAAGATTTAATCTTAACTTAGGACCCTAAATTAATTAAATTTCTGGTTTAAGATTTTATTAATTAATTGACCAGAAAATTTAATTAATTGACTGAGAGGGGATTATAACTATTTTTCCAACCCTCTTTTACATGAGATAATACATTTACATGAAGGGGGGAAACCCATTCGTATAAACCCTCAAATAAATACCCATTTCTGCGACTCAAAACATGATCTAGTAGACCAAGTAGCTCAAACTACTTTTACAAGGACTCGATAGAAACACTAGAACTCACTTAGCATGCTGATAACAAAATCCACCCTAGCTTTGAGGTGAGGCTAGAGAGAAAAACTCTGCCGATCACTTACGTGAATCAGTGAGACAAAAAACCTCCTAGGATAGAAATCATCAACAACATACTAGGCTTACCTAGGTTGTTACATTCATTGACGGTCTTACTTAGATCATTTACACCATAACATGCAGAATGGGTTTACATCATTTATAAAAACTGTCGACCAGTGATGAAATCTGGACGACACGAGCCTTGAACATGATAAGTCCCATATAAAAAAAATGGGGGTGTACTGCTATGGGGTCGTTGACAAAGTGTGGTCAACATCTGGCTCTACTTGGGGACACGTTGCTTCGTTGAAGGAATGTGAGAATCCAGAATCTGCATCCAAGCAACACACAAGATTACATAAGTAGCGTCCATCCAAATATCATCATATAACATTAAGCTCATGAAAAATAGAAGCTTTTCTTTTATTTATTATTCTACTTAACATGAAAAGTAAATCTACTCTAACTGCAAAATGAAATGCTGAAATAACAAGGTGTAAGGTTAGAGATACAATACAAAGGATGCCCTGTGGCATCAGATGTGCTCAATATAGTGCATGTTGAGCATTTCCCTGCTTTCAGGCAAGTCTGTGGGCTGCTTTTCAGATGTGCCATGTCCAATCTTGCTAATTGAAGGACTTTGTCTTATCCGAATATCAAGCCGCTCTCGACCATCAGACGAATCAAACCGCTTACTTCTTCTTTCTTGATTTTTTCTTTTCGTCTGAGTGAGCTGTGATGTCAGCAATGAGACTACTATAGATTTCTTGTCCTTATCTTGAAAATGCTTGCATAAAACATCTGATGAGCCTGGACTGTGACCAATCTTATTCTGAATATACTCTGTTAAAGGTGACACATAAGCTTTGTCTTTTTCAACGTCCTTTGTAGCCATAGTTAACTCTTCCTTAATGGGAAAAGTGACCTCCGTGTGATGAGATGGAAACTGCTTCAGCAAACTAGGAGGCCTATGATCTGTTGACAAATCTGACTTGGGTTGGAAATCATGCATGTGTGATCTTAACATTTTTTCCAACTTTTGAATATCAAACATCTGATTAGAATGATTAACTTCCATTATCTTTAACCTGTTTTCCATGACATTTATTTCCTGTGCATGACTTTCCTCAATCGTCAACAATTTGCGTTCCATGTTTTTTGTTGCTTCATCATTATCTGCTTTCATGGCCATGAAGATATTTTGCATACAGTTCATTTCTTTCTCATGATTTGTTTCCATGATCGTCATTTCCTTGATATGTTTTTCTTCTAAGGCCAATAACTTGCTCTGTATAGAACCCATTTCCCTGGCGTGATCCGCTATTATTTTTTCTTGATTAAGTTCCATGTTCTTAATGATTTGAGCTTGATTTAGTTGTATATTCTTAACCATCTGAATCAATTCACTAACAAGATGCTTATCGTTGTTGAGATTGATTTGACAACTTGTTTCTGTTTCACCACTATCATGGGTTTGTGCTATTGTGGTACAAGTGGATTTGTCTTGAGAATTGTCTGGAAAACTACTGCTGATAGCTGAATCTTCTACAAAATCAATTTCATTATTTTGCATAATACTGGAAACACAAGGCGAGTCATTTTGTTTTATATATTTATCTATAAAAGCATTGATGATGTCTTGTAAACAATACTCTTCAGGACAATTTCGAAACCAATCGATAGCATCACCTTTCAAAGAATAGCCAAAGACACGTATCTTGACATCTTCATGATTATATTGTGAAGGACGACAATATTTATGTATAAAAAGGTTGACCGTCCTTAGATGTAATAGAGCAGTGCCTGGATCACCACCTGAGAAAAAAGGCAATTTTGAAGTGGCCTCTTCCGGCATGTCATGAAAGGTGTCATCCATGATGACCTGCTTAAAATTTAAGAAATAGATCCGTGTTCAAGAATAGTCAAAAAGTCCTCAAAAAGCGAACTTCTTAGCAGGAACTCTTGTAGGAAATGAAAGAATGGAGTCGCCACTTGAACATGAAACTAATTCTAAAACAGAAGAAATAATCAAGAGATAGCAGATGGATATCAGGGGGGGATTCTTGTCTGGGAGTAAAAAAAATGAAAAAGTGGAGTCGGCACCCAAACAAGAAGCCAACCGAAATGTCCAGGTGCTAAAGATACGATGATGAAATGATTAGTGATATGACGAAAGATAAGATGATGAAAATATGAAGAGATGAAAAGTCGCCAGAAAATGTGATCCCTTGTGACAGGCTACTGAATGGCGAGAAAAGATTAGAAGATTAGAAAATGTCGTTAAGACCAAGGACAGAAAAACTCTATCCCCGACAACGACGCCAAAAAATGTTGTCGCACAGATTGTATAGGCACTGCGACAACGACTCAGATCGGGGGTTGTCACCTTTATCCCCAATCTCTTTATTTAAGTTGTCTCCTTGCAAGCTAAGGGAGGTAGATCCTATTAGAAATGAAGAGGAAGAATCTAGGAGACACAGCTAAAACACCAAATACTTGATAAAATTAACAGGATTTCACAGATCTAGATTAGATTTCATATTTAAGACCAATGCCTTATGGAGTCAAACAAAATCCCATTATGCAATTATAAACAAGTAAGTGACGATTAACTGATGCTTATTAAAACACGATTGATCACAATGATATTTAATTGAAAATGCCACAACCATGAAGCAATAAGATGAAAATGCCAGGATTTAAAATGTTTCAATTAATTTTGATCCAGACAAATCAAAGATTTTATATAGTCACTCTTAAGATAAAATTTCAAAAGCTCATTTGACCATAAAAGAGAGATTTTTGAGAATTTTTTTATAGTTTTTTACTATTTTGTTTTGTTTTATTTTTCATGAAATCAAAACTTAAATTGAAAAATCAAACTCTAAGAACAAATATTTTTTGGAATTTTATATTTTATAATTTTTTTATTTTTTATTTTTTATCTGAATCAAAATCTCAAAAATCTAAAATGAAATAAAAGTTCTAATCTATAATCTAAATTAGATTAAAACTAAAAGCTAGATTTAAAAAATTAAAATTTAAAAAATAAACTAAATGAAACTAAATTAAAATTTAAAATCTAAAGCTAAAACTAAACAAACTCTAAATCGAATTTTAAAACCTAATTAAAACAAAGGCTATCTAAATTAAAATCTGACTGCACCAAAAATCGAAATTTAATTTAACCCTAGCTACGCTATCTAACGAAACATAAAATAAAAAAAATCAAGATCGAAAATTTAATGAATAACTAAACCTATGCTATAAAAAAAATCAATTTACACAATAAAACTTAGACTAAACTACCTTACAGACTATACAAAGATTTAAACACAGGCTATGTATGCATTTGTTTTTTTGTTTGAATGGCAGGTCGAGGAGCAGAGGGCGCGAAGAAGATGATCGACGCAGATAGGAGTGTGGGCAGAGAGATGATGCTGAACGAGGGCGCGGAGAAGATTGATAGCAAGAGGGAAGAAACTTGGACGGTGTGAAAGGGAAGAGACGTCAGACAAGGCAGCGTGGGTTTATTTGGCAAGGGAAATGAGGGCGGATGCAGCAGAGAATGGCATGAGATAATGTGTTTAACGCAGTGCAAAGGACAGTTAGGGATCGGATAAGGGCTGAACGGAAGGTAATTGCTGAGCTTGAAGGCAGATGATTTGTTTTTAAATGCAGGTCGATTTGTTGATAGTAGCGTAGAAAGATGGCAGGACGATGGATGTGCAGGAGGGATGGTCTGCAGGACGAGGACAGATCTGGACAGCGTGGAAGAGATTGTGATTGATGGAGCAGCAAGAAATTAACAAAGAGATAGAGATCGGAAGGAAAAGAAATGCAGATGGAGGTCGAAGCATTGAAGACAGAGAAGCTGGGCAATTAAAGGATGCCAGAAATAGATCAAGATTCAAAACCCAGTAAAACCCAGTACTTTTAAATTTCTCTTTCTGAATTAAAAGAATTCTGCCTGCAAACTTAGATTTATTATGCTCCTTAAATCAAATATCGCCCAGATTTATCCATAGTTGTAATTTGAGGCCAGATCTGGCCTTTGGAGGCTAGATCTGCCTCAAATCTTAAAAAAAAATTACGATTTGAACCCTAAATCTGCAAGAAACCAACTAGATCTGAAGATACACACCAAGAAACGATTAAACCCTTACAGTCCTAAAAGAAAATTTACAAATTTACAACTATTTTACAGATTCAAAACCCTCATGGTCAGATTTGAATCCATCTTAGCACAATTTTCAGAAGTTTAAAATTTTTGAGAGAGGCACAAGCCTTAAAAACCCTGCAAAACTACCAATTTCGTAAGATAGACTTGGAATTTAACAAATAATGAGCTTTTCAGATTTATGTTTATTGAGAGTCGACTGGTCCAACTGAAGACTTCCCCAGACGCTCAATCTTAAAAAAAAATTTCCCTGCACACTTAGATCTAAACCTTAGATCGATAGAGATTTAAGAAAACAACATGAGATCCTTCAGAAAAATCAGAATGTCATTTTATAAATCCAGAAAACTGCACAAGATACCTGTATGCAGATTAATCCATGAAGGCCATCAACCATAAAATGCAAAAACAAAGTAGCAGAGTTTAGAGACAATTCACCACATAGATCTGAGAAGGAACATCAAGATTTGTAACCCCAAAGTTTTTATGCTTTATTCCTCAAAAAATTTACAAGAGCTTCTAAGAACAAGTACACGATTCTGAGATTGGATGATTCAAGAATGACAAAGACCTCTAAATTTATAGAACAAAATCTCTAACGGCTAGTTTGGATGATCCTCGTCAAAATAATCTCAACCGTCCAAAAGATTTGATTATCTTTTAATCCGGAGCGTTGAAATTAAAATTTTGGGGAAAAAACGAATTTATCATTTAATTCAATTTTAATTAACTCAAAAATATTTTTGAGTTAATTACCCCAAAATTTTGACCTCGACTTAACCACCAAGGCCCAAGGGTCCAATATTTCTTAAAATTCTCAATATTCCCTTGGCTTGGGGCTTTCAAAATCATTTTCCAAGGACTCACAAATTTTGCCTTTAAAGATTTAATCCTAATTTAGGACCCTAAATTAATTAAATTTCTGGTTTAGGATTTTATTAATTAATTGACCAGAAAATTTAACTAATTGACTAAGAGGGGATTATAATTATTTTTCCAACCCTCTTTTACATGAAATAATACATTTACATAAATGAAGGGGGAAAACTCATTTGTATAGACCCTCAAATAAATACCCAGTTTTGCGACTCAACATATGATCTAGTAGACCAAGTAGTTCAAACTACTTTTACAAGGACTCGATAGAACACTAGGACTCACTTAGCATGCTGATGACAAAATCCACCCTAGCTTTGGGGTGAGGCTGGAGGGAAAAACTCTGCCGATCACTTACGTGAAGCAGTGAGACAAAAAACCTCTTCGAATAGAAATCATCAACAACATACTAGGCTTACCTAGGTTGTTACATTCATTGACGGTCTTACTTAGATCATTTACACCATAACATGCAGAATGGGTTTACATCATTTATAAAAACTGTCGACCGATGATGAAATCTGGATGACACGAGCCTCGAACATGATAAGTCCCATATAAAAAAAATGGGGGTGTACTGCTATGGGGTCGTTGACAAAGTGTGGTCAACAAGACCCATCAAAGTTAAATGCCAGATATTTCCAATATTTCTGAATTTATGATATTCTAGATAATTCCAATTCAGAAACCTATAGTCAAACTTTAGATAGGAAATTAAAGATCACCTTGACTATGTAAAAATATTTTAAATTTTCTGATAAATTTTCTAAATTTTTTATATTTTTTATATTTTCTCTAAAACCAAATAAAAATAAATAAATAACTAAAAATAAAAAATAAAATGTATATACAACTAAAGCTAAAGTCTAAAAATAAAAAGTTCAGAAATTTTGGAATTTTTATTTTATAATTTTTTATTTTATTTTTTAATTTTTATATCTTTTGAAATTTCAAAAAATCTAATATTTAAACTAAAACTAAAGCAAATTTAAATGAAATCTAAAAATCTAAAAGCTACGACCTAAAATAAAACTAGGAATTAAAAATAAAGCTTGAATAAAATGAAACCTTAAATGCTAACTAAACAATTAAAAAAAAATCGAAAGGTTAAAAACTAAAACTGATAATAAAATATTTAATGAAAGTCTAAAGTCTAAATCCTAAAATTAAAACCAAACTAAAAAAAGATAGGAAAACTCATATACAATGAGATTTCATTTTGTGTGCAGGTGGAGGTCGAGGGCTGGGATGTGACGGTGTGAGGAAGAATGGAGGCTGTGGATGGGTTGCAGAGAGGGCAAAAGAAGCCGCAAGGAAGATGGAGATGGATGACGACAAGAATTGCAGGCTTACGGACATCGGCAGCAAGGGGAGCGGATAGGGAAACAACGGCAAGGATAGCAGGTAGTGTGGAAGGGAGGATGATCTACGCAGGGCAGAGAAGAATGGAATGAAATGCAAGAAAGGAGAAATGGGGGCGGCATGAAGGAATGATGAGCGATAAGGGTGAGAAGGTAGCAAGGGTGGACGGCTGAGCAAGGAGATAAATACAAGTTGATGAAAAAATGTACGGACAGAGGCAGCGTACAGATAAGGAAAAAGGCAGCAACTACAAGAATTTGATGCAGAGATTTAAGCAATGAATGCGTATTTCAGGCAGACCTAGTACACATGAAATTCCTTCTCACCCAACAATTAAAGTTTTGCCAATATAACTCAGATTTTTAAAATATCGATTTAGATGCACCTGAGATTTACTCTTTGTAGCAAAATAACATTCAGATCTGCCAGCAGAAATGATCCCGAGGCTAGATCTTACCCTCTAGGGCCTAGATCTGGCTCAGATCTAAAAAAATTCCTGAGAATCTCCCTGTAAACCTGCACAAAACCAGAAAAAAACCCAAAACTATGCACAAAAAATAAACCCTCACACTCTAGAGAATATTTGCAAATTTATAGTGCTAATTTACAGATTAGAAGCCGTCGTGGCCAGATTTAAAACCATTTTTTGCACAATTAATAAAAGAGAAATTATGAGAGGCACAAGCCCGAGAAGACCCTATAAAAACAACATTTTGTAAGATAAATTTGGGAATTAGGAAACAATGAGCTTTTTCAGATTTATGAAATCTGAGAGTCGGCTGGTCTAACTGAAGACTTCCCCAAACGCTCAAACCCCTTTAAAAAAAAAAAAAAAAAACCATCTATGCACACTTAGATCTGAATTTTAAATTGATAGAGATTAAAAAATAAACATGAGACTTTTCAGAAAAACATATAACTAATTTTTCCGTTAAATCAAAATGCAATTTTAGTAACCCAGAAAACTGCACAAGATACCTGTATGCAGATTAATCCATAAAGGCCACCAACCATCGAAAGCCAATAGAAGTAGCAGATTTTAGAGACAAAATCACCACATAGATCTGGAAAATGAACACCAAAGTTTGTAACCCCAAAGTCTTTATGTTGTATTCATCAAAAAATCACAAGAGCTTCCAAGAACAAGTGCACGATTCAAAGATCGGATGACTGAGAGACTGACAAAGGCCTCTAATTTATAGGATAAAATCTCCAACGGCTAGTTCGGTTGATCCATGTCAAAGTAATCTCGACTGTCGAAAATATTTGATCATCTTTTAATTTGGGCCGTTGAAATTATAATTTTGAGGAAATTCGAATTTATCATTTAATTCCATTTTAATTAACTCAAAAATAATATTTTTGAGTTAATTACCTCAAAATTTTGACTTTGACTTAACCACCAAGGCCCAAGGGTCCAAAATTTCTTGCAATTCTCAATATTCCCTTGGCCTAGGACGTTTAAAAAATTAATTTTTAAGGACCCACAAATTTTGCCTTTGAAGAATTTTAATTCACCTAGGACCTAAAATTAATTAAATTTCTGGCTTAGGATTTTTAATTAATCTGGCCAGAAAATTTAATTAATTGACTGAGAGGGGATTTAATTATTTTTTCCAACCCTCTTTACATAAGATAAATACATTTAGACACATGAAGGGGGAATACCCATTCGTATAGACCCTTAAAAAGCTACCCAATTATGCGACTCAAAACATGATCTAGTAAACCAAGTAGCTTGTAATAAAATAATCTAGCCAATTAACTAGGATTATTCCCAAACTACTTTTACAAGGACTCAATAGAAAACACTAGGACTCACTTAACATCTTGATGACAAAATCCACCCTAGCTTTGGGGTGAGGCTGGAGGGGAAAACTCTGCCAATCACTTGTATCGAAAAACACAAGCAAATCAGTGAGACAAAAAACCTCCTAGGTTAAAAATCGTCACCAAAATACTAGGCTTACCTAGGTTGTTACATACATGATGGTCTTACTTAGACCATTTACATCATAAACATGCAGAATGGGTTTACATTGTTTATAAAATTGTCGACTGATGATGGAATCTGAATGGCGCAAACACGTCGAACATGATGAATCCCATTTGAAAAAATGGGGGTGTACTGCTATGGAGTCATTGACAAAGTGTGGTCAACAGGCACCCTAGTTGTATTCAAGGTTCTGTTGTTTAATAATACAAACCCTCAGATCTATTGCACCGGTTTTCCCAAGTTGGGTTTTTCCGGGGACTCAGTCCAAAAATAACTGTGTCAATGTGGTTGTTTTTCATTGTATTTTGTTCAGATTGTTTCAGGCTTTCAGCACTTAGATTTATTCCGCAACATTATCTGTAGACTACTTCAGTAATTACTTCGGTATTTCAATGTAATGAAATAATTATTAAATAATAGGAGATTAATTAAGATTTGTTGCAGTAGGAATCCAGATCTAGGAATTTTCACATGGTATCGGAGCTTATTTAAGCTAGAGTGCAGGAGAAACAAAGAGAACAAGCAGATCAATGCCATAGAGTCTAGGATCTGCGTAAGCAACAATAGACCCTCCCAGAAAATTATGTTGTCCAGGCCAGGAGGGCATTCCAGTGCAAAAAAGGCTCCCTTTGAGAGAGTGGACAGAGGGGTAAACTTTTTCAGTTGCAGAAGAGGCAGCATAGCAGAGCAGCATAGCTGAAGGAGCAGTCACTGCACAGTAGTAAAAGCTGGTGCATAAGCGTCAGAAATTCTGAAAAACATGACCATTTATGAAGAGATACTTGCCTAGGTTATATAAGCAGGCCCTCACACTCATTTGTAATCATCTAACTTGTATTCAAATATTCTTATATATATAATTACTTGTCCTACAATGGATGTATTGGTCTTCGAAGTATTTTGAAGATTATTGTTGCGTATACGAACTTTGTTCATTACACAAACGTCTCAAGAGGGTCGAAATGATAGACCAATAGCCAATAGGGTCGTCTGAAGGCCAAATCAAGCCCCTCATGTGGCATAATGAATAGGAGGGCTCCAACAACAATAATAAAGGGGGTCGACCCTTAATCTCCAAGAAAATAACTTGTGGTGCTCCCAAGTGGTTGTGGGGGCACAAAGAATTGCCTCATTGGTCTCCAATTGGATCAAGCAAGCTCGTGCTCCATCAATAAGGGCTAGAATGATGATACAAGCACTCCCTTGCCTCTAAGGGTGAGACAAAATCCCATCGGGCCCTGGATCAACTGCCAAGTGTGTGGTGCAAGTGCGTAGCCAGCTGGGCAATATGGTCCAAGTGCATCTATAACAAACAAAGTTCGTATACACAGCAATAATCTTCAGAATACTTCAAAGACCAAGACATCCATTGTAGGACAAGTAATTATATATATATAAGAAAATTTGAATACAAGACATGATTACAAATGAGAGTGAGAGCCTGCTTATATACCCTAGGCAGGTACCTCTTCACAAACGGTCATGTCCTTAGACATATCCCTCTTCACTACAAATTATTAGTTAATCAATCATTAATCATTATTATTGTTATTTACATTATTTGTATTATTTTATAAATATTTTATTCATAAGAACTTGTCACTTACTTTTGAAGTTATTTGGTAGGCTTGTCACCAAAGTAGTGTTATTTTGCACATTATTTTATTCTAGGGGCAACATTAGGCTAATTAGACATTATTCGATCCCCTAAGGCTCATATAAACACAAGAAAGACTCACTATATCAAACATCATCAGTTGGATTTCTATGCCTCCGGAGAAAAGAATTCAGACCTGCAATTTGGATGAAATTTGGATGTTTGGAATGCACTTTGATGTATGGAAATTTTCATTATGCATTCTTGGAGCTTCTTTACTGCAATTATGATGGATGGATAAACTCGCTTTCTCTTATAAGTGCAATTTTGATGCTATTTCATTGTTGTTGCATGTCTAATGTATGGAAAAAATTGTAATAATGTCATTATTGTGCCCTAATGCAATGCAAAATTCTTAAAAGCATAGGACTATTGTATTATTCCATGCATTATTCATTTGAGAATGTAAATGAATGTTTCTAGAGGGCTATATTGCATCCTCGAAACTCCATTATACATTATTAATGAAGTATAAATTTCGATTGTAGTTTTGTTGTTGCCTCACTAGGGTTAGTGAAAGTTGCATTAGGACTCCTTGTTTGAGCGAAATACCTATTGAAGTAACTTTTGACTCCATTTTTTCCAATAGACAGGCATTGGTCTAGGAATCCTTGGTGATCAAACTGGAACCTTTTCTTTCCCCTTTTTATTTTATTGTTTTCCCTAACCCTTGATGGTCTCATGGGGCATAGCGTGAATTTCTTTAGGAGGTGAGTTTTTTAGAGCGAGTTGGTAGGCAACTGCGCTAGTGAGTCCTCTAAGTGCCCTCCAAATTTAAGGCAATTCTCGTGGCTACTTTGAGAGCATTCTCAAGCCCTAGCTCCAAAAATTGTTTTTATCCTTCATCCATCTTGGTTAGTGGCATTTTTGGGTTCATTTACTGTTGAAAACTCGTTGGAAGTTCACCTCTCTTTGACCCTTTCCCTCCATCCTTGCTTGACCTAGTCATATTGTTGATGATTATCGCAAACCCTAGGCCTCACTTGGATCCCCTAGGTCTCTCTTATGGTCCCAACCTTTGTATGATCTATATCTATATTTCACAAAACCCTAAGAGAGGTCCTTTAATCCCTTTAGGAAGAATCTAGGCATATCCTTTGTATTAACTATCATTTCTTCCTAGGTCTAGTCCTCCTCCCATAAGCCTTTCTTGGAGAGCCCTTTATCTTGCCTTTAAAGCAAGCAAGCCTTCATTTAAGCCTCTCCTTAGAATGAGCTTTGGAAATCATGTTGTACCTTGTCATTGACCTTATCCTCCTAGTGATTTTCTTTATACCAAGACACCTCCCAATGGTGAAAGTCTGTAAAAAGCAAGGGGCATCGACTGAGGTAAAAGTGGGTCTTTGTCCAATTGTTTCCATTTGGTCTAGTAGTTGTCCCTTAGGTACCCTCCTAGGACCTCTATTAGATTGTGTGGTAACATTTTTCGCGTCATTGTCGGGGAAACGAGAAATGTGTCTTGTTCCCCATACAAAAATATTGACATATCATTCTTGGAGATTCCATTGGAAGAACGAAGCCCTAGTTTTTCATTGAATTCCAAATTCAATGCTTGTAGGGTGAAGCAAGCATCTCTCTATGCACCTTTGAATTCACTCTGGCGACTCCTACATGAATGTTATTCCTAGCTTAATAAGAAGTCTTTCCTTGGACATCGTTCGCATTCTTGGACGTCGTAAGCATCTCACCTGGACCATCATATGTGGGGTGCCCAAGTTTGATGGTGATCCACTATCTGCGGTTTATCATGTGACAAGATTTGCGCATATGCCTCAAAAGCTGAATTGTTTCATCGTGATCTTATTTAAGAGATCCCTCCATGGTCATAATTCATGGTTACATAATTTCAAACCTAAGAGTATCTCATCTATTGAAGCATTCATTGATGGTTTTCTTGAACATTTTCAGGCATACCAAACATTAGATATTCAAAAGGAAGCCTTCATTGAACGTCATGAAAATCTTGGGAAAGTTGATCCTGATCCCCCTTTGAACTTTGATATTGATGATTACTTACATATTGAAGAGGGGAAATGGGAAGTTCGTGGGCATCATTTTGACAAGGGCCCTATTTATGACACCGATGATGATGATACCAATAGGACCCTTGTTTCTCCTCATGATCCTAGGGATGTAGTAAATTCTCATGTGGACCCTTTCCTCAACCCTTCTTACACTAATGTTGATAATAAGGAATGCTCTTTCCCTCTTAAGTGTGATCATCATGGGAAACCTACTTGTGTCTCTCCATGTCATCAGTCTCCCTTTGCTTCCGATCATGGCCTTATGGTGGCCACAAAGCACAATATAAATGATAGGGACAATGATGAGGATGATATGCTTGAGGTTGTCATTCATCGAAGATTTCTAAGCTAAATTATTGATATCTCCATCTTTTGGTTGAAAGAAAGGATTCTATGAGGTAGATTGCATCTTTTTGCTCCCTCTTCACCCATGATCCTCCGTGTGTGGACATTTTATTTTCCCACATCCCACCCTTATGACCTTCCATATAGCCATTCTGCCCTTGCTTTTGGATCTATTGCATGAGTAGGCAGAGGGACAGTTGTTCTCATATTGATTGGATGATATGTTGGTTCCATTGGGTCTATGATTACACTTAGTACTTCTATGATGTAATATGCATATTAGAGTAGGATGCATTGCATTTTGATTGTGCATTAGAACTATAATCATATTATATTATCATGCTAGATTAGGTGCATTTCGATTAGAGCTGCATTTAGAATTTATTTCCTGTTGATTTTTATGGCCTAACATGGGCGATCATAGGATGCCATAAAAACATGTCGCTTCGTATGCTTAGTCTTTGATGTGCAGGGAAAAGGTCCATGACCTCAAGGGATTGTTGGTGTTCTCATGATGTCCCCATTCGAGTACGTTCGTGCAATCTATTGAGAGCTCATGTCCTAGTTGGAGCCAGATGTTACCCACCACCAGTTGGTGACACCCATAAGAGAACTTTTTCACATAGATGTCTTCAGTCGGCAGTTAGCAGCCCCCTTGTAGCAACCAGATAATTCAATGTACCACCATTCTCTGCCACTTGAGCCAACTATTATGTGCCCTCACCCATCAGTTATGATTGTATGTTTGAAAGTGGGCCTTCAAATCCCAAAGGTATGGCTTTTCTTACTTATCATGGACACATATGGAGATTGGAAAGAATGGGATTGGTCAGTACCCCTGTCCCCTTGTCCAACTTGGTGGTTAGTCTTGTATCCTAGTCACGTGGGATCTCCTTTATTGGCTACTAGCTTTAGGAGTGACACTACATGGGACTACCTGATTTTGGCTACGTGGTCCTGCTTCCTGACAGCACATACATCTCTCCCCTCCGCTCATTACAACCCCTTTTCACATATTTCCCATCTAGGTCCACATTTTTCCATTAAGTCCACAAGGAGTTAGCCTACCCCCTCCCTTGTCCACACTTTGCTTTAGGCCTAAAACAATGCCCAGAGGTCGATGCAACTAAAAGAAAGTTAAAAGCATAATTTGGCCACTTACAACAAATGTTCCACCAAGACTCCTATGTAGACATAAAAAGTGTGAGACGGTATTGTGGGGGATTTGTGGGAGTACCCCAAAATTTCCAGGAAATTTCTTGTGGGTGCGGGAGTCACAGTTGTGGTATATATATAAATTATATATATATATAATAATTCAAGTTCATATTCATTGTTAAATAATAGTAAATACTAAATTTAAATTCATAATTGAAATGAATAATGACATACATTGATCCATCCTCATCATTCATTGAATCATTTTGATACATAGTACATACATATTACAATGTACATCATTCATATGACATACTCAATATTCTAATTTCTAAATTCTAATATTCATCCATAATCAATGATCATTCAATAAATAAATTCAATAATGAAATCTCAAAATAGTAAAATACATTGAACCATGATTCCATATCATTCATCATTCATCATTCTACAATTTACAATGTACATTGATTTAAAAAATTAAAAATTAAAAATTAATTTCATCATTCATCATTCTACTATTCTAGAATCAAAATTGAAAGCAAATTGAAAACAATGAACATGTTAAAGTCTAAATAGTAAAAGTCTAGAAGTAGATAATATCATGATTCATAATAGATAAGTTTCAAACTCAAAAATAGTTAAGAGTCGAGAGTCTTCAGTCTGAGGTCATCAACTGAAAAGTAAATACTATAAATGGATAATGAGCACTGAAAATAAAATCAATATCAAGGACTCAATCTCAATGATTGGTCCTCGACATCCATCTGTTGCATGAAGTCATCGGGACCATCAATGGGAATGTCGGTATCTGAGTCAGAGTCACTCTCTTGAGTAACCAACGAAACTCCAACCAAACCATGTTGCAGCTCATCTGGTCCATTCTCATCATCTATCTGTGCAGTATCCTCTAGATCCACGTCCCATCGTGTTGCCGGTCCCTTTCGATACTCTGGTGTCTTCCTATGTGCAAGACGTAGAGAACTGTGCACTGCAACTAGCTTCTCTGCTCTCCTAGAGGAAAGTCTATTCCTCTTGATAGAGTGGATGAAGCTATATGTGGACCAATTCCTCTTTGCTGCAGAGGAACTAGCAATCTGAGACAATAAGTGAATAGCAAGTTGTTGGATATTTGGAGTATCATCCCCATGCATGGTCCACCAACCAATGGGGTCAAGCTGGCCTAAATCATTGCGATCTTCCCTTGCATCATGCTTGTTGAAGGGACCACTGAGACTTGCAAATTGCATCCATTTTCTCCTGATTGTTTTCCCTTCTTCTGAACTATACATCTTTGTAATGGCAGCTCGAAATCCTTTTTTGACCTAAGGATCTTCAATGGGAAGAATTCTACCAGTCCTTGGCACATACCATTTTGGGTTGAGAGCATATGCTGCCATGTGCAAAGGTGTATTCATTCGATCCCACCTACGCAGAATAATGGGTCGAATCTGGGTCGTATAAAACTCTAAGGAAGGGTCTTTCTCACGAATGGCCACCCTTACTTGATCCAACATACTATCAAAAGTCTCATAGATTTCTCCAAGAGTAGGAGAATCTGTGTCAGTGTAGCGAATGACCTCAACTACAAGACGTAAGAGTGACACCAAATAACCACAATCTGTCCACCAATCATTATCCAATATCTGAATCCTGATTTTCTTCCCTTCCTCTGTCTTGGATTCTGCCCATCTATTCCAATCTGAAGTCACAACCATGGCCTGCAATGCTGACTGCACCTCCAACATCCTCTCTAATAAAAGAAAATAACTAGCATATTTGGTATCAGTAGGCTTGAGGAATTCCTTCCTCGCATGAGACCTGTACATGGCTAAAGAGGTGTGGTGATTGCAAATAAACATTTGCACATTTCTTGCAGCTGTCACCAAGTTAGATACCCACTCAATTTGCCAATGTCTTTCAATGCATTATTGAGCGCATGCACACAACAAGGGGTCTAGAAAATATGCTTGTATTTACTTTGAATCATTAATCCTGCTGATCTACACACTGCTGCTGCATCTGTCACAACCTGTACCACATTTGTAGAGCCAACCTCCTCTATAGCATCACGAAGAAGCTCAAATTGGAACGCTGCATCTTTGTGCTTTCCAGAACAATCAATAGCTCTAAGAAAAAAAGGCCCATCTCGGCAAGTAACTATGATGTTAATAAGTGGACGTTTCGCAATGTCTGTCCACCCATCCATAACAATAGAACAACATTCCCTCACCCATGTCTGCCTCAGTTTTTCCTTTTGCACATTAATATTGCTCACTTGCCTTTCTAATATCACTGTCCTCAACTTATGTTCACCTGGGGGCACATATGAGGGTCCTGCTACTGCAATTTCCTTGACCATCGCCTTGTAGTAAGGAGAACGACTAACATGGAAAGGAATGCCATTGGCAAAAAGAAATTTGCCAATGGCATCATCTGTATCATCACGGTTCAGCTTACTATACATCCCTGCAAGAGTTGGTCCCACTGCAGAAGAACGGGAACCCTTAGTCCCAATAGGAGATGGTGGAGGCATATTTTTCCTATCTTTTAAATATTTTTGGAGCTTGTGGCTTCATCAAAATTTTGTTGAGCTTCGTCCATGAATTTTCTACTTGCAAAGGTGCCCTTTGCATCTGCTGCCATTTGCATCCTCAAGAGCTCTGATTTTTGCAATATGGTTAATTTTGTGCATATATGATCCAGGTGGATATTGGTGGCCACCCGCCTATTCCACTTGGGTCCCCACCATTGTCTCTTTCAGTTTTTCCGTTTTGGCATAACTTACTATTTTTAGCAGTTTTTCGGGTCCTGAACTTCCGGAGCCGTTTTGAGGCCCTAAACGACGTTTGTTGGGTATGAAAGCGCCAGCGAATTTTCTGATAAAATTCGTCCCGACAGCTGTAGTCCTCGGATAGAGCTTTCTAATGATGTATCATATGCGTCAAACGGAGATAGCATGCCAAAGTTACGTCCCTGGGAAGTTGAAACACCAATTTACCCAAACGGGGCCCATAGTTTTGGCGCTTCATCTCCTAGGGTTAGGTTTTGGGATGTTTAGGGTTCTCCATTGTTTCTCAATAATAAATAGGCCCTCGAGCCTCATTGTAATGCAGTTCAGAGGCCTATAGCCGCCACATCTCTTCTCAGAGATAGCTACTGGCACCCTAGCTAGTTTATCTAGTTTCATTTCATCGTCCTCAAGCAAATTTCAGCTTCTTTTGATATTAATAAATGAAGCAAGGGTTTCTGCCGCATCTCCTGTATTTATGGTTATGTGTTTATTCTCATGCGTTCCCGCATGCAACCGCATCGTTTAACCCCTTTGCCACCTACACCCAAAAGATGCATCTTGATCCGACTATAACTGCCAACCCAAGAATGACCACAAACATTGCATTTCCAACGGCGTGTCCCACCTCTTTGTTTCCCTGGTTTTGGTTGGATTGAATAGTCAGTCATTTTGCTAGCATATAACAAAAGAGGTTTCATTGGATTAAATGTCCCATTTGCATATTCTGCCAATGCCCTTGATGGGGTTGCACTTGCAAGTGATGCGGTTGTGGGCGTAAGAGTAGCTGGACTATTGCCATGGTGATGGGTTTCATTAATTGCAGATCCCAATGGACTTTCTGTTTGAGGAGTGTATTCATTATCACTGTCAGTGTCATTGTGGCTGCTCATGCTGTCTTGATCAGTCATTATACAGTTGTTGCTTGCTGTGTTTTAATTTATTTTGCAAATTTTTTTAGTTTTTCTGCCCTGCATGAAAGATTTTTTAAAAAAATTAAATTTTAAAATTTTTAATTTTAATGGAATACATCTTCTGTTTTTAAAATTTAAATGTCAAGCATTAAAAATCACATAAAAATGAAAAAATATTTACGTTCTGTTTAAAATTTTAATTAAAAATTTTTAAATTTAATTTGTAAATATTAAAAATTTAAATACCTGGTAGCCCGCGCTGTGTTTGTGGCGGAGAGGGTCGGGCTGCAGTCGGGCGGGCGGGCGGACAGGCGGGTGGCCGGACTGCAGGCGGGCGGCCGGACTCAAGGCGGGCGGGCGGGCGACCAGGCGGGCTGACGGGTGGCCGAGCTGCGGGCTGTCGGGCGGGCGGGCGACCAGGCGGGCTGACGGGTGGCTGAGCTGCGGGCTGTCGGGCGGGCGACAGGCTGGCGGACGGGCGGCCGAGCGGGAGACAGGCGGGCGGGCGGCCGAGCAGGAGACAGGCGAGCGGGCGACCGGCGGACGAGTGCAGTCGGGCGGCCGACTGTAACGACTGGCGTTGAAATGAAACTCGATGTGGTAGCACGGCGAGAGGAGAGCAGTCGGTTTGTCAATGGGTCGATAGGTTGAATGAATGGGTCGATAGGTTAGAAGTGATTTTAGTTTAGGTTTTAATTTTGTTTTATTTTTATTTTATTTTTATTTTTTTTATTATTTAATACGCAATTTTTTTTTTTTTTTTAATGTAAGGTTTTATTAGGCAAAGTTGCGCGACTCCCCTCAAAAGGGGACGCCCAGAAGCTCATTTTTTAGGGGAGTCGCCCAAAAGCTCATTTTTTGGGGAGTCGCGACTCCCACACTGGGGAAACGCACCCCCCGGAGACTCCCCAAGACTCCCCAAAAAGGGTGCGTGGGGAAACGCACCCCCATGAGACTCCTCGTCCCGAGTGCGAGGGGTGCGTGCACTCGACCCTGGGAGACGCGACCTCGTGGAACATTGCTTACAACAGGAAATGTACCATAAAATGCAAAAGATGTTTGAGACATAAAATATTTAGCGTGTGGTAAAGAGCGAAACATGAGCTCTGCCCCTATCATTATGGCCATCACCCTAGTTCCTAGAGCATCTTCTATGAGCCCCATACATCATTAAGGAACCCATGATTGTCCCAACCCTTGGTGGCCAATGAACTTCCCAACCTTAAGGGGGTATCCACTATTATATCATTCACATCATGCTCTCATTCCGTGGAGCCTCGAGTAGTTAAAAGAAAGAAATATCAATAAAAGCCAAAAGGCTTATGAATGGCGGTGGAAAAACAAAGGTCGGGGTAACTCATGTACCACGATTGCTCCCTCCTACATTTATATACCCATGTGTGGGCTTCCCTCATTATAGCTACCCTTGTACCATGGCATGTGGCTTGGAGTCCTCCCCAGCTACCCCGCTTTGTTTCACCATTATTTCACATCACACCTGCCATTTGACAGATCCACCATGAACCTGTCACACGCTTAGATGTTGAAACCACTTAATAGGGTCCTTTATTAACCTCCTTCTTGAGCATATGGACACCTAAACATTCTAAAGCCCTTTATGGAAGGGCATGCCACTATGAAGTGTCCACTTGTGTCGTTGATTTGTAAGCTCATTTACTCAATTGCACTAAGGAAATTGTTGTACCAGAAGGTGAGGAGACGCATTGGATCTTATACAGGATTGCAAGTGGGTATTCACCTTTGAAGGGGTTTGGCCTCCCTATATGGGATCCAAGCCCTGCAAAGGATCATGATGGCACTTGTAGGGTGAACATTGAGAGCCATGGGCCTACACCACAGCAAAGAGCAAATAGCCAAACCATGGGATCCTTCAGCACCACCTATTGCTTGCTCATTTCCCAGTTATTTGATAATGATGATGCACTTGAACCATATTTCCTAGCTAGTACGCACTTGCACCTCACATTTGGCAGTTGATCCAAGGCCCATATGGGGTTTTTATAAAGATTTTGGGTAGCATCGGATGTGCTCTAGCTCTGAAACTTTGTGGAGGGGCTAGAACACATCAGATCTCCAAGACCCATAAATCGTTTGGAGAAATTCCACCCAGTGTGAAAGTTATTCAAATAATTAAATTTTTTAATGGGGCCCCTAAGTCTAACTTAGGGAAATTAAAAAATTAAAGTGAATTAATTTAAACATGTGGGTGAGAATGTTCTAAGTAACATGGATCGAGTTTTTTCTAATCTTAGTCGTTGATTAAAGATTAAATCACGGTTGTTGATTTCTCAACGAGAAAAGTATTAAAGCAAGGCTTGGAGCTAGTTAGAAAATATACAGAGCAACAACACTTCAGCTAAGTCGAAATACTGGCGCACAGTTTGCTGAGAATTTTCGAGTGAGCTTGCAGTGCTTGAGAGGGGCAGATCGGCGAGGGATTATTCTGATCTGAGGACAAGAATACTAAGGCAAAGAGGCGGATCCATACCAAGCAGTGCAGAGACCAACAAGAGGGGCGCAACCCAGCCAGGCCCATGCAGAAGTAGTGTAGAGGTTGACGCAAGATCTTCAGGGTAACATAGAGGCAACGCTGACCCTAGAAGGGTGACGCAGGGGCATCCTGTGCTGCGCAGCGGCTACGCTGGGCAGGAGAAGCTAATGCAGAGGCTGGAGGAGCAGCGTTGGGGTTCTAGTGGGCCAGAAAGGGCTCGTATTCAGTGTTTTCAAAGGAGTGCTTCCTCGGTTGAATCAGCCATATTTTTTGTCTTCGAGTGATAGGTACATCTGCCGTCAATTCTCTATTAGGCAAACCATTACTGGTGCCCTTGATTGTATTCAGATATTCTGCTTAATAAACAAACCCTCTAAGAGTTGTTGCACCGGTTTTCCCGATTGAGTTTTTCTGGGGACATTGTCCAGAAAATATTGTGACCTTTGTCATGTGTGTGTTGTGCTTCCATAAATGATTTGTATGTATGTGTAGGCTGCAGTTGTGTTTACTTTGATATTTTACTTAGTATTTCAGAAAATAACGTGCGAATTAAATTAAACAAGTAGGAGAAGTAAATCAAGATACTGCAGTAGGGTTTCTATATTCAGAAATTTTCACATGGTATCAGAGCGATTGCAGATCAAACTGAAACGATCAACATAGGGTTGAAGATGTTTTTGCTGCAGGACGACAACTGAAGCTCCACAGATTCAGAAAGAGGTAGCGCAGCACCAGAGGGACAACACAGAGGCCCTACAGGGGTGACGCAGAGCCTGTCTGCTCATGTTGAGCTGACGAAGGCCCAGAAAGGTGATGCAGAGACTGTCAAGCTCACGCTGAGCTGACGCAGGCCCAAGAGAGTGATGCAATCCAAGAGGGAGTGACGTTGTGCCGATTGTCGTGGCATCAAAGACCGAGCCAAGAACGTCTTGGCTGTGCCGACCGATGCTGATTCTCTAAAGAATTTTAATGAGAATCAGGCACGGGCTAAACGCTTGATCATGAATGGAGTGAAAGATCACGTGGTTCCGCATATTGCCAAGAAGAACACGGCAAATGAAGTGTGGACAGCATTAACCACATTGTATCAAGGTAGCTCCTTCTAGAGGAAGATACTTCTAGAGAATCAGATGAGGATGTTCCAGATGCACAAGGGAGACGAGATTGATCCTTTCCTCTTTAGATTGTAGACTATCTGAGACCAGTTGATTGCCATGGGGGCAACTCCTGATGATGGACTCATGGTGAGGACTGCCCTGAATGCAATCACCGATGAGTGGGAGACCTTTGTCCCAAGTATCTTGGGAAGAGCACAACTCCCAAACTGGGGAAATATGTGGGAAATCCTTTGATGGGAGGAGATCGGGAGGATAACCAAGAGGGAATTCAGAGGTGGAGGAGTCAAGATTAAGAAAGAGGAGGAGGAAGATGTAGCCATAGCATCTAAGGGACAGAGGCAGCAAGGGAAGAAGAAGAAGGACCTATCCAAGGTCCGTTGATTTATATGTGGCGAATTGGGACACTTCGCCAATACTTGTCCTAAGAAGAAGGGCAAGGAAGATTCAGATTCCAAAGCAGCAGCAGCGAAAGGGGATGACGGCAACGATGATGATGTAGCCATGAGTGCTCATGTACCTCGAGAGAAGAGGTCGGGTGACATAGATCTGTAGAATGAGCTACAGATGGTGGACAGCAGGATCCTTGAGGTGCCCAAACTCTTGGATCACATACGAGCTACGGAAGTGATTAAAGACAGTAGCAAGATGACTGGAGTCAGTGGATGAAGAGGATCATGGAAAGGCACAAGGCAATGCTTGAGCGTTGAAGATTGGAGCAACGCAGTGCAGTGCCAGCAGCAGCACAGAGGGGCAGTGCTTACACAGTGCAAAGCAGCAGCAGTGCAGAGGCTCAAGAGAGATAGCGCAGAGCGCCAACAAAGTGCACTTCAGTGATGAGATAAAGCTAGACTGACTTGTCTGTTAGTCGTTGGGTGATGTCCTTCAGTTGCTTACTTCTCTGCAATTGAGTTGCAGTGCAGCAGTTAGCAGTGGCAATGCTATAGCCAGCATGATACAGCAATTTGAGAGGGGGCTGCAGTACATATGTGGCAGTCATTGTGGCAGAGTAATAGGCAGTAGTACAAAAAGCAGCAGCACAGTGGATGGAGGGCAGCAGGCCAAGAATCAGCAACACAGGGGACCAATGACAGAGATTAGAGTAACGCTTCTGGAGTGAAGTGTTACTAGAGAACATTCCTCACTAAGAGGGAGCGTTGAGATTTTGAGTAGAATCGAATGTGCTCTAGCTCCGAAACTTTGTGGAGGGGCTAGAACAAATGAGATCTCCAAGACCAGAAATCATTTGGAGAAATTCCACACGGTCTGAAAGTTATTCAAATAATTAAATTTTTTAATGGGGACCCTAAGTCTAACTTAGGGAAATTAAAAAATCAAAGTCAAATTAATTTAAACATGTGGGTGAGAGTGTTCTAAGTAACATGGATCAAGTCTTTTCTAATATTAGCCGTTGATTAGAGATTAGATCACAGTCATTGATTTATCAACGAGAAAAGATTTAAAGGCAGGCTTGGGGTCAATTGGAGAACATACAGAGCGGTAGCACTTGAGCTCAATCGAAATTCTGGGGCGCAGTTTGCTGAGAATTTTCGAGTGAGCTTGCAGTGCTTGAGAGGGGCAGATTGGCAAGGGATTATTTTGATTTGAGGCCGAGAATACAAAGGCAGAGAGGCAGATCTATACCAGGCAACGCATAGACCAGCAAGAGGGACACAACCCAGCTAGGCTCAGACAGAGGTAGCGCAGAGGCTGATGCAAGGCCTTCAGGGTGACACAGAGGTAGCGCTGAGCCCGGAAGGGTGACGCAGGGGCAACCTGTGCAGTGCAGTGGCTACACTAGGCAGAATAAGCTGACGCAGATGCTGGAAGAGCAGCGTTGAGGTTCCAGTGGGCCAGAATGGGCTTGTATTTAGTGTTTTCAGAAGAGTGCTTCGTCGGCTAAATCAGCCATATTTTCTGTCTCTGAGTGCTAGGTACCTTTGTCGTGAATCTTATGTTGGGAAAACCATTACTGGTGCCCTTGATTGTATTCAGATATTCTGCTTAATAAACAAACCCTCTAAGAGTTATTGCACCAGTTTTCCTGCATTGGGTTTTTCTGGGGACGGTCTCTAAAAAATACTATGTCCTTTGTCATGTGTGCATTATGCTTCAATAAATGATATTTATGTATGTGTAGGATGCAGTTGTGTTTACTTTGATATTTTACTGAATATTTCATAAAATAACTTGTTAATTAAATCAAACAAGTAGAAGTAAATCAGGACACTGCAGTAGAGTTTCTATATGCAGAAATTTCACAATTTTGTCTCACCTAGGAAGGCAAGGGAGGGCTCGTATCATCGTTCCAACCCTTATTGATGGAGCACGGGCTTGTTTGATCCAATTCGAGACCTATGAGGCCATTCTTTGTGCCCCCACAGCCACTTGGGAGCACCACAAATTATTTTCTTGGAGATTAAGGGGCCAGACCCTTTATAGTTGTTGTTGGAGCCCTCCTATTCATTATGGCACATGAAGGACTTGATTTGGCCTTCCAATGGCCCTATTGGCTATTGTTCTATCATTTTGGCCCTCTTGAGAGGCTTGTCATTTACTTTTTGAGCTATTTGGTGGGCTTGTTTTTAGTTTTTGTAGCATCGGATGTGTTCTAGCCTCGAGATTTGGAAAAGAGGATAGGATACATGTATTCTCCAATACCCAGAAATTGTTTCTGGAAATTCCATCTAGAGTTCTAGTTAATCTTAGCCATCGATTAAGTTTTAATCATGGTCGTTGATGTCTCAACGAGAGATTATAACAAGAAACTCGATGGTGCTTGGAGAACAAACTTGTAGAGTTCGATTTCACTGGTAGATCGATTTCCTGAGCAGCAACGTTGAGTTGTTGGAGAGAGCTAGTGAGAGAGGGGCGGGGATAGTAAGGTCGGAGGAAGTTTTTCCAGATCCGGTGAGTGCACCGCAGATAGGTAGTGAATGCCACAGAGAGGAAGCATAGAACCACGCAAAGGCAGCACAATGCTTCAGAGGAGATCTGTATTTTTGTAGGAGAGAAGAGTTGATTCAGCACTAGAAGCCGAAGAGAGAGCCCGGAGGCCTGGAGGGTCCATCTTCCAAACAGCAATAGATAAGATAGTGAGAGGGAAAGCAGTTCCTAGCTATGGGGACGCAGTACTGCGTAGGTTGACCCAGTGACTGCGCATAGGCAGCACAAAGCAACTCATCTTGAGCCAAAGTCAGTGTCGGATCGCCAGTGGGAGTGAGATTTTCTCACTAGACTCACTTGTCAGTTATTCCTCTGTATGGTTTGCTAGATTTAAGCAACCATAGATTTGTACTCAGATTTACTACTGCATAATAAACAAACCCTTAGCTGTTAAACTGGTTTTCCCGAGTTGGGTTTTTCCGAGGAATTAGTCCAAAAACAACAGTATTATTTGTGTGTGTGCATCTTATCTTTCCAGCGCTATTTTCTTCCACGGTATTTTTTAATTGTGAAGGTTGTAGTGTATTAGTTTCGATATTTACCATAAAACACAGTAAATAAATTGTTCAACTTATTTAACAAATAGAAGAAATGTAATCAATTGTTGCAGTAGGATTCCAATTTGTGGAATTTTCACATGGTATCAGAGCGTAGATAGAAGCAGAAAGAGCTCAGTTGCAGGAGGAAAGAGGGAGAGTCGAAGCATTGCGTGAGCAGCTGCTCAAAACCCCCGGAGGTGGCGCAGTCGATTGGCCAAGAGGGCAAATTTTTGAGGAAAAATTATATCTTCGAGTGAGTTGACAAAGAATAAATTTTCTAGATCGAAGATTGTCAGAGGTAGACGGAGCAGCAGCGTTTTCCTTGCAGAGCAAATCTTCAGCTAGGACGCAGTTATTTGGCAACAGTCTGTAAGTGCAGAATAGCATCAGAAGGAAGGAAGAGCACACACTAAGCGAGTTCTTTGCTTAGGGAATTTCTAGCCCATAAATTTGATTTCTCATAGCAGAGCAGCAGTAGTTGTGAGAAAATTTGCCTGCTCCAACAGGGAATGTGTAGAGCCTAGCAGCAGTTGCGCAGAGGACAACAGGAAGATTTCGACATTTTTGTAGAGATGGCATCACCAAGGCTCAGAGATCAGGATTGGTTGGACGGTTCATCTAATTACGTGAATTGGAAGGCAAGAATTTCTTGTCTTCTAGATGAATACAATCTCAAGGCCTATATTACTAATGTGGTAGCTATACCCACGGACCCAGATCAACTGAAGGCCCATAAAAAGGAGATGGCGAAGGCAAAGAAACTGATTCTCGATGGGCTTCGAGATCACTTGGTGTCACACGTAGCTGGCAAGGAAACTGCCAAGTAGATATGGGATGCTCTTCCCATGTTGTACCAGGGATCTTCTGAGCAACGAAAGATGTATTTGGAGGAGAAGCTGAGATGTACAATGAAAAAAGGGGAGCATATAGACCCCTTACTAAACTTCAAGATGTTCGATATCAGCTATCTAGAGTCAGGTCAACGCCCCAACCCACAGAATTGGTGCAGGTTAGCCCTTAATAGTGTTTCCGAGTGGCAAGTGTTCGTCCAAAGTATCCTGGGCAGAGAAAACTTGCCAAATTGGGACACAATGTGGGTTGATCAACAGCAAGAAGAGATGAAGCAAGACTTGGTGAAGAGCACCATCAGTGGCAACAGCATCAGTGGGGCGAAGGAAGTAAAGGAAGAGGAGAATGCAGCCCTCGCATCAAAGGGGCAGCAAGAGTAGCGCAGGAGAAAGGACATTTCTAAGGTCAAGTGTTTCAGATGTGGTGAACTTGGTCACTACAACACTCAATGTCCTCTCAGAAATAAGGACAAAGAGGAGAAGTAGGATCAGCAGGCTACATCCGCGGAGATTAATAGGTTGTCATCCAGACTGGAGGAAGATTTTTCCATGATCACTGATATACCTCTAGGGGTGAGGTGGGGTGATTTGGTTTTGTTGCCCCAAAGAGCTACATATGAGCAGAATCCTTGAGTAGTCCACCTCTTGTATCAAAACCTTGCTACGGGAGCCCATAGCAGCAGTAGCAGGATGGAACAGTGGCAGTTGGTGCAGTTAGGTGCCAGAGTGACATATGCAGTAGCTAGTAGCAGTTAAAGACTGAGCAGCACAGAGCAGAGCTGGAAGCAGTGTCGTTGGCACAGTGCAGAGTCAGTAGCAGCGCAAAGGCTTCAGCGACAACACATAGACTAGCAACACTCAGCATTCAGGTGACAGTTGCATCACGCTGACCACAGTTGGTGCAGTTTGATGGATATTTCTCAGTTGCAGCAGCAGCAGATGAGAAACAGTTGTAGATGTTGTAGTAGTAACAACAACAGAGTCACGGTGCAGATGCAGTAGTTGACAGCAATTCAACAAGGTCAGCAGCAGCACAGATGCAACACATATCAGAGTTGTGCAGTAGTTGGTGGGCAGCAGTAGCCAAACATCAACAGTGGAGCAGGAGATGGTGCAGACACTGTGTATTGCAGTTGCAGTACTGGAACACTGTGTTCATTTTTGTAGCATCGGATGTGTTCTAGCGTCGAGATTTGGTAGAGAGGTTAGAATACATGTATTCTCCAATACCCATAAATCGTTTCTGGAAATTCCATCTAGAGACGACTTAATTAAAATAATTAAACAAATTTTAAATATTTCCTAAGTCTAAACTTATGAAATATGATTAATTAAAATTTAAAAGGTATTAATTAAGTCATGATGTGAATCTTCTAGAAAAAGACATGGATCAAGTTCTAGTTAATCTTAGCCATCGATTAAGTTTTAATCGTGGTCATTGATGTCTCAACAAGAGATTATAAGAAGAAACTCGACGGGAATTGGAGAACACACTTGCAGAGTTCGATTTCACTAGCAAATCGATTTCCTGAGTAGCAGTGTTGAGTGGCCAGAGAGAGAGCTAGTGAGCTCGAAGCAGTGAGAGAGGGGTAGCGATAGTAAGGTTGGAGGAAGTTTTTCCAGATCCGGTGAGTGCACAACAGAGAGGCAGTGAGTGCCACAGAGAGGCAGTGTAGTGCTTCAGAGGAGATTCATATTTTTGTTGGGGAGAGGAGTTGATTCAATGCCAGAAGCCGAAGAGAGAACCCGGAGGCCAGGAGGGTCCATCTTCTAGACAGCAACTGACTAGATAGCGAGAGGGAAAGTAGTTCCTAGTTGTGAGGACGCAGTACTGCGTAGGCTAATGCAATGACTGCGCAGAGGCAACGCAGAGCAACTCATCCTTGGGCTAAGGTCAGTGTCGGATCGCCAGTGGGAGTGAGATTTTCTCACTAGACTCATCTGTCAGTTATTTCTCTATATGGTTTGCTAGATTTAAGCAACCATAGATTTGTACTCAAATTTACTACTACATAATAAACAAACCCTCGGCTGCTACACTAGTTTCCCGAGTTGGGTTTTTTCGAGGACTTGGTCCAAAAATAACAGTGTTATTTATGTGTGTGTGTGTGTGCATCTATCCTTCCAGCGCTATTTTCTTCTGTGGTATTTTTTATTTGTGAAGGCTGCAATGAATTAGTTTCGATATTTATCGTAGAACACAATAAATAATTTGTTGAGTTTATTTAATAAATAGAAGAAACTTAATCAGTTGTTGCAGTAGGATTCCAATTTGTGAAATTTCACACTTGTCACCAAAGTAGTGTTATTTTGCACATTATTTTTTCTAGGGGCATCATTATGCTAATTAGGCATATTTGAACCCCTAAGGCTCATATAAATACAAGAGAGACTCATTGTATTAAACATCATCACTTGGATTTCTATTCCTCTTAAGAAAAGAATTCAGACCTGCAATTTGGACGCAATTTAAATGTTCAGAATGCACTTTGATGTATGGAAATTTTCACTATTCATTCTTGGAGCTTCTTTACTGCAAATATGATGGATGGATATACTCGCTTTCTCTTGTAAGTACAATTTTGATGTTATTGCATTGTTGTTGCATGTCTGATGTATGGAATACATTGTAATAATCTCATTATTCTTCCCTAATCTGATGCAAAATTCTTAAAAGCAAAGGATTATTGTATTATTGCATGTGTTATTCATTTGAGAATGTGAATGAATGTTCCTAGAGGGCTATATTGCATCCTCAAAACTCCATTATATATTGTTAATGAAGTATAAATTTCTATTTTAGTTTTGTTGCTGCCTCACTAGGGTTAGTGAAAGTTGCATTAGGACTCCTTGTTTGAGCGAAATTCCTAATTGAAGTAATTTTTTACTCCATTTTCTCCAATAGACAGGCATTTCTCTAGGAATCATTGGTGATCAAACCTAAACGTTCTCTTTCCCTTTTTTTTTTTTTCGCCCTAACCCTTGATGGTCTCCTAAGGCATAGCACCAATTGCTTTAGGAGGTGAGTTTTGAGAGCTCGTTGATAGACAACTATGCTGGTAGTCCTCTAAGTTCCCTCCAAATTTGAGGCAATTCCCGTGGCTAGATCGAGAGGAATCTCAAGCCCTAACTCCAAAACTGTTTCTATCCTTCATCCATCTTGGTTAGTGGCATTTCTAGGGTCATTTACTCTGGAAAACTCGTTGGAAGTTCACCTCTCTTTGACCCTTTCCCCTCACCTTGCTTGACCTAGTCTTATTTTTGTTGATTATCCCAAACCCTAGGCCTCGCTTGGATCCCTTGGGTCTCTCTTGTGGTCCCAGCCTTTGTATGATCTATATTTTACAAAACCCTATGAGAGGTCCTTTCATCCCTTTAGGAAGCCTTCATCTAGGCATATCCCTTGTATTCACTATCATTTCTTCCTAGGTCTAGTCCTCCTACCATAAGCTTTTCTTGGAGATCCCTTTATCTTGCTTTTAAAGCAAGCAAGCCTTCATTTGAGCCTCTGCTTTGAATGGGCTTTGGAAATCACATTGTACCTTCTCATTGACCCTATCCTCCTAGTGATTTCCTTTATACCGGGACTCCTCCCATCAGTGAAAGTCCATAAAAAGCAGGTGAGAGCAGGTCCTCGTTCCATTGTTGCCATTTGGGCCAGTAGTTGTCCCTCAGCTACCCTCCTAGGACCCCTGCTAGATTGTGCGGTAACAATGCCTACATATTTTAATAACCAAATTGAAAATGAGTATAATTAATAAAGAAGACAGCATCAAATCCAAAGGAATGTCATTAGTAGCAAACAAAAACATTATGTCTGTAACCAATCAGTGAAAGTAGAAGAAAAATGCTTCAAAAGTCACCCATTTCAGTAGCATTTTCATGGGTTTAATATAACAAGAAGAGAAAGAGGTAATTAACATGCATTTCCAGATTGTTGAAACATATAAAAAGTGTTGATCTTCCCATATTCTTAATATCTAATACTAGGGCTTTTCCCAAGAAACTGGAATAAACTAGTTAAAATCTCACCTCTACTATAAGTCTCTCCTCATCGACAAGAGCTCTGCATCCTTTTCCACTTTCTGTGAAAAAACTAAATAAATTCATCATTTCATTATTTTCTGGGAAGCTTTCTATCCTTGCCCAGCATGAAAATGTGAAACCTCTGCTACAAGGCCACTGCATAGGTGTTGTTAACATGATACCCTGTAAGTCAACCATCAGCAATGAGTAAATACATGTTTTTCCACAGATGTCGCAACTGTATTCACAAGAATCACAATATATTTAATATCCTAAAAATATCTTTGCAAATAAGAGACTGGAAATAATTCTGTCCATCTCATCCTATATTGGGCTGCAGAAGGAAGACTCTTGTACCCAATCAGATGCTAGGTAATATTCTAGACTTTATGTAAACAGTAAATCTCTAACATAAATAAATCTGTGATTTCCATTACGAATGGAATGAGAGCCCAGGGATAGAGAAGATACAATGAGAAATTCATAACAAATCAATGCAACTGCACATCAGACTATCTTCCTCAGTAGAGTCATTTAGAAAAGGTAAGACAACCTATTCATAATTTCATATAAGATAAGAGTATCTTCCAATGTTTTTGATGATTTTTATAATTTTAGGGTAACGGATGAAAGAGAAGATCGGTGACTTTATTTGCTTGTGCTATGTGGTCATGCATGCAACTTCAAAGGGCGGTTCTTCTGGAAAGTTAGGGGCTATAAGCAGAAAAGGTGATGTGCCCTACAGAAGCCCTAATATTTTTTACTGGACTCAAAAGTTTGATGGCAGTGGAGGTTTATCTAAGATCCACACTCAAGGCAACAACTTAGTGTGGTCCCTCCCAAAGATTATCTACAGAGTCACTGAATCAACTTTCAAGTGATATCATATGCCTAATGTTTCATCTAGAAAGTAAGCAACATAAAAGGAATTGGGAAAATAGGGAGGAAACCTACAAACTTAATCATTTCTAATGTGGCCTTGTGTTGACTCTAGCATCCATAAATCTACAAAATAAAAACTCCCAATGGTACGCCTAGAATAAAACGCCACACACAAATCAAGTTGGACATACAACACTCAAATTTTAGCCAAAAACAAGATCATCCGTATTCCATAACCATGGAGCTCTTTCACTCATAAAACACCAATTACAAATGGAGGTAGAAAACCCTTATATAGTTTTATGCTCCATCTCCATTTTAGAATAAATATTTTTTGTTTTCCTAGATTTATCAACCTCTCCAAGGAATAACAATTTAATAATCCTCTCAAACTTCCTTCACAAACATCTTACTAAAAGAGGTAGCAATAAAATATTCTAGGAAAACAAATATAAAAATATCCACAAGTAACTAACTCCAAAATCCAAGTGATTGTTACCCATCAAAAAGTGTGTAATCCATAAGAGAAAACTTTTCTCCTCCTTGGACAGCCAACCAGCCAGCAGCCCCATATGATCAGCACCTAAAATGATGTTAGGATCCTTGGAGCAATTGTTCTCAGTAACTCACAGAAATAGATTATTTTTAATTAATAACTTGAATGATGATCGTTACATAGAAGGGCCCCTTGCTTATATACCGCCTCGGGTGCCTCTTGGTGAAAGGGCATGATCTTCCGATCGTGCTCTTTTGCCTAATTAATCTATAATTACAAAACTACTAAATTTTTACATAACATTGTCTTCTTCTTGAAAAGATGTTTTGTCCTCAAAGCATACGTAATGATGGGTGTTTTTGAGGAAACACTTTTGTCTCCAAGGAAGCTTCTTCTTCTTATAGGTCTTTCCACTTAATCGAGTATTCTTTGATTACTCATGATCGCAAATTATTTTCCTTGGTGGAAATGATATCTTCTATTTCTAAAATTATTCTCCCTTCATCATCTAAAGTTAGAAGTGTTGTCTGTGCTGATTCGTGTATGCCAAGTGCCTTTTTAAGGTAAGATACATGGAAAACATTATGAACACGACTTTTATCAAGAAGGCTTAAGTTGTATGCTACTTGGCTGATCATTTTGTTAATCTGATATGGTCCATAGAATTTTGATGCCAGTTTGTTTTTTCCCTTCCGTTTAAAGGATAACTGCTTGTAAGGTTGAAGTTTAACAAATACCCATTCTCCAACTTCAAATTCTCTCTCTGTTCTTTTTCGGCCAACGTGTTGCTTCATATGATTTCTTACAATATCTAGATTTTCCTTTAGTGCTTGGATAACCTTTTGGGTTTCTTCTAATTGATCTTTAACTGCTGGAACTTTTGTTTTGATAATGGCAAGGTCCTTCCATTTAGGAGGTATGTAACCGTACAAAGCTTGAAATGGAGTCATTTTCGCTAATGTGTGGTAAGTGAAATTGTGCCACCATTCAACGAGATTTAACCACTGAGCCCACTTATTTTGTTTGCCTATTGCATAACAACATAGGAAGGCTTCTAAACATTTGTTGACAACTTTTCTTCGGTGATTTGTTTGAGGATAGTATGTTGAACTCATGTTGAGGTAGGTTCTTATATGTTTGAAAATTTCCTTCCAAAAATTACCTTTGAATTTGGTGTCTCTATCGCTAACAATGACCTTGGGAAACCCATGTAATTTGTAGACATTCTTGCAAAATATCTCAGCAATTTGTTTTGTTGAATCTAATTTCCTCATTTCAATGAAGTGTGCATACTTGGTGAGTCTCTCAACTACTACGAGAATTATCTCCTTGCCATCAGACATAGGTAATCCTTCGATAAAGTCCATTGGTATTTCGTCCCACTTCTAAATTGGAATATTTAAGGGATTGAGCAGTCTAGGGGTCATAATGTTCTCATTTTTATTTCTTTAGCATTTATAGCATTCTACTACATATTTTTTAATATCATTATTCATCCCCTTCTACAAAAATGATCGGCGTGCATTATAGTAGGTTTTAAAGAAACCTACATGATCAGCTGACAGTCAATCATGGGACTCTTTGAGAACTTTGGCTTTAAATTTAGAATTTCAACTTAGCTAAATTCTCCCCTTGTACCACAGAATATCATTTTTCCATTCAAATTTTGAATTCTCAGGAGGGTTATTGACTATAGCACTTGTTTCTGGATCTTTTGCATACTCACTTTGAATTTCATTAAGTCATTCTGGAGATCAGTTTTGGTAGCATCAGAAGTGCTCTAAGTCTCAAACTTTGTGAAGAGGCTTAGACACTTGTATTCCAAAGAACCTAGAAATGCTTTGTGGAAATTCCACTCGAAATGTGTTTTATTTAATGGAGACCCTAAGTCTAAACTTAGGTAAATTGAATAATTAAAGGGTATTAATAAAACAGAGTGTGAATCTTCTAGAGAACATGGATCAAATCAAGTAATGATCTTAGCCGTTGATTAGAAATCTAATCTCGGTCGTTGATATCTCAACGAGAAGCCTATAAAAGAAGGCTTGAGGGTCATTTGGAAAACACACCAGTGTAGATACTTAGTTGCCCAAGTAAAATTGTTTTTCTCGGTGGCTGAAGTTCGGCAAGAGAAAATCGATCCAGAGGGAGAGTTGCAGGTGGAGGAGAGACGGAGAGGGTTCAGCATCAATCCGAGGTGCAAGAGCAAGTGACGCAGTAGCAGGAAAGGAAAACGCAGAGACAGGAAGGGAAATGCGCAGAGGTGACACAGTTCTACACAGTCTCCAAGCAAAGCCAGCGCAGTGGTGACGCAGGAGGCCCAAGAGATTCCTTCGAGGGTCATTTCTCATCAGAAAGTTTAGTGAGAAAATTCTCCAGTGTTATCATAGAGAATTTCTCCTTGTTATCGCTAATTGTAAATTGTACAAGAAGATTTTGCTAAAGAATAATAGAAACCCTCATCTGTTGCACCGGTTTACCCACATTGGGTTTTTGTCGGGGACAATTGTCCAAAATATCTGTGTCATTCTTGTGTTAGTATTTCCTTATTGTTTTGCTCAGTGATTATATGGTGAAGTCTGCATTTGAATTTATTTTGATATTTACTGAAGAGATTTATGCAAATAACTTATTTCTGAATAATAAGTAGGAGAAATAACATCAGATAATGCAATGGGATTTCAAGTTGGAATTTTCACATCTGGGACAGCGACTGAAATTGCAAGTAATGATGATTCTTCGTCTTTCCTGGACAGAGCATCAGCTACTACATTGTCTATCTCTTTCTTATATAATATATCTATGTCGTAGTCAGCAATTTTTTTGACCCATTTTTGTTGTTTTGTAGAGAGAGTTTTCTGTTGGAGGAGGTGTTGAAGACTATTATGCTTTGTTCGTATTAAGAATTTACTTCCCAATAGATATTGTCTCCACTTAGCTAATGTGTGCATAATGGCGAGCATTTCCTTGTTGTATGTAGACTTGAGACGTTCTCGCTTGTTGAGCTTCCTACTTTCAAACGTGATTGGATGACATCCTGCATTAGCGCTGCTCCTATGCCAAATCCTGAAGCATCACATTCAATTACAGACGGCTTTGAAAAGTCTAGAGTTGCCAATACAGCTGCATTAGAGATAATTTCCTTTAAGTCTTCAAAACACTTTTATGTTTCATCATCCCATCGAAAAGAGTTCTTCAAAAGGTTCGTTCGGAGTGCGGTTACATGGGCATAGTTTTTAATAAACCTTCGAAAGTACCCAGTCAACATTAAGAATCCTCTTAATTTGGAAATGTTAACTAGTTTGGGCCATTCTTTTATAGCCTTGATCTTATTAGGATCTACTTTTACTCCTTCCTTGGATATTATGTGTCTGAGGTACTCTACCTCTTCTTCTCCAAAGGTGCACTTGGACATCTTTGCATAGAACTGATGTTCTTCTAATATAGTGAGAACTTGCTCCAGATGTTGTAGATGCTCTTTCTATGTTTTACTATAGATTAGAATATCATCAAAGAACACTAACACAAACTTCCTTAGATACGGATGAAAGACCTCATTCATGTTGGCTTGGAAGGTTGTTGGAGCATTAGTTAATCCGAATGGCATTACTTTAAATTCATAATGACCTTCATGTGTTCAAAAAGTAGTCTTCACTACGTCCTCTAGCCTTATTCTGATATGGTAGTATCTCGATCTCAAGTCCAATTTTGAAAAGTATTGGGCTCCATGAAGTCCATCTAGCATTTCATCTATAAAGGGAATCGGAAACTTACTCTTCATCATTACGTTGTTCAGTTCTCAATAATCTACACACAATCTAAAAGACCCATCCTTCTTTCAGACTAGAACCACTGGAGCATTTTATGGGCTTCTACTTTTCAAATGTTTCCACACTTTAAAAGATCATGGACTAATCTTTCAATTTCATTTTTTTGGTGGTGTGGATACCTATACGGTTTGATGTTGACAAGGTTTGACCTTGATTTGACTTCAATTATGTGCTCAATTTCTCTTTCAGTAAGCATCTTCATAGGAAGATCTTGGAATACCTTTTTGTGTTTTTGAATCAGTTTTTGAACTTCATGTGGTAGTTCTTGAACTTCAAGTTTTTCTTCGCCAACCAATTTTGAAGCCAGCATCTCCATATGATGACACTGCACTACATATATTGGTGCTCCTTTCCAAATCAACTTCATCATCTAGTATGATGATACAGTTTGATTTTGAGCGGGTTGGAACCCAATAACTTGTTTTTCTTCCCCTCCCATCTAAACTTTATAAATTTCTTTTGATGGTTAGCAGAGTAAGTGCCTAGGGTTTTTAGCCATTGGATACCTAGGACCACATCCACTCCTCCTAGTGGTATAGTGTAGAACGTGTTGAAGAATGTAACTAGGTTTGGTCTTCATAATTGTACTTGAGTCATAATGTATTTATCAAAAGAAAGTAAAAGAATTTATTATTATAACGACTTATTAAAGCATGGGTTTCATGTTTGGGTCATCATGTTCTAGGTCAAAGTCTCCATTATGGACTTCTAGATTTTTATCTTGAGTCATTAGAGTTATTGTCCATTTTATGAGACCCTTCTTGGGCTTTTGAATCATGTAAAAAGAATTATTATTGAGAAAAATAAGTCATTTGTCACCCCCACAGCAAGTCGTCCCTTTCCTGATGAAGTCGGCCTACATTAGGGCAATTCGACCCACATAAGAGACTGTATATAGAAGTGCAGTTTGATCCATTTGGAGACTCACTCAACAAGTTTGATACACAAGAAGAGCAGAAAAAGTGTGAAGTCCCAAGAGAAGAAGGAGAATTGCAGGAGAAGGAGAAGATCAAATTTTGGGCTATCTCTCTCTCTCACTTGTGCGAAGTTACTGGGCTACCGTTGGGGTCGAAGTTTTGTTGTTGGAGAGGTCGAAGTTCTGTAGCTACTAGGTCGAAGTTATGTTGTTGCTACTAGGTCGAAGTTCTATTGTTGCTACTAGGTCGAAGCTTTGTTGCTGCTACAAGATTGAAGTTTTGTTGCTGCTACTAGGTCCAACTTCTATTGCTACAAGATCGAAGATCTAGGTCGAAGTTACTGCTGGAAGGTTATCATCTGAAGAGGAAGGAAGTGTTGACTTGGTGATTGGAGGAAGTTTGTGTCTAGGTCAAAGAGTCTTGGATTATCTCGTCTTGTCTTATGAAATTGCTGAAGTAAGAGTTGTCGATTGGGTTTTCCCCTAGATAGGGGTTTTTCCCTGGATGTCTGCCTACATCTGGTGTCTTTGATCTTCGCATTATGGTTTTGGTAATTATTGATGAACTAAAATAAAAGAAGAACACAAGAAAGTTAATAAGAACATAAAAATATCACAAGTAATTATCAACATAAAAAAAATCTTTTTGCCTTTCTGATTTTCCAACATAACAGAGATTCTAGATTGTAGCCCTGAATCTGTAATTTAACTTCATGGCATTTCCCTACTTTCTCAATTTTCTTTCCATCGACTACCATCGCTTTCATGTTGGGCATGGGAAATGGGAAAATGTTGAGCCTTTTCGCCATATTTGAGTCCAAAAAGTTGTGGGTGTTGTCGGTATCTATTAGAACCATTACATCAGTGTTGATAATATCAATATTGGCAAAATATCGGCGAGGGTCCAAAAAAGATCTTATCAAGAATATCGGCGAAAATATCGGCAAAATATCGGCAAGCATAAAAAATGCACAATATATTCATTTTTTCAGATTTTTAAACATATAAAGCAATAACAACATCAAACAAACACACTAGCACATAAATATGAAGAAAGCACTGATATATATGATTTAGTGGATGTAAAATAAAAATGATACATCAAAGGCGATACCAAATCCTGTTCATCCCTTATAATTGTCCAATCAAGGACTCAAATGTGGAGAACCAATACAAAATAACATCACACATATAAAAGTATCTCATCATCATGAGTTATATGTAGCAAAACAAATAAAAATAGCATCTATCTATCTGAAATCAGTGCCCTCTACCCCTTTTACGGGAAAACATGAGGGGTTGTTTGTCAAGCCTGCCTCTAGCAGTATAGGCTCTGACCCTGCACCTAATGTCAAATACTGACTACTGAGTGTGGAGCTATGTTCTCCTATATCTATAGCAAATGGTGCAGACGTTGATGCTCCCACGGTGTCCTCCTCGTCGTCCTCCTCCTCTTGCTCCGAGTGCTACTCCTTTTCTGAGTCCTCCTCCTCTTGTTGCCCCTGTTCTAATGGTTGCTCTGGCTCTAATCATGCAGGGGACTCCTCCAAGACAGGATGCTCAGTCTCCACCCTCCACTGAGACAACACATCAATATTGTCTAAGGAAAAGGCATCTGGATCCATTGGTGCTTGTATTTGCTTCACTCAAAGTTGAATATTGTAATGCACATACACTAAATCATTGAGACGTGTGAACTCCAACCTGTAAGAGTGTTAAAAAAACTAACAATTTTTCCCTCTTGACACTTGAAGGTCATAAATTAAAATTACAATAAATGTAATTGCTTAACTAAAGGATGAAGGTCAAAGTTATACTTGTTGCGCTTTTTTGAGTGTATTTTCTCAAATACACTCCAACTGCGCTCACACCCTGAAGAACTACATGTTTGACTTAGGATTCTTATGGCCAATTTCTGCAAAGTTGGTTCCCTTGCACCATAGGTTCGCCACCAAATATCTACAACAAAATAAAGAAATAAAAATTCATAAACATAAAACATAATTAAACTTTTAAATGCAAGTTACAGAATCTAATTTTAAAAATATAGAATTATAAATAAGTAAATTCTAAATTGAAAATTCTTATGAGTGATGACTTGTCACTTACGTGGCATGAAGAGGGTCCTTTCCCTAATAGCATCATCAAAGCCAAATAGGCCAACACAATCCTGATAAAACTGTATCTCGTGGTTTATTTAACTACGAAACTCAGGATCGGGTACCATCCTCTGAATACAAGAATGGAGCCCTTCCATCACCTCACCATCAAAATCAAAGGCGCATTTGTATGAAAATGCAGGGTTGAGAAAGAGTGTCGCTGCATAAATGGGTCAATGAAGCATCCCTGTCCACCGATTATCAATCACATCCCATAACATCATATGTTTCACCAGTGTATCGATAAAGACTTCACCAGTTTCTGCGCAAAGGAAGGCAACAAGAGAGAATGGACAACTCCATACAATCCAGAGAAAAATGGAGTTGCAGAAAGGAAGAACAGGACCATTGTAGAAGTTGCAAGGACAATGTTATATGACCAAGACATGCCCAAAATTTTGTGGGCAGAAGCCTGCAATACAGTTGTGTATGTGCAGAACAGGGTACCCCGTAGAGCGTTGGGGAACATAACTCCTGAGAGTGTGTTCACAGGCAGCAAGCCGGAGGTGAGCCATATCAGGATATTTGGCAGTATGGTATATCACCACATATCAGATGAGAAGAGGAAGAAGTTGGATCAAACTATGGAAAAGGGTTATCTTGTGGGCTATAGTGAAAATGCAAAGGCATATCGCATGTATATTCCAGAAAACATGAAGATTGTAGTAAGACAGGACGTGAAATTCATGGAGGAGAGAGCCTTCAGAAGATCCCGGGAAATGGCTACAGATACGCAGATTGAGAATGATCCACTAGTACAGCCTCAACGGCCTACAGAGGATGCGTCAAGTGCCTCTCCACGGCACAGGGATTCGTAGGAGAGTTCCTCCGAAGAAGATGCGGGCAGGAGAGCAGGTAAGACCACCCACCACCAGTGGAAGACCGAGCAGAGAAATCCAACAAATTCTGAGGGATGCAGAAGAATTTGTTGGATCCCCTAGAGACAGTAAGAGGGTACGGAGGCAACCTGATAGATACTAGGCATTGGTGGCTCAGGTCAGAGAACCCTCTAGCTTTCGGGAGGCAACTCAGCATCAGGTGTGGGTAGATGCCATGGTGGAGGAGTAAAGCTCCATCATGACAAACAATGTCTGGGAAGTAGTCTTTAGACCACAGGACAGATCAGTTGTAGGATCAAGGTGGATCTACAAGATCAAGTATGCTGCAGATGGCAGCATAGAGAAGTTCAAGGCCAAATTTATGGCTAAGCGGTATGCACAAAAAGAAGGGATCGATTATGAGGAAACCTTCGCCCCTGTAGCTTGGTACACTTCTATCAGATCCGTCATCTCTCTAGCAGCACAGATGGGATGGGAGATTCACCAAATGAATGTCAGGACAACATTCTTGAATGGGGTGATAGAGGAGGAGGTGTACATAGAACAGAAAGAGGGCTTCAAGACACATGAGCAGAAGACTCATGTTTGCAGGCTTAAGAAAATCTTGTACAGTCTAAAACAAGCCCCCAAAGCATGGTATGGGAGAATTGATAGCTATTTGCAGAAGATGGGTTTCGTCAAAAGCGACATAGATCCCAATCTCTACTACTTGAGAGTAGGGGATGAGCCGTTAATCCTGGTATTATATGTAGATGATCTGTTTCTTACTGGATCATCTAAGCTCATCAAAGACTACAAGGAAAATCTGGCTACCGAATTCGACATGAAAGATCTTGGGTAGATGCACTATTTTCTTGGTTTGGAGGTCTGGCAGCATAAGGGAGAAATCTTCCTTGGGCAAGCAAGATACACCACAGAGATCCTGAAGAGGTTTCAGATGGAAGACTTTAGACCCATGGCCATGTCGATGATTTACAAACTAGAAGAAGATAGACACAACAGAGGATGATGAGGCTGATCCCACCTTATATTGGTAGCTCAACGGATCATTGATGTATCTAGTCAACATTAGACCAAACATTTGTTATGCAGTGAATACACTCAGTCAGTTCATGGTGGAACCAAGGAGGGCTCACTGGGTAGCAGCCAAACATGTTCTCAGATACTTGAAGGGGACAATCCAGTATGGATTGAAGTACACCAAGGGCAATGAGGTCCAGTTGAGTGGGTTTACAGATGCAGATTGGGCTAGAAGCAAAGTGGATCGGAAAAGTACCAATGGGTACTATTTCAATCTCGGATCAAGAATGACTTCCTGGTGCAGTAGGAAACAAAAGTCTATCATACTGAGCTCAGCCAAGGCAGAATATATGGCAGCAAGCACAGCTTCGTGTGAGGCCATATGGCTTCAAAAATTGCTCTTGAACTTACTCAAGAAGAGGATGGAACCGAAAGGAATTATGTGTGATAATCAGAGCTGCATCAAGCTCTCTGAGAATCATGTGTTTCATGACCGGTCGAAACACATTGACATTCCGTGCCACTTCATCAGGGACTATGTCCAACGGGGAGTCGTGCAGTTGAGGTACACTCCTACAGGAGAAGAGGTGGCAGATATCCTCACTAATGCTCTGAGTAAGATTAAGATTACTTACTTCAGAGAAAGGATGGGGATGGTAGAGAACCCGTTCCTGTAAAGGAATGGGTGGTCTTCAGGCATAGAGAGAGATGCAATATGGATGAGGCAGAGACAGAGACAATGTCACAGGCAGCAGTACAAAGCGCAGCAGCGCAGAGTTGAGAGGCAACAGACAGGACATCAACAACGCAGCAAGTACTTCAGAATTAGAGCAGTACAGTTGGTACCTTGCTTGAACACTTTTCTCGCTAAGAGGGAGTGTTTATTTTTGTAGCAGTGGGTAGTGTTCCATGTCTCAAATTTTGAGGAGAGGCGTAGACAGCAATATTCATGAGAACCCGAAATCGTTTGTCGAAATTCCACTTGGATTTTGTTTTATTAAAATAATTAATTATTTTAATGTGATCCCTAAGTCTAAACTTAGGGAAATTAAATAATTAAAGGGTATTAATAAAGCACGGTGAATCTTCTAGAAAACAAAGATCAAGTCATCTTTTAATCTAAGCCATTGATTAAAGTTATAATCTGGGGCGTTCATTCATCAGCGAGGAGACTATAAGAGAAGGCTTGAGGGTCATTTGGAAATCAAGCTCAGCACATTCTCAGTCCCTGAAGGAAATCGATTTATAAGTAAGAGAATTCGATTTCAGTGGCTAAGTTTGTAGAGGCAGGGTTGTAGAAGCAGAAGGAGGAGGGAGAGAGCAACGAAGTCAGGGAGGAAGAAGGCAGAGGAGGAGGAGGAGGCAGCGCTGAGCAGCAGCACTTGCCCTCCATGCAGTCCAGGCAAGGACTGCGCTGAGCAGCTACACAGACTAACGCAGAGGGTGCAGGAGGTCATCCCGCGTGTCAGGAATTCTTCCGGAGTTTCCAAAAAATTCACATTAGGTGTATGTTATTTGATTCTGATCGTCAAGATTTATGTAAACATTCTTTTCACTGTTGAATATAAATACAAACCCTCATCTGTTGCATCGATTTTCCCACCTTGGGCTTTTCCGGGGACAATTGTCCAAAGATAACTGTGTTCATATGGTTGTTTCTATTGTGCTATATGTGTTATTTATGTTTTTATGCTTTTGATTAGAGTGAAGTACTGCAATTGTATTTATTTCAAAATTTACTGAAGCATCTGTAAACAACTTATCTAATAAGTAGGTAAAATAAATCATCACTGCAGTAATAATTTTCAGATTGAAAGTTTCACATGGAACACATGAGATCTCCAAGACCCATAAAGTGTTTGGAGAAATTCCATCTAGTGTAAAGTTATTCAAATAATTAAAAATTTTCATGGGGACCCTATGTCTAACTTTGGGAAATTAAAATATTAAAGTGAATTAATTTACACATGTGATGAGAATGTTTTAAGTGACGTGGATCAAGCATTCTTTTAATCTTAGCCGTCGATTAGAGATTAGATCATGGTCGTTGATGTGTCAATGAGAAAAGTATGAAGGAAGAGCTTGAGGTCAGTTAAAGAGACACACACACAGAATCTAAGAGTTCGAATACTTCTGACGAAGCAGTGCTCGGACAAAGATCAGATCTGAGTGATTCAGAGTTGCAACGAGGGGCAGATGCAGTGATTGGCCAAGAGGGCCAAGAGTACAACGCAGAGCAAGGGCAGCGAAGACGCAGTGGAAGCAAGGCAACCATCAGAGCGCGTGACGCAGTCCCTCAGGAAGGTGACGCAGGCCCACGCAGGGGCAGCGCAGTGCCTCCAGGCAAAAGTCTGAAATTCACCGGAAGCGAGGGTTTCTGAGCTGGCAGGACTGAAACCAGATCCTGGAGAAGCAGATCCACGCAGAGCTAGGGTGACGCAGTCCCTCAGCCAAGGTGACATAAAGGTTGCGCAGAGCCAGCTGGGGTTTCACCAGTTGCCCATCCGGATCAGCCGGGACTTGCGAGAGTGGGGTATATCTCATTACCAAGGATTTCTCTGTTGGGTGAACCGAGTTATGGCACCCAAGATGTACTCAGAAACCGCTGCTTAATAATCATAAACCCTCATATATGTTGCACTGGTTTTCCCGCATTTGGTTTTTCCGGGGACATTTGTCCGAAAATCTGTGTCATTTGTCATATGTGCGTGATGTTTAGTAAATGATCTATATTTGTGTAGGCTACTATTTGTTTTTACTTCGGAGTTTTTCTGAATATTAAGTTAAATAACTTGTGTAATAAATCAAGTAGGAAAATAAAATCAATAGTTAGCAGTAGGATTTCTGTGCTCAGAAATTTTCACAACATTGTGAGTGAAGGATTCACTACAATGTCGAAGTTGCAGGCAGGTCTCCAGTATGAGGACAGGTTGAAGGGATTGTCCAACTATACTCCTTGGAAAGAAAGGATCAAGTTGGTCTTGCAGGTCAACAGGATATGGGATTTTGACGAGAAAGAGATCAAGAAGCCAACCAACCATAAGGAGTTGGATATATGGGAAGATTTGGATACGAAGGCGAGATTGATCATCCTTGATGGTGTGATGGATTCCTTAATACCTCATTTGTCCGAGAAGAACAATGCACATGAGATGTGGCTGGTTCTTCAAAAAAATTTCCAGAATAAGAACGAGAAACGGGTACTGGTATTGGAGGATAAGTTGAAATTCACCAAGATGATAAAGGGTGAAGGAGTGACTTCGTATCTAACAAGGTTGTCACAAGTTGGAGATGAGCTTGTTGTCGTCGGTGTCAAAATTTCAGATGGAGATATGGTAACGATTACCTTCAAAGGGTTCACCGAGGAATGGAAACACTTCATCAGAGAAATCGTTGTCAGGGAGAAACTGCCAGACTAGAATATACTTTGGGACAACTTCAGTCAAGAAGACTTGCGAGACGAGGATCTTCATCCATCGAGGAAGGTAGATGAGGATGTGGCACTTGTAGCGCAAATGAAGGGTAAGTCAAAGAAGGACTTAAGTAAATTCAAGTGTTTCAACTGTGGCGAGATGGGACATTTTTCGTCGAGATGTCTGATAAAGAAGGGAGATGATGAAAAAAGGAGAGGAAAGCAGGTCGTCGATGTTACCACTTCAGCTGAGATAGATGATCTCTCCAGGAGATTAGAAGAGGAGGATTTGCTATGATTTCTCATTTCTCGCAGGGAACTATCAAGGAGGATGGATGGTGCATGGACAGTGGTGCGACAAAGCATATGATAGGGTCACAGGAGGTTTTTGAGTCTCTAGATGAATGGGACTCAAAGTTGCACATGGTGTTGGACGACAAGAATCAGTTGGAGATCTGAGGATCGGATATGGTGTCATTCAGGATGGAGACAGGACGTATCATGCGGGTCCAAGATGTACTGTTTGTACCAAGACTCAGATATAGTGTGATTTCCATCTCGATGATGGAAAAGAAGGGGATTGAGGGCTTGTTCCAAGATGGGAAGGCAAGGCTCAGGCCTAGAGGCTCTAAGTCCGATGGGATTGTACTCAAAGTTAGATACCACGGTCTCTACAAGTTGACGGGCAAGCCTATGGATCATGGAAAGAGGCAAGTGAAGCGGGTGCAAGTTCCAGAGAAGCAAGAGCAGGTGCAGGCTTCACAAGAGCAAGTACAGGTTCCCAAGAAGAAGGTACACTTTCAAGAGAAAAGGTCCAAGTTCCAGAGACTCAGAGGGAGTCAATTTCTAGAGGGAGCTTGCAGATTCAGAGGGAGCTTTGCAGCCCAATAAGAGCATGTGGTCAATGGGGAGTAACGTGTTGGGAATCACGATTGTCGTTAGACCAAAACCCACAGGTGTTAGTCAGCGATTACATCGCCAGAGATAAGGATCCACAAGAGACGATTAGTCCATGTTGCAAAACACACGAGGAGCGTTGGTTTATCCAATCTCCAACAATTCCCCCTCCCCCACCCACCCCCCCAACACGAGTCGGGTATGTATCGAACTCGTAACCTGTGATCTAATTCCACTTGTTGGGAATCACTATTGTCGTTAGACCAAAACCAACAGGTGTTAGTCAACGATCGCAACGCTAGAGATAAGGATCCACAAGAGGCGGTTAGTCCATGTCGCGAAACACACGGGAGCGTTGATTTATCCAATCTCCAACATAACGGTGCTTCCACATCTACCCAAAAGGAATCATGGAGGGACTGGAAAGCGATACAGGAAAAGAAGAAGCTGGTGATGCTTCCAAAGAAGGACAAGTGATACCTCCTTTAGAAGGGCGTAGTTCACACATGGATTTATGGACATAAGTCCCCAGAAAAACCCAAAGCGGGAAAATCGGTTCAGCAGATATGAGGGTTTATTATTAAGTAGTTCTGAGTACAACAAATCTGGGTTCCAAGCTTGCCGACAGAGAATAAAATATATCAAATCTGCAGCTAACTTGAAGATGTAGTGCCAGATATCTGACTGATCCACACCCTCAAACGGGATATACAGGACCCAGCACGGATTTGGCCCTAGAAACCCTCAGCGTAGCTTCTGAAGCCCCAGCGTTGCCCTAGAAGGCCTGCATCAGCCTCTGCGTGGCCCTAGGAGTGCCTGCGTCACCCCTGGAGGGTCTACGTTGCCCCTATGTTGCCTCTGCTAGGCCAACGTCAGCCCTGCGTGGCCCTAGTTGCCTCTGCACTGTCCCTGCTAGACTACGTGGCTCTGAAGCCCCTCTGCGTTGTCCTTGTGACTGCTACTCTTGCCTCTTACTATCTCTTGGCCCCGGAATCAAAACTTCCCTTGGCCAATACTACCCCTTACTGCAGGAAATTCCTCTGGAAATTCTTAGCAAACTCGCCCTAGAATTCCAGATCTATTCCTTAGTTCTACCAAAATTGTGTGTCTTCAACTGACCCTCAAGCCTTTCTCTTATACTTTTCGTTGAACCCTTCAACGGCCAAGATTAAATCGTCCATCAACGGCTGAGATTAAAAGACTGTTTGATCAATGTGACTTAAGACAATTTCAGTACATGTATTAATTAATTCACCTTAATTATTTTATTTTCTTAAGTTAGACTTAGGAAATCCATTAAAAATAATTAATTATTTGAATAACTTGAACACAACTTGAAATTTCTCAAATCCATTTATGGGACTTGTAGATCAAGTGTACTCTAGTCCCTCCACAAAATTTGGGAGCTAGAGCACAACTGATGCTACCCCAAATACACAAAATCTCAACACTCCCTCTTAGCATCAAGAGTGTGCTCTAGCAATACAACACACCATGCATTACAAGATCTTGAGTACTGGATCCCTGTTGTTGATGCTTGGCCTGCTGCCCTCCATCCACTGCATTGTTGCTCTCTGTACTGCTACCCATGCCACTGCCACTGACACTGCCACATCTATATTGCAGCTCCCTTTCAAATAGTTGCATCATGCTGCCCATAGCACTGCCACTGCTAACTGCTGCACTGCAACTCAGTCGTTGAGAAGTAAGCAACTGAATAACTCTGCCCAACTGTTTGACAGACAAGTCAAGTTACCCTCCACCACTGAAGCTCCCTGGATGTTGAATCACGCTGTCCCCCTGGAGACACTGTCATGTTGCAACACTGCATTGCGTGAGACCAGCTTCTCTGCGGCGTTGAAGTCCAATCAACCTCTCTGCGTTGTTGTCTCCACGCTGTCGCTGCTTTCGCATCACGTTGCTCACTCTTCAACTCTTTAGCTCCCTCTTGCTCTTCAATGTGGTCATCTGCAACCATCTCCCGACTCATCCCGCTACCGTCTTAAGGCTCCCGTAGCTCGTATGTGATCCAAGAGTAGGGTTGACTTAAGGATCCCACCATCAAATATGCATACTCTATATATCCATGTCACCCCACCTCTTCTCTCGAGGTGCATGAGCACTCATGGCTACATCATCATCAGAGCCATCGTCATTTGCTGATGCAGCCTTGGAATCAGAAGCTCCTTTGTCCTTCTTAGGACAACTACTAGCGAAATGACAAAGATCACCACAGTTAAAGCATTGAACCTTGGAGAGGTCCTTCTTCTTCTTCACTTGCTTCTTTTCTCTTGATGTAAGGGTTGCATCCTCCTCCTCTTCTTTCTTCACTCTGGCTGATTCGCTTCCTCCACTGATAGACTGTTTCTTGGTGATCCTCCTGATCTCCTCTTGGCGGAGAATAGCCCACATGTCTGCCAATGATGGTAACGCTTCCCTTCCCAGAATGCTCTCGACAAACGTTTCCCATTCTTCAGAAACAACATTCAGGGTTGTCCTCACTAGGAGCCCTTCATCTGGATTAGCACCCATGCCAATCAGCTGGTCTCGGATAGCTTGAAGTCTGAAGAGGAATGGATATATCTCTTCACCCTTCATCATTTGGAACATCTGCATCTGATTCTCAAGAAGCATTATTCTTTGCACAGAGCCTCCTTGGTACATCACTTCCAAAGCTGACCACATGGCATTTGCTGTATTCTTACCAGCAATATGCGAAATCACATGATCCTTGACTCCGTCTATGATCAACCGCTTTGTCTGCACTTGATTTTCTTCATACTTCTTGAGTGGATCTGCATCGATTGGTACAGCAAGTGTCTTCTCTACATGATCTTTGAGACCATACACATCCAGAACAGAGAGGATTCTGGCCTTCCAGATAACATGGTTGGACATGCCATCCATCTATCTTGATCCCTCAGTCCATATTGAGCCATCTTTTCTCAGATCTAAACGAAACAATACTTCTCCCTCTCGATCTGGGTTTCTTGGTGACTAGAAACCCCCTAGTAGTTGCTTTTGCAGAAAACTGACTTCCCTCCAGGAAATCTTACACCCAAACTCAACCGGAAAGTGTCATCCAATCCTCCTGATCGAATCTCAAATCTCTTTGGCTTAGATCTACTGAATAGCTGTCTTCCTCCCGCCTTTGTTGCCTTACCTAGGCACAATTCTGCACCTGCAAAATCTCTACTGCACCAGCACTGCTGAAGATCTGAAGCACTGCTTCCGGATCTTGGCAAAAAAATTCTGCAACAAGAGAAGTGATTGGACAGCATCTTCCTAGCTGGCCCAGCGCAGTCCCAGAGTTGTTCAAAAGTGGATTGCGTAACCCCAGACTGGGTGACGCAGTCCTTACGCTGCCCTAGGAAGGGTCTGCGTAAGCCTAGAGGCCTTCTGGAGCTTCAACGTTGTCTCCTAGATCTGCTTTCCCTTGCAGTCAAAATGCCCATTCTGAATCTGCTGCCTCTTCTGCCACCCTGCAGAAAAATATTACTTCAGCTGATTGTTGGAGATTCAGCTTGAGTACTATCGCTCTGATACCATGTGAAAATTTTACTGCAGTGTATTGGTTTATTTCCTCCTACTTGATTTAATTAATACAAGTTATTTCCAGAATTTAGATTCAGAAAATATCGAAAATAAACACAACTACAACCTACACTTGCAAATCATTTATTGAATAATACACTCATGCAACAAAGTGACACGTGGATTTTTGAAAATAAGTCCCCAAAATAACCCAAAGCGGGAAAACCGGTTCAGCAAATATGAGGGTTTATTATTAAGTAGTTCTGAGTACAGCAAATCTGGGTTCCAAGCTTGGAAATCCCGACAGAGAATAAAAAATATAAAATCTGCAGCTAACCAGAAGATCTAGTGCTAAATATCTGACTGATCCACACCATCAAACGAGATTTACAAGACTCAGCCCGGATCTGACCCTAGAAACCCTCAGCGCAGCTTCTGAAGCCGCAATGTTGCTCTAGAAGGGCTGCATCAGCCTCTGCGTGGCCCTAGGAGGGCCTGCGTCACCCCTGGAGGATCTACGCTGCCCCTGCACTACCTCTACTAGGCCAGCGTCAGCCCTACATGGCCCTAGCTGCGTCTGCACAGTCCCTGCTAGACTGCGTGGCTCTAAAGCCCCTCTGCGATGTCCTTGTGGCTGCTCCTCTTGCCCCTTGTTGTCTTGGCCTCGAAATCAGAACATTCCCTTGGCCAATACTGCCCCTCACTGCAGGAAATTCCTCTTCAAAATTCTTAGCAAACACGCCCTAGAATTCCAGATCTATTCCTCAGTTCTACCGAAATTGTGTGTCTTTAACTGACCCTCAAGCCTTTCTCTTATAATTTTCGTTGAACCCTTCAACGGTCGAGATTAAATCATCCATCAACGACTGAGATTAAAAGAATGCTTGATCCATGTGACTTAAGACAATTTCAGCACATGTGTTAATTAATTCACTTTAATTATTTTATTTTCCTAAGTTAGACTTTGGAAACCCATTAAAAATAAACAATTATTTGAATAATTTGAACACAACCTAAAATTTCTCAAATCCATTTCTAGGTCTTGTAGATCAAGTGTACTCTAGTCCCTCCACAAAATTTGGGAGCTAGAGAAAAACTGAGGCTACCCCAAATACACAAAATCTCAACACAGGGATTGATGTAATTGTGAGCACCAAGAGTTGGGCAAGTGTTGCGAGTAGTGATGATGATGATGAGTTACCTCCTCATCTTGGAGGTACCTCCCTCGCTAAGAGGGAGTGTTGATTTTTGTAGCTTGGAAGGTACTCCAAGCCCTAGGGTTCAGTGTTTGGATGGTAAAGCACCCAAGGGTCACTTGTGGGCTTGAAACCCAATTATGGGGTTTTGCACTCAATCGTGTTTGGAGCATTTCTGGAAGCAGATTTCCACATGTCATGGCATGAGACAATAGAGGGTGGAAACGAGAATCCAATGCTTCGTGAATTGTCGAATTCCGAGTTGTAGAAGTGGAGAAATCAATTTTTGTATTTGACAAATAATTATTGGCATTCAAGTCATGTATGCTTGAAGTAAAGTTGTCCAATAGATGTGTCACTTCTTAAATTCATGGAGCCCCTCATTTGGATATAAATAGAGGGTGAGTTGATGTATTTAGAGCATCGATTTGTGCAACAATAACCTCACAAAGAGCTCGTTCGAGAGAGGATACAAATGTTCTAGGCAACAGCAAGGAAGATTGGACCAGCAAAGGTTGGATGGTTGTTTTGACGCTAATTCAGGACAACTAAGTCGCTGGAGTGAGGTCGCAATTCCTTGCTAGAGGACCCCAGAAAGAGGGGGTTGTTTAAGGGCTTGTTGAGGTGGGACAACCCTCAAAAGAGGTTGTCACGGGCCTGTTTGAAGGTGTTGTAAACAATCGTTGTAATAAAAGGGAGGGCAGTTTGTGTAAAGGGATTGAAACTACCCAAATGTTGCAACGTGGAGAGAAAACCTCTCACTGAAGGACAGCGCAGTCCTTAGGTGCAAAACTAGGCAGAAGTAAGGGCTGGAAAAGGGACTGTGATGATGCCCTAGGTTGCAGCAGTGGAGCATACTTCAAACAGTGGACAGAGGTATGTATTTTGGTGAATGTTTGTAGGTGTTGGATCCTAGTTTAGGATCAGTTTTGGATCAGTTATTGTTGCAGCCTGTTGGTGTCGTGTGGAGGACCTTCCATGGTGACAAAGAGTCCATCCTAGGGGTAGAACTCACAGAGTAGTATTGGATGTTGTTGGGTGTGGAGCCTGATTATCTTCCTTATTTCGATGTATCGCCACGTTGGACCCTTGTTCCTAACAAGGCAGCAACGTCGCCCGTCGTTTGATCGACGGCAACGGGGTCCAGGGGGGTCCAGGGGCGGCCGGCGGGGGCACCACCCCCGAAGCTAAAATCAAATGTAAAATTGCCTTGTAAAATATTGTAATTTCATACTCAATCTGGGTCGTTCATTAGGCGAATGATCTGATGGTAGAAGTTATGTTTAATTTAGGGTTTTTTGCCCTAGATGGAAAACCCTCTATTGTATCAGGGTATTGTATTGCATCTCTGTATGGGTGTATACTCTGAGAGAGAAATAGAAAGGGGGTCTGTGTTAGAGTGAAGAGGAGATTATAGCGGATCTGTTGTATGTTGTCTCTTCATTTTGCTGGATAATTTAAAGGAAGGACTGGTTGTTTCCGTGGACATAGCCCAAGTTGGGTGAACCACATATATCTATGTCTCTCTTGTTTTATATCTTTTTTGTGTTTGTGTTTCCACATATTTTATGTGTTCCATTGCTCTATAATATATAATTTTCTAACAATTGGTAAACTGGCAGGAAAGAAGGGTTCTTATTTCGAGTGGGAGCTGTTGTCGCACAGAATGTCTAGGCACTACGACAACAGCTCAGATTGGGGGTTGTCACCTTTATCCCCAATCTCTCTATCTAAGTTGTCTCCTTGCAAGCTAAGAGAGGTAGACCCTATTAGAAATGAAGAGGAAGAATTCAGAAGACACAGTTATAGGCCAAGTACTTGATAAGATTTAACGAGATTCTTAAAGATTGGATTAAAACCAGTGCCCTATGGGGTCAAACAAGATCCTGCTATGCAATTACAAAAACAAGAAATTGACGATTAATTGTTGCTATGAAAACACGATTGATCACAATGATATCCAATTAAAAACACCACAACCATGAATAACTTAAACCCACAACAATATAAGATGAAAATGCTAGAAGTTTAAGATGTTTCAATTAATTTCGATCCAGAAAACGTTTCTGTGGTCAAAAAAACTTCAGATAAAAAGATTAAGCTCACTTTGACCATGAAAACAAAAAATTAACCCCTTTTATACTTTTCAAATTTTTATATTTTTTATTTTTTTATTTTATATCTAAAAAATGAAACTAAAACCTTTAAAAAAACTAAGCTTTTAAGACTAAACTAAAACCAAGCTAAAACAAAAATTACAAAGCCCTTTGAAATTTTTTTATTTTATAATTTTTTATTTTTTTTTTATTTTTTTTTTCTCAATTTAAAACAATGAAATTCTACAAAAAATATTAAACCAAAGTCCTAAAAACAAACTAATATTAAACTCTAATACAAACTAACACTACGACTAAACTAAAACATTTAAACTCTACACTTAAAACTAAAAAATCAAAGCCTAACTAAGATCTAAAATAAAAATTACAAAAAATCAAATTCTAAAAAATACACCTAAACTACACTAAAACTAAAACAATTAAATAAATAAATAAAATCGAACTTTATTGAAACCTAACATTAAAACAAAACTAAACGAAATCGAAATCTAACTAAAAAAAAAAAAAACTAAAATCGAATGAAACTAAAACTAAAGCTTAAATAACAAAAAACAAATCCGACTCAAAAAAATTTTAAAGTATATACATGAACCGTGTGTGTTTATTTGTTTGCGTGTTCTGCAGGTTGGAGGAGAGAACTGGACGGCGTTGACGTGAGGAAGACGAGTGGAACGGAAAGCTGAAAAACGAGGGTCGACGGGAATGCAGGAGAGGCGTCGACAGAGGAATGCAGCGTATGCAGCTTGTCGGCAAGGGGATCGAATCAGAGAATGAGGGCAAGGGATCAGACAGTGGCTAAGGATATGGAGCAGCATGGATGAATGGGAGAGGGAAATCGATGCCTAGGGGAAGGGATGCCTCGACAGCAAATGGAAAAATCAAAGGGTGAGGCTGGATGGCAAGGGAAACGAGGCAGCAGACAGAGATTTAATGTAGCAGAGAAATCGATGGTAATGGCTCTGCAAAGATCGATGGGAGAAAATGCAGACAGAGCCAGCGTTTATGCAGTAATCAAACCCAGTCAAAATAAAATTTCTCCCAGCAAATTTAAATTTCTTCCGTAAAAAAACAGCTTTTCAATGCCCTTTAAATCAATAATGCTCAGATTTGTCCACAGAATCGATTCTGAGGCCAGATCTGGCCCTGGGGGTTAGATCTGCCTCAGATCTAAAAAAAAAAAAATTCTTAGTAAGCCCTGCAACCTGTAAAACCAGTTAGCTCCTAAAAATATACACACCAAAAAATTTATTAAACCCTCACAGCCCTAATAAAAATACAAATTTACAAGCTAATTTACAGATCTGAGGCCCTCATGGCCAAATTTGAACCCATTTCAGCACAATTTTTAGAATTTTTAAGTTTTAAAGAGAGGCACAAGCCTTAAAAGACCCTGTAAAAACACAAATTCATCAGATAGATTCAGGAAATTAGAAACAATGGGCTTTTTCAGATTTACGAATCTGAGAGTCGGCTAGTCCAATTGAAGACTTCCCCAAACGCTTAAATCTTAAAAAAAAAATTCCCTGCACACTTAGATCTGAACTTTAGATTGATAGAGATTTAAGAAAATAACATGAGATCCTTCAGAAAAATCAAAATGTCATTTTATGAACCCAGAAAGCCTGCACAAGATACCTGTATGCAGATTAATCCATGAAGGCCATCAACCATAAAAATATCAAACAAATTTGCAGAGTTTAGAAATGAATCACCACATAGATCTGGAAAAGAAACACCAAAATTTGTAACCCCAAAGTCTCTATGCTTTATTCATCAAAAGAAATTACAAGAGCTTCCAAAAACAAGTGCACGATCCTAAGATCGGATAATTCAAGACTGACAAAGACCTCTTAATTTATAGGACAAAAATTCCAAGGGCTAGTTCAGTTGATCCACGTCAAAATAATCTCGATCGTTGATAAGATTTGATCATCTTTTAATCTGGACCGTCGAAATTATAAATTTGGGGAAAAAACGAATTTATCATTTAAATCCATTTTAATTAACTCAAAAATATTATTTTTGACTTAATTACCTCAAATTTTTTACTTTGACTTAACCACCTAGGCCCAAGGGTCCAAAATTTTTTAAAATTCTCAATATTCCCTTGACCTGGGAAGAATTTTATCCTAACTTAGGACTTAAAATTAATTAAATTTCTGGCTTAGAATTTTTTAATTAATTGACCATGAAATTTAATTAATTGACTAAGAGGGGATTTTAATTATTTTTTCCAACCCTCTTTACATAAGATAATACATGTAGACACATGAAGGGGGAATACCCATTCGTATAGACCCTCAAATAGGTACCCAATTCTGCGACTCAAAACATGATCTAGTAGACCAAGTAGTTTGTAATAAAATAATCTAGCCAAATAGCTAAGATTATTCCCAAACTAGTTTTACAAGGACTCGATAGAAAACACTAGGACTCACTTAACATGTTGATGACAAAACCCACCCTAGCTTTGGGGTGAGGCTGGACGGAAAAACTCTGCAGATAACTTGTGTCGAAAAACACAAGTAAATCAGTGAGTCAAAAAACCTCCTAGGATAGAAATCGTCACTAACATACTAGGCTTACCTAGGTTGTTACATACATTGATGGTCTTACTTAGATCATTTACATCATAACATGCAGAATGGGTTTACATCATTTATAACAAAATGTCAACTGTCGATGAAATCTGGATGACGTGAACCTCGAACATGATATGGGGTTGTTGACAAAGTGTGGTCAACATCTGGCTCTACTTGGGGACATGTTGCTTCATCGGAAGAATGTGAGAATCCAGAATCTGTATCCAAGCAACACACAAAATTACATAAGTAGCGTCCATCCAAATATCATCATATAACATTAAGCTCATGAAAAATAGAAGCTCTTCTATCATTTATTATTGTACTTAACATGAAAAGTAAATCTACTCTAACTGCAAAATGAAATGTTGAAATAACAAGGTGTAAGGTTAGAGATACAATACAAAGGATGCCTTGTGGCATCAGATGTGCTCAATATAGTGCATGTTGAGCATTTGCCTACTTTCAAGCAAGTCTGTAGGCTGCTTTTCAGATGTGCCATGTCGAATCTTGCTAATTGTAGGACTCTGTCTTATCCGAATGTCAAGCTGCTCTCGGCCATCAGACGAATCAAACCTCTTACTTCTTCTTTTCTTCTTTTTTCTCTTCGTCTGAGTGGGTTGTGATGTCAGTAATGAGACCACTGTAGATTTCTTGTCCTTATCTTGAAAATGCTTGTACAAAACTTCTGATGAACCTGGAATGTGACAAATCTTATTCTGAATATACTCTGTTAAAGGTGACATAAGCTTGGTCTTTCTCAACGTCCTTTATAGCCATAGTTAAATCCTCCTTAATGGGAAAAGCGACCTCCGTATGATGAGATGGAAATTGCTTCAGCAAACTGGGAGGCCTATGATCTGTTGACAAATCTGACTTGGGCTGGAAATTCTGCATGTGTGATCTTTCCATTTTTTCCAACTTCTTTTGGATATCAGTAGAATGCTTAACATTATCAACAGTAATTTCCTTCGCATGACTCTCTTCAATAGTTAACAAATTGTGTTCAAGAGACATCTGATTAAAATGATTAACTTCCATCATCTTTAATCTGTTTTCCATGAAATTTATTTCCTGTGCATGACTTGCTTCAATGGTATTTATCCTATTCTGAAGATTGATCTGGTTAGCTTCCATGTTTTGAATCATTTTATCATTATTCGCTTTCATGGCCATGAAGAAATTTTGCATACAGTTCATCTCTTTCTCATGATTTGTTTCCATGATCGTCATTTCCTTGATATGTTTTTCTTCTAAGGCCAATAACTTGCTCTGTATAGAACCAATTTCCCTGGCGTGATCCGCTATTATTTTTTCTTGATTAAGTTCCATATTCTTAATGATTTGAGCTTGGTTGGCCTCCATATTCTTGATTACTTGAGCTTGATTTAGTTGTATATCCTTAACCATCTGAATCAATTCGCTAATAAGTTGCTTATCATTTTCAAGACTGATTTGACAATTTGTTTATGTTTCGCCACTACCATGGGTTTGTGCTGTCGTGGTACAAGTGGGTTCATCTTGAGAATTTTCTAGAAAACTCCTGCTGATAGTTGAGTCCTCTACAAGATCAATTTCATTATTTTGCATAATACTGGGAGCACAAGGCGAGTCATCTTGTTTTACATATTTATCTCTAAAAGCATTGATGATGTCTTGTAAACAATATTCCTCATAACAATTTCGAAACCAATCGATAGCATCACCTTTTAAGGAATAGCCAAAGACACGTATCTTGACATCTTCATGATTATATTGTGAAGGACGACAATATTTATGTGTTATAAAAGTGACTGTCCATAGATGCTATAGAGCAATGCCTGGATGACCTCCTGAGAAAAAAGGTAATTTAGAAATGGCCTCTTCTGGTATGTCATGAAAGGTGTCATCCATGATGACCTGCTTAAAAGTTAAGTGGATGTTAGAGAAATAGATCCGTGTTCAAGAATAGTCAAGAGGTCCTCAAGAAGCGAGCTTCTTAGCAGGAACTCTTGTAAGAAATGAAAGAATTGGAGTCGCCACTTGAACATGAAACTAATTCTAAAATAGAAGAAATAATCGAGAGATAGCAGATGGATATCAGGGGCGGATTCTTGTCTGGGAGTAAATAGATGAATAAGTGGAGTCGCCACCCAAACAAGAAGCCAACCAAAATATCCAGGTGCTAAAGATATGATGATGAAATGACTAGTTGATGAAAAGATGAAGAGATGAAGAGATAAAAAGACGCCAGAAAATGTGATTCATTGTGACAGGCTAACGAATGGCGAAAGAAGATTTGAAGATTATAAAATGTCGTTAAGACCAAGGACAGAAAAACTCTATCCCCGGCAACGGAGCCAAAAAATATTGTCGCACAGAATGTCTAGGCACCGCGACAACGGCTCAGATCGGGGGCTATCACCCTGATCCCCAATCTCTCTATCTAAGTTGTCTCCTTGCAAGCTAAGGGAGGTAGACCCTATTAGAAATGAAGAGAAAGAATTCAGGAGACACAGCTACAGGCCAAGTACTTGATAAGAGTTAACGAGATTCTTAAAGATGGATTAAAACCAGTGCCTTATGGAGTTAAAAGATCCCGTTATGCAATTAAAGCCAAGTACTGGATGTTTAACTGTTGCTATGAAGATACAAATGATATTCGATGATATTCAGTAAAAAGCACCACAACCATTCATTAAGATATTAAACCAACAGCAAAGCTACCATGAAATGATCATCTAAATTGAAAAGCCAGATGCTTGCAATATTTTCGAAATTATGATATTTCGATTATAACCCAATTCGAAAATAAAAATGCTCCATAGTCAAATCTTAGATAAAAATTTAAGTGTATTTGACTAAAGGATTTAGAAAAAAAAAATTAATTTTTTTTATAAATTTTTAAAATTTTATATTTTTTATTATTTTTTAATATTTTTAAATTAAAAAATCTAACTCTAAATTAAAACTCTAATCTAAGAAAAATTAGAATCTAAATCTAAATCTAAACAAAACTAAAATTAAAATTAAACTAAATAAAAAAAGAAAAATCGAATTTAATTCTAAAATTAAACTAAAGTTAACATTACAAAAATTTTAAATCCTAAAAATTTAAACATTAAAAACCAACGCCTAAACTAAAATTTAAAATAAAAATTAAACTGAAGCTAAAAACTAAACGAAAGCTAAAAATCGAAATTTTAAAAAAAAATCTAAAACCTAAGGCTAACTTATGCTATCACAAAAACATGAATCCATATTAATATATACATAAGGTTTAATAAATACGTGTCTGCATTTTGTTTATCGTTTTGCAGGTTGAGAAGCGAGGAGCTGGTGCACGACGGATGGCAAGGAGGAGGCTGCTGTTTCCATCCGAGCTTCACAGCCTTCTCCGCAAACCGCAGCCTCCTCCTCGCCGTCTGTCGTGCACCAGCTCCTTGCTTCTCAACCTGCAAAACGATAAACAAAACGCACACACGTATTTATTAAACCTTATATATATATATATATATGTGGATTCATGTTTTTGTGATAGCGTAAGTTTGCCTTAGGTTTTAGATTTTTTTTTTTTTTTTAAGTTTGATTTTTAGCTTTCGTTTAGTTTTTAGCTTCAGTTTAATTTTTATCTCAAATTTTAGTTTTAGGTGTTGGTTTTTAATGTTCAAATTTTTAGGATTTTAAATTTTTGTAATGTTAACTTAGTTTAATTTTAGAATTAAATTCGATTTTTTTTATTTAGTTTAATTTTAATTTTAGTTTTGTTTAGATTTAGATTTAGATTCTAATTTTTCTTAGATTAGAGTTTTAATTTAGAGTTAGATTTTTTAATTTGCAAATATTAAAAAATAATAAAAAATTTGAAAAAAAAAAAAAAAATTTAAAAAAAATTCTAAATCCTATAGTCAAATGCGTTTAAATTTTTATCTAAGATTTGACTATGGAGCATTTTTATTTTTGAATTGGGTTATAATCAAAATATCATAATTTCGAAAATATTGCAAGCATCTGGCTTTTCAATTTAGATGATCGTTTCATGATAGCTTTGTTGTTGGTTTAAGTATCTTAATGAATGGTTGTGGTGCTTTTTACTGAATATCGTCACATATCATTTGTATCTTCATAGCAACAATTAAACATCCAGTACTTGGCTTTAATTGCATAACGGGATCTTTTAACTCCATAAGGCACTGGTTTTAATCCATCTTTAAGAATCTCGTTAAATCTTATCAAGTACTTGGCCTGTAGCTGTGTCTCCTGAATTCTTCCTCTTCATTTCTAATAGGGTCTACCTCCCTTAGCTTGCAAGGAGACAGCTTAGATAGAGAGATTGGGGATTAGGGTGACAGCCCACGATCTGAGCCGTTGTCGCAGTGCCTAGACATTCTGTGCGACAACAGGAGCAATGGCAGAAGATGGTAGGTTTAGGGTCGAGAAATTTAACAGCCAAAACTAACCATCGTGGAAGATGCAGATGGAAGATTATATGTATCAGAAAGATCTATACCTACCCTTGAGCAGAAAAACAAAGAAGTTGTCGAGTATGAAAGACGCAGAATGGGAGATTCTCGATAGAAAGGCACTTGGAACAATACGGTTGTGCCTCGCGGGGTCAGTAACCTTCAATATTTCGAAGGAAACAACAACAGAGGGTTTAATTACAGCATTGGTGAAACTATATGAAAAACTCTCGACCTCAAATAAGGTATTTCTTATGAAACGTTTATTTAATATGAAAATGTCGGAAGGTGGATCTATTGTTGACCATTTAAATGAATTTAACATGATTACCAGTCAGTTAAGTTCTGTAGGGGTGAACTTTGATGATGTAGTTAGGGCTCTGTTATTTCTGTGCTCATTGCCAAAAAGTTGGAATGGTTTAGTTATGGCCACTAGTAACTTTGTCTATAGATCTAATACTTTAAAGTTTGATGATGTTGTCGGTGCTATCCTTAGTGAGGAAATGCGACGGAAAAACTCTGGTGAGACATCGAGTAATGCTTTGAGTGCAGAGACTAGGGGAAGAAAAATGGCAAGAGGAAGGAGCTCAGCATATCGCAGTAAATCAAGGAAAGGCAGTTCCAAGTCCAGATCGGGGATAGTGTGCTCGAAATGGGAAAAGAAAGGACACCTGAAGAAAGACTGTAAATTTTGGAAGGGAAAAGAAGGAGACGCACAACAAGAAAACAATCATGAAGCAAATGTGACAGGTGATGTGTTACACGATGCTTTGATTCTTTCTTTAAAAAATATTGTTGATTCCTGGGTGGTAGATTCAGGGGCCTCATTCCATGCCACACCTGATAAGAAATATTTTCATGACTATGTTCAAGGAGATTTTGGACAGGTTCGTCTAGGTGATGATAAACTCTGTAAAATCGTAAGAATGTGTAAAGTTCTTGTAAAACAACAAAATGGAAACCAATGGTTATTAAAGGAGGTAAGACATGTTCCAGATCTGAAAAAAAATCTGATTTCAATAGGGCAGTTAGGCGGTGAAGGTTGTGTGACAACTTTCACAGATAAAACTTGGAAGGTCACTAAAGGAGCCTTAGTAATAGCAAAAGGCAAATAGGTTGGTACATTGTATTTATGCAATGGTATTTCTAATTCTATTAATGCTTTAACTTCCAAAGGAGCAGATGCAGCATTATGGCATCATAGGGTCAGACACATGAGTGAAAAGGGGATGAAGATTCTTCACTCAAGAAATTTGTTGTCGGGTTTGAAGAATATTGATTTGGATTTCTATGAGAATTGTATTTATGAAAAACACGAGTCATATTTCTTAGAGTTGGGAAAGAAAATAAGAGCGGAAAATTAGAGCTTGTGTATACAGCTGTATGGGGACCTGCTCAGGTATCATCTCTTGGTGGCTCTCGTTATTATGTTACTTTTATTGATGATGCAACTAGAAAAACTTGGATTTATTGTATTCAAAATAAATCTGATGTATTTGATACTTTCGAGAAATGGAAAGCTTTGGTTGAGATTGAGATAGGAAAGAAGTTGAAGTGTCTGAGATCAGACAATGGGGGTGAATATCGCAGCAAAAAGTTTGATAGGTATTGTTCAGAGCATGGAATTCGCAAAGAGAAGATAGTTCCAGGAACACCACAAGAAAATGGTGTGTTAGAAAGGATGAACAGGACAATCATGGAGCGTGCAAGGTGCATGAGATTGCATGCAGGATTGCCTTTACAATTTTGAGCAGATGTTGTAGATATTGTTGTTTATCTAATAAACAGAGAGCCTTCAAGTTCCTTGGAATGTTTTGGCCAGGTTGGCAAGACCAAAAGATGAGACAACATAGAACCACTTTCAGACCTTAGGATCTAGCCCTCCTAGGTCCAGAGAGGGATCTCTCTATATGAGTCAAAGGGTATGTCTTTGAGGCTCTAAGTTATGATTTTAGGCTAGTTATATGCACCAGGTTTGTTTGTTTGTTTATGTTTGGTTGTTGGGAATCAGGAAAGAAGGGTCCAATATAAAACAAGGATGAGCAAAGAGGAAATTAGGCAAAGGTAGATAACTTAGAGAACATCAAGGCCATTGGGCAATGGAGTGAAGAGAGGATTTACTTGTGTTCAATGTGCAAGCTTTCAGTTGGACTAGTCATCCAGAGCATTTGGATCTTAAAGATGATATTTGGAATGGGACATTAAGGACTGAAAATGACAGGAGAAGAACCATGCGATTCTGTCTATAGATCAAGTCAGAAGTCATTTAACTCCAGACCTGCTTGGACAAGATTAGAGGCAATACGAGGGATCTTAGAAAGGCTTAATTGAGATGGAAAGATCCTAGTGAGGCAGAGACAGGGTTCTAGACCTCCCAGTGTTCTCAACTCATCCAACTAAATCCTAGCAAGAACATCTAAACATAGATTTCTTCAATTCATACATCAGAGAGTAGGCAATGACATCCACTACACTGGTTAAATCAATTGAAATCAATATTCAGATACACATATAAGCAGAAAACATAAAAGGCTGGGAGAGCAGCAACATAAGGTACCTATCAAGGGTAAATCTTATGCCAAACTTTTGATGCGAGCCAGTAGAAACGGAATGAAAAGAAATCAAACACAGAGGTAGGAAAACATCACCAGCTGCTTTAGATCAGGATCCAAAGAAATATGCTTGTCATATTAAAAACAACACCAATCAGGTACATCTTTGCCCACAGCTTGAACATTCAGTCTGAATACATCAAATCTCAGCCTAACTTACAATATTACACAGAGAACTTGTCTCAAGAGGAGAATGCTTGCATTTCTCTGATATCTCATCAACAACCTTTACAACAATTTCTTTCTGTGTTTTATAGCAGAGGATGAACAGACAATCGACTGAGGTGGTAGGTGAACACTAAATGCTATATTGAACCCTTGAAAAGAAACAAGGGCCGAAGCCCATCCCTTTTGAATGCTGAGTATTTAATCTCTGTCTCCTCTTTTGTGAAAGAGTGATCTTCTCAGATATGATTTTGACATATTTTGGCTGCGGTGCTGTAATTGTGGTGAATAAACAAAAGGCACATGAACCACTGAGAAGTCTGCTACATACATGTTCTAATTGCTTTGAACTGTTGTTAGGGTGGAAATTCCTTCAGGGACACGGTGCATAGTAAAAGCTGTATGGACGCCCTGTACTTTATGAAGGAAAACATTCTGCTGGGGAATCAACCCCGATGTTACCTTTTACTTGTGCTCAGGATCCTTTGATCGATCCTCGGGATCTTCAAACCGGTGTTTGCCTCTTTGAACTGTAGATTTAAGGCTTAAGATTTTCATTAGTGCGCCTTAATCTCTTTTGCTTTGTACCGAAACACCTTGCCGCTCCATCTCTGCCTCTGTCAGGTTAGCTCAAACTTTTAATGGCGCAGGAAGGTTTTCTACAGAGTTTAAACCCTGCTCTCTTAAATGATCGTCCTGTCCTCACCTTCCCGGGTCATTTTTCATCAATTCTGCCCCTGTCAATGATCTTCTTCAATTTCTCTGTCCTTGTAGCAGAGACGTGCATCATGGCGGCCATTGCCTCTTAATAACCCTGCAAAACGCATAAACAAGTTAAGGGAATCATGGATGGGGTGGCGGATGATGTGGAGGCGGAGAAAGGTCGTGTAGATGACGATACGGAGGAGAAAATCGCAAAGAGAATGGAGGAACGGGCTCTGGTGGATGGTGGCAATCTGCAGAGCAAACATACGTGGAAAACGTTAAAAAACGCAAAAAGAACCAATATATGCAATGGAATGGGAGACCGTACAGGAGGTGCACGTGGAGATGACGTGGTGGGACCAGGAGACAGCGGAATAGTCAACAGCGGGCGGACGGATCTAGACCGTCGATCGTGGCGGAGATCGACGGTGGAAGGGCGACAGACGGTGGGCCAGCAAGTGCGATGAACAGGGTTAAGCAGTGCGCAGATCGGACGAATGCCGACCGTTGGATGAGCGTTTCGAGATCTAACGGCTGACAGCGATTTCGCTCGGCGTTTGTGGTCGAAAGATAATGCGCGGGGGATGGGCGGTTCCACCGTCGTACAGAAGACACGCGTCGGCAGCTGTATGGAATCGCTGGGCATTCGGGGAAAACTGCCCTCTGCGCAGAAGCGGTGCGAAGAAAACCGGCGGGTTTGGAACAGTGCGCGGCGGGGTCCACTGGGCGGAGAAGTTCTGAACCGTCAGATCTTCGTGAGAACGGACGACGATGGCCCCGTAAGGGAGAATGAACGCGGGAGATGTGAGCGCTGGGGATTTAACGACCGTCGCCCGATCAACCGAGATCTACGGCTGAGACTGCGCCCGATAGGGAATGGGGGAATAAGCGTCGTTTAGACTGGCGGATGGTTACAGCGCAGGGTTTTGTGGAAGGTAAAGGAGCGCGGGGCTAACGGGAAGAGGGCTAACGCCTATTATATGGTCGGAAGTGGGTTTTTAACCCATTTTAATGTATTTTGGAGCCTCTGGAGGGTAACGATAATGGAATAGAGGGGAAAATTGAGGAAACCAAAGATAATGGTGGGATTTGAGGGGGATTTTGGAGGGGTGTAGAGCGTTAATAGGGGAATAGAGGGGAACGAAGGCACTTTGACAGAAGGAGGAAAAGAGGGGCAAAAGAGACATTTTGCAGGGGTACGTGGGGTAAATGCAGGCCTTGAGGAAAGGAACCAGCAAGAGGGACTTGTATAAGGCAAAGCACAGAGAGACCTCAAGGATGATGTGTCTTCAGGGGAGATGCATTCCTTGAAGGTCTCCAAAATGACATAGCCCCCCAGCTTGCTTGTCAAGAATTTCATAGGGGGGCTAACAGGTGGCATTCCAAAGGAGGCATGGACAGGTAGAAAGGTAAACTATTGGTTTTTTAAGCCTTTTGGTTGTGAGACCTTTGTCCATATTAATAAAGAAAATAAAACAAAGCTTGAGGCAAAATCAAAGAAATGTACCTTTATTGGATATGGTGTTAATGACTTTGGTTATCACTTATATGATTATGAAAATCACAAAATCATTAGTAACAGAGGTGCAATATTCAATGAAAAGGTCTTGTATAAGAATCAGTTGCAGGAAAATAAACAAGAAAAAAGAAAACAAAGAATACACAGTTCTTGATGAGATCACAAAAAAAGTAAAGGTGCCTAAAAATAATTATAATCAATAGCCACAACAACAACAACCACCACAACAGCAACAGGCACCTCAAACACCTGAAAGTGGTGTCAGAAGACCCACCAGGATAAGCAGACCCCCTAAACAATACTCTCCTTCATTATATTATTTATTGTTGACTGATTATGGCGAACCCAAATGTTATGAACAAGCAATGCAGGTCGAAATCAGAAAGAAGTGGGAGCTAGCCATGAAAGAAGAGATGGACTCCTTAATACATAACCAGACTTGGCACTTAGCTAAGTTGCCTGCAGGTAAAACAACATTGCAGAATAAATGAGTTTACAGGTTGAAGGAAGAAGATGGAGAACAACAGAGGGTCAAAGCTAGACTTGTGGTGAAAGGGTTTGCACGGAAGAAAGGTATTGACTTTGATGAAATATTTTCTCCTGTTATTAAAATGACTTCAATCAAAACTATTTTAAGCTTTGTAGCAGCGGAAGATTTGCATCTTGAACAATTAGATGTAAACACAGCATTTCTCCATGGAGATTTGGAGGAACAGATCTATATGCAGCAAACACAAGGATATGAGGTCAAAGGGAAGGAAAAATTAGTGTGCAGGTTAAAGAAAAGCTTAAAACAGGCTCCAAGGCAGTGGTATCTAAAATTTGACAGGTTTATGTCTGAACAAGGTTATACTAGATGTCACTCTGATCATTGTGTTTATCTGAAAAAGCAAAATGATGGCAGTTATATTATATTGTTATTGTATGTAGATGACATGCTTGTTGCGGGGTCTAACATGCAGGAAATAAAAGTACTCAAAAGAAAATTGGCAAATTCATTTGCAATGAAGGATTTGGGAGCTACAAAACAAATCCTTGGTATGAGAATAACTAGAGACAGGAAAAATCACAAATTAACATTGTCTCAAAATAAGTACATACAAAAGGTGTTGAAAAGATTTAATAGGCAGAATACAAAACCAGTTAGTGCACCTTTGGCAAGCCATTTCAAACTTAGTAAGGAGATCTGCCCCAAGACCCAAGAAAAAATGGATTATATGTCTAAAGTTCCATATGCATCAGCAGTTCGAAGCTTAATGTATGTAATGGTATGCACAATGCATGATATTTCACATGCAGTGGGAGTTGTAATCAGGTACAGGAACAATCCAGGAAAAGAACATTTGATGGTAGTGAAATGGATTCTCCGATATTTGAGAGGTACCACAAATCAAGCATTATGCTTTGGTGGTTCAAACATTTCTCTACAGGGATATGTTGATGCAGATATGGCAGGTGATAGAGATAACAGGAGGAGCACTACAGGGTATGTAGTTACTATAGGTGGAACAGCTATCAGTTGGGTTTCAAAAATGCAAAGTGTTGTTGCACTTTCAACAATAGAAGCAGAGTATGTTGCTGCTAAAGAGGCTAGTAAAAAAATGACTTGGTTACAAAAATTATGGATGAGTTGGGTAAAAGACATGAGATGGGTAGGTTACACAGTGACAGCCAGAGTGCCATTCATCTTGCAAACAACTCAGGAATTCATTCTAGGACCAGACACATACAGCTCAAGTACCATTTCATATGGTCAATGTTGGAAGACGGATAGTTGAAACTGGAAAAGCTACACACTAGCCTGAATCCTACAGATATGCTAACAAAAGTTGTAACCAGGGAGAAACTGAGATTATGCTCAGTTTCAATTGGTCTTCAAATATGATGATGAAGATGAGAAACAGCAAGGTCCAAAGTGGAGTAATTGTCCAGCAAATGAAGCAGCAGTGTTGTTGCTACAATCACTCTCCAAGTGGGAGATTGTTGGGTGTGGAGCCCGATTATCTTCCTTATTTAGGTGTATCGCCGCGTTGGACCCATGTTCTTAATGGGGTAGCAATGTCACCCATCGTTTGATCATCGTCAGGGGGATCCAAAGGGGGGGGGGGGGAGAGAGCGGTGACTTTTGGAGCCCCCCCACCCCCCCAGCGAGAGGTTTCGGGGGCAGAACCTCTAAAGCTAAAAACAGATATAAAATTGCCTTGTAAAATATTGTAATTTCGTAGTCAATCTGAGTCGTTCATTAAGCGAATGATCTGACGGTAGAAGTTATGTTTAATTTAGGGTTTTTTTCCCTAGAATGCAACCCCTCTGTTGTATCAGGGTATTATATTGTGTTTGTGTATGGGTGTATATTCTGAGCAAGAAATAGAAAGGGGAACTGTGTAAGAGAGAAAAGGAGATTACAACGGATCTGTTGTAGGTTGTGTCTCTCCATTTTGTTGGATAATTTAAAGGAAGGACTGGTTGTTTCCGTGGATGTAGCCCAAGTTGGGTGAACCACATATATCTATGTCTCTCTTGTTTTATATGTTTTCTGTGTTTGTGTTTTGGCATATTTTATGTGTTTCATTGCTCTGTAATATATAATTTTCTAACAGATGTCATTGATCTGGTGGAGGGCAGTATGTTGGCCACCCAAAGTAGCACTAGACGAGCTATCTTGACATGACAAAGAGGAGTTGAAGGTTGGTTGAAGTTTGGTGCCGGAGAGCAGCACCTCGATGGACAAAGGTGGCTGCTAGCCTGGCATTTTGGAGCTCGAGAAGTAGGCATACCCAAAGAGCAGATTAGATTAGCCCGTGTACACTCTACAGAAGTGACTTGCAGCAGTCTTAGGAGGCAGCCCTCTTGGAGTCTCGATGTGTCGTGGCCTTGATGGACTAAGGCACAACTAGTGAGCAGTAAGGAAGCGAAGGACCGACAGCACGAGATACGACATCGAGTTTTTCATTGTATCTTGTATACCATAGACTATCGTATTATTCAAATTTTGGTTTAATATAACAAAGATTGCGGATTGTACATTATCGTACAATTTTGTTAAAATTGTGTATAATTGTGCATATGTGATTTGCTGCTTTATATTTCCGTTGTGCAAAGTAGTTCATGGTTGAGATTCTTGGTTTGGCAGCGTCAGTGATTTTAAGACTCTAACCTAGACCTAAGGTCATGGAAATTCAACACTCATGGGTCTCCAAATGTATCGAAATGGCGTGTAGACCATCTGTAAGGGCTAGAATGATGACATAAGTCTTCCCTCTATAGCGAGAGACAACCCTCTGGACCCTAGAACATCTGCCAAGTGTATGGTGCAACTGTGGAGTCGGTTGGGCATGGTGAACCATGTGCATCATCCTCATCCAAAAGTTGGAACACGAGCAATCAATGAGCATTGTTGGGGATCCATGAAGTAATTTCCACTATGTTCGAGGTCATGGCTCTCAATGCTCACACTAAAAGTGCCAATGTGGCAATCTGGAGGGTTAGGACCCCGTTTAGGGAGACCAACCCCAAATGGAGACCCACCTGCAATCCTATATAAGATCCAATGCACCCCTTGCTCTCAAATACAACAAATCATTAGAATAATCAAGTAAAAGAGCTTACAAGTCATGGAATCAATGAGGCATTTTATGGTGGCATGCCTTTCCATAGTGTGCTTTAGCATGTACAAGTGTCTTCAAGCTCAATATGGGGTGTTAATCGAGGACCCTGTTACCCACCACTTTATGGGTGATATGATATATCCCTAGGATATTTTTTCTCTACCTCAACCGACAACTAGCAGCCCCTTGCAGCCTCCTCCTAGCTCATTGTGCCATTTCTCCACCACCTGAGAGAGCCATGTGGTCCCTCACCCATCTGAATTGATCATATGTTTGAAGGTGGGCCTCCCAAATCCAAAGGTTTGTCTTATCTTTTGATAATTAAGTATTGGGTTTACTTATCATGGATACTTTTCGGCATGGATTGATGGGGGGATTTGGCGGAAAGAGTGGGCTTAGTTTGTGCTCTTGTCCCCTTGATCTCTTTTGGGTGTTACCCTTCCATCTTAGTCCCGTAGGATCTCCTTTATTAACCATTTGGTTCTAGGGTGGTGCTACTTCGAAAACCCCGCTATTGGGTGTGTGGTTCCGCTCCTTTATCTGCATATATTACTCCCCTTCCACTCATTATATCCCCATTCATCATTTCAGCCACCTGGGTCCACATAGGGTCAGCCTCCCTGTCCCTTCCCCCCACCTTGGGTCAAGTCTAGAATAATGCCCCGGAGGTTGAAGCAGCTAAAAGAAAAAGAAAAAGCATAATTGGCCACAATTAATAGGAAATGGTACCACAAAATGCAAAAGATGATCGGGACAAAAAAATAATTAGCACGTGGGCAAAAGCCAATACAAGAGCTTTGCCCCATACCCATGGCCATCACCCTGGTTCCATAGGCCCTAGATGAGCCTCCTTCATCATTCAGGAACCCATGATTGTCCCAACCCCTGGAGGGTAATGAATCGCCCCACATAGGGTCAGTCTCCTTGTCCCTTTCCCCCACCTTGGGTCAGGCCTGGAATAATGCCTAGGAGGTTGAAGCAGCTAAAAAAAAAATAAAAGAAAACGCATAATTGGCCACACTTAACATGAAATTGTACCATAAAATGCAAAAGATGGTCAGGACAAAAATTTAATTATCACGTGGGAAAAAGCCAATACAATAGCTTTGCCCCATAGCCATGGCCATCACCCTGGTTCCATAGGCCCTAGAAGAGCCTCCTTCGTCATTCGAGAACCCACGATTATCCCAACCCTTGGAGGGCAATGAATCGCCCTACCTTAAAGGGGTAATCACTTCTATACTCGACACATCATGCTCTTATCCTTGAGCCCCAAGCAGTTAATTAAAGAAAATCCATAAAAGGCAAAAGGCATGTAAAGAAGGGTGGAAAAATCAAGGTCGGGGCACTTCATGTACCACAATTTCTCCCTCCTACACATTATATACCCTAGTGTGGGCTTCCCCTTATCTGGTTGCCCCTATGCCCCGATATGTGGCCCAAGATTGCGCCTCTCATTCCCTACTCCATTTCACTTGTTTATCACTTGCCACCCCCTTCAAAGGATATACCTTGGACCTACTATCCCATTTAAGGGCTGAAACCACTTAGTAAGGTACGTGGCTAACCCCCTTTGGAATATGGAGACACTAGCACATGCCAAAGCCCACTAGGGAAGGGCATACCATTGTGAAGTGCCCATTTTGTTATCCATGATTTGTAAGCTATTTTACATGATTACTCTAATGACTGGTTGTACTGGAAGCCTAGGGGATGTATAGGATCTTTATACAAGATTGCATGTGGTTTCCATTTGGGTTTCATCTCCCTATATGGGGTCCCAACCCCTAGAGGGCTACATTGGCACATATAGGGTGTGTAGAGAGCCATGGGCCTCCACAACAGCAGACAGCTCTCTACGTATCCCTATCGATGATCAGAGACTACTAGCAATGCACTTTTTGGATGATGATGATGTGCTTGGTACACCATTCAATGCAGGCCCCACAGGAGCCCCACACTCTTAGCAAGTGTCCCAGGACTTGTACGATGTCATGGCAGCATTCATTCCATCACTCGAGCCCTTGTAGGGGATCTACAGGCATCTGCGACTCATGTGGAGACCCATGGGGTCATTTATGTGCCCCCACACCCACTGGGAGCACCACAGGTCTACTACTTGGAGAACAAGGGGCCACCCCCTTGTCGATCAGATTTTGAGGAGTTTATTCATCATTATGGCACTTCTAGATATTATTAGGCCTTTGGGGGGCCCCATGACATGTACATATTATTATTTGACCTCCTAAGAGGCTTCTGTTTCCATTTATGAGCTAGTTTGGTGGACTTGTCACCAATAGGGGTTTTATTTGCATATTATTTTATTAGTAGGGGCTCATGTAGGCTCACAAGTTAATTCAACCTCCTAAAAGGGGTATAAATTGATGTTAGTTGCATTCATTTGTATGATCGCTTCACTTGGGATCTCTCTATCTTTAGAGCACTTCACATTTCTCCCTGGAGGATTATTTTGGATAAATGGATGAATTTGATGGATGGATTTGGGCAATTTTTATCTTGGAGCTTCATTTTTGCAAATGTTATGCTGGCTAAATATACTCTCGAACATTGTACGTAAATTTTGATGATATATTTTTGTTGTTGCATACTATTGAACGTCGCTACAATTAGGGCTAATTACTGCAAGATTGGAATATGGAATCAAGTGTCTATTTAGCTCATTTAATGTATGGGCCATTGTAGATGAAGGAAATGTCCTAGATATTGCTTGCACCATTTGCATGAAGTATAAATGCTTGAAGGTCACTTTTCTTCTCTTTGCCTTAATTTTGGACGAAGTTGACTTCCGAAGCCTCCTTGATCAAGAAACTGAATTCTCAATCATTATCATCCTTGACTCCATATCCCCAAGGGAATTAGGCACTAGTCCATCAAAAGGGTGGTCATTTTCCCCTCCTTTCTTACCTTTTTCCTCTTTTTCCTAGGTCTAGCCCTAATAGGTCACCTAGGGCATAAATTTCCCGGGAATTCATCCCTAAGAAAACTTCGATCTCCTAGAGGCTACTATGTTGGTGGGTCCCCTCACTCTCCTCCAAATTTGAGGCGATTCCCACAGTGGAATCTCCGGGAACCTCAAGCCTTAGCTCTAGGACCAAGTTTTGCCTAGGTCCAAGGCTAGAACCTGGTAGGATCAATCTGACCTTTTGAAGAAAAATTTATTGTCTGATCATTTCCCTTCACCTTGTTTAGGATAGGAACATCATTGGTTGCTATATTCCATCCCCACACCTGGGCTGGGTCCACTTGGTCCCATGTGGTCTCGTTTCCTATCAAAGATTAATCATCGAGGGCTATTTGGGAAACCAAGTTCTTATAGGATTTTAGGGACAAGGAAGTACCTCTACAAATTGTACCCTTCATCCTTACCCTCCAATCCTCACCCCGTTTCCCTAGAAGATCAAGCCCTTTGCTTGAAAAACAAGCAAGCTCCACTATTCACATCTCCCTTGGGAAAGGGTTTCTGGGATCACTTCATACATATTCATTGATATATCCTTTATAAGTGGTTTCCCAAATCATCAGGACTCCTCCCAACGGTGAAAGTTCATAAAGAGCAGGGAGTCTTAGTTGTGGTGACAATGGGCTAAACCTCCATCGTTGCCCTTAGCCTAGCAGTTTCCCTCTTAGGAACCCCTTTTAGGTCCCCTGCTGGTTTGGGTGGTAACAGACCATATTAGATGGTTTCAACCTCTAAAGGGGGTGACATGTCCATGGTACATCCCTCAAATGGTAGGTGGCAAATGATATAGTCATAGAGCGAAGTGGGGATCAGGTGAATCATCCAGACCACATGGCATGGTACAAGGGAAGCGATAATAAGGGAAGCCCACACCGAGAAAATCGTGGTACATGAGTTACCCTGGCCTTTGTTTTTCCACCTGTCTTCATATGCCTTTTGCCTATAATTGATTTTTCCTCATAATTGCTCGGGCTCCAAGGGATGAGAGCATGACGTGTAATATGTAGTTGTGGATACCCCCTTAAGGTGGGGCAGTTCATTGCCCACCAGGGGTTGGGACAATCATGGGTTCCTTAATGCTGGAGGGGGCTCATCTAGGGCCCATCGGAACCAGGGCAATGGCCATGGGTAAGAGGTAGAACTCATGTTTCTATTTTTCCCACGTGCTAAATTTGTATGTCTCGGCCATCTTTTTGCATTTCGTGGTACATTTCCTATTGAGAGTGACCAAATTATGCTTTTTCTTTTCCTTTTAGCTGCATCAACCTCATGAGCATTGTTTCAGGTCCGACCCAAGGTGTGGACAAAGGGAGGGGGAGTCAAACCCTATGTGGATCCAGTGGACACATGTGGACCCAAATGGGGAAAGATATGAATGGGGCTAAAATGAGTGGAAGGAGAGTTATATATGTCGTGTCAGGAAGAGGGCCGACACAACCAAAATCGAGATTTCGCATGTAGTTCCATCCCTAAAACTAATGGCTAGTAAAGGAGATTCCACGGGACTAGGATATAACGTTAACCACAAAATCAGGCAGTGGAGACAAGTGTATAAACCTAACCCACTCTTTTTGTAGAATCCCCCCACCAATCCATGCCCCAAAGTGCCCATCACAAGAAAGGAAAATTACTCAACTATACCAATGAAAAGCCATACCTTTGGGTTCGAGACTCAGAGGGAGTCTAGTTTCAAAGGAAGCACCCCTGTGGAAGATAGTACTTCAGAAACTAAGGAGATCAAACTTATTATTGCAGTAGTTGCAGCAGCAGTCTAGAAGCATCAGCATAGGAATAACAGCAGCAATATGAGTAAATCGGATTTTTCAATGATTGCCCACATATCTCCATGGAGCGATGGGGTGATCTAGAATTGTAGCTCAACAGAGTTGCAGATGGACAGGATCCTTGACTAGTCCACCTCTTGGATCATGACCTTGCTACGGGTGCCCAAGATCAGCAGTAGCAAGCTGGAGTTTTCAGTCGGTGCAGAGTAGTGTAGAAACGACAGATGCAGTGGTTAGCAGCGCTAAATCTGAGCAGCGCAGAGGGATGCAATGTAGAGCAGCAGCAGTGCAATGCTTCAAAGAGACATCGTGGGTCTACAGCAATCAAAGCTTCAGCATCGAGATGCATCCCGAACACTTGTTCAGATTCATGGATGTGTTTTAGTTGCTTCTCTCAGCAGCTGAGCTGCAATGCAGTGTTGGCAATGGCAGTGCTAGCAACAGATTCAACATTTGAGAGGGAGTTGCAATACAGATGCAGTGTTGATCGTGGCAGGATCAGCAGCAGTACAGTTGCAGCAACAGCGCAATTGTTTGTAGACAGCATGTCAGACATCAGCAGCACAGAGGGAGATGCTTCAGAATCATAGTGTGCAGCAGGGCATATCTGTTAGAGCGCATTCCTCGCTAAGAGGGAGTGTTGATTTGTGGTAGCATCGGATGTTCTGTAAGTCTCAAACTTTGTGGAGATGCTTCAAGGTCAGAGCAGTGTGCAGCAGGGCATATCTGTTAGACCGCATTCCCGCTGAGAGGGAGTGTTGATTTGTGGTAGCATCGGATGTGCTGTAAGTCTCAAACTTTGTGGAGAGGCTTAGACACATGCATTACAGATAACCTAGAAATTATTTTGGGAAATTCCACCGAGAAATAGGTTTATTTGATAAATTAATTATTTTTAACGAGGACCCAAGAAATTAAAATAATTAATGGGTATTAATTTCAACTGTGGGTGAAACTTCTAGAAAAAACAGATCAAGTATAAATGTAATCTTAGGTGTTGATTGGAAATCTAATATTGGTCGTTGAAGACTATAAAGGAAGGCTTGAGGGTCATTTGGAAGATACACTGAGATTGAGAAAGAATCCAGAGATTGAAATTCTTTAGTAAGCAGTGCTGAGGGCAAAGATCGATCGAGAGGATTCTCACAGAGAGGGACAGTAATTCTGGTTGGAGATTTTCCCTAGTCGAAGCATACACAACAGAGAAGACAGAGAGCAGTACCAGCAAAGGTAGTGTAGCAGCTACGCTGAGACTGCGCAAAGCCAGCAATGGCAACACAATAGCCCAGAGGAGGTTCGAGTTTCAACTAAGGATCTATCAAATCTAGTGCCGAAAAGCCGAGGTGTGAGACCGAAAGGGGCCAGAGGGTCAGATCCAGCAAGCAGAAGAGCCAGAACGCAGAAGTCATGTTGTCCCCACGCAGAGTGACGCAGAGGCAGTGGAGTGCTTGCCATCCAGGGTTTTGGCTAGTTGGGCTTCCAATGTAAATGTGAAGTTTTTCTCACTAACTCTTTGTCAGTCATATTCTCTGCAGGGATAGCCAGAAAGGCATCCGAGATTGTGTTCAGAAAATTACTGCATAATATATAAACCCTCAAATCTGTTGCGCCGGATTTCTCGCATTGGGTTTTTCCGGGGATGTTTGTCCAAAAATAACGGTGTCGGATGTGTCTATGATTTCTTCTTGTTCACTTTTGTTTCCACACTTATATTTTTCCACAGTTTATTTCGTGAAGGTTGCAGTGTGTTTAATTCGATGTTGTCGTAGAAATAAACTGAATAATTAATTTATCAGTTACAAGAATTAATACCAGCTACTGCAATAGGATTCCAAATTTGGAATTTTCAAATTCACAATGTATTCAACTTTGAGGGACTAGGATCTTTTCCTCTAAACAAACAATGAACAAATTTTACAAAAATGAATAGTTGCAAGATGCCAATGGTCTTCAAATACAATCAAGAAATTTGTGACAGAATTCTGTCCTAAAAATTGCAGCCACTTATGACAAGGAAAAATACACAAGAAAGAGAAGGTAAGTCTCTCTCAAGTCCATAGCTAGCTAGGATAAATGGCAGCTTTTTGGGAGCTCACATTCAGTAGAGGTTGAGGCTCCAAACAACCACAAATGGAGAGGTCTTTCCTCTTCAAATTAATGTGTCTAGGCCTGTAAACAAGAAGAGCAAGGCTTCCAACTCTCACAGCCTTGACAATGGGTGATGCTGCCCCCAAAACATGCTCTCGGACCTGCAAGAAATCAAGTGTCTCAAATGCTCTCGGCCTTGAAGGAGGGGCTTCTAATTTATGCCAAAGGTCCTACAAAAATTTGTTAGATCTCTCGAGTACTTGCTCCCTCAAGCTGCCACAAAAAAAAGGTAGCAAATGCTTCAAACAAAGGTTGCAAGTCAAGTCAAATGTTAGTGGAGACAAGGAAAAAAATGAAGGAAATATGTACAACTAATATACAAGAGACTATGCCAAAGAGTATGAGTAAGACTCTCCTCTTTTCTTATCCATCATTAAGCTCTTGATTAGAAAATTCAAATACAAGAGACTAGGCCAAAGAGTATGAGTAAGACTCTCCTCTTTGCTTAGCCATCATTGAGCTCTTGATTAGCAAATTCAAACAAATGAAAACACGAGATTTTTGAAATAGATAGTTTGAGTAGATAAAACTTGTACACAAGCTAAGGCTAGGGTCCCTGCAAGAAAACTCGAATTATGAGACTATGAGATTCAAAACAAATGAGAGTTCCTCCAAAATCATTTCACTAGGATGAGTGTCCAATCCATCAATTAGAATGATGAGGTCAAGACTGACACTATAAACCCTAGGGCACCCTGACCCATCAGTGCCACATCATCCAACCTCATCAATTAGCATCACGAGGTCGAGATAGGCACTACAAACCCTAAGTCGCCCTCAAAACTTGGTGCCACATCATTTGTCCTCCACAAGATGAAAATCACCTAAAAATTGTGCCAAGTGCTTAAAATCCAAGCAACATTGGAGCATTCCCTAAGATTAAATGTCTATTCTATCAAGTATCATCTCAATGTCATGCATAAAAACATATAGTTCTTTCTCCAAGAATCATGATGCCATCAACCTTACCAACATCAACCTAGAACCCTTGGTTGATCAAAAATGTACCAAGGAGAAGAGTGATATGCAACATCTATTGTCTATCAAATCAAATATCCCAGTAGGAGTACAGCAAACGCTCTGGGAGTTAGACCACTCTACAAGAATCAAGTAGCATAGCATGCAAATCTTTGTGGCAAGGAGCTGGGAACTCCATGAAATTCATTGTCTGTTTTGTCAAGCGTCATCATAAGAGTAAAATAGACACAAAAAATGGTCGGCTGCTCTTCCTCAAGAGCAATATCTCAGCATACCATACAAACATGCAAGAAGCAAAACCATGAAGCAAGGCACTAGCACCATCACAAAGCAAGCTAAATCAAAGGCATGAAGATAACCAACACACGGGTCATAGAACCAAGGAGCACGTCAAAACCATCTAGCAACACCGAGTATGTGACCATGAAGAAAGCAACATGAACCAAGATAATCAACACATAGTCCACCGAATCAACATCATGGAGGATCACTATGCTCAACCAAGATGTACTATCCTCAATCAAAAATGAAAAATGTGCATCTCAAGCCTATCATTATCACCCATGTAGTTATCACTGAAACTCTATCATGTGATGAAAATCACACATTTAACACTCATGCAAATATAAGGGGCAACAGAAGGTAACACATCATTCACGAACATTAATAATATTGTTAAATCTCATCCTTCTGTACTCCAGTGTATGATGTAATCATTTTGGAATTTGGATTGTATCGCACAATATATAAAACTAAGTTTTCCTTGTCCTCGAACATATTCATAGTTCTATAATAATTATTGAATTTTTGGTAGTATAATTTTATCTTGGTGACCACATATTTTGAACTTCCAATTCCAATGTTTATATCTGTATTTACTAGAAAATTTTGAAGAACAATGTTTCAGAAACACCAGACTATTGAAAACATTAAACATTTGCGATATTTTGGCTAGCTTAGTTTAGCGCACTGCATATTCATTTTAAAATTGTGACTGCATAATAATACTATGGGCAAAATACATGTAAAACATAATTTTGAAAACTATGAAATAGGGCAAACATTTAACATGGGATTGTCACTTCAGCAATAAAAGGAAAATGAACCAATATCAAAAATAAATCTAATAGACGAAAAGAAGGCGTAAGCAGTAGCCTAAGCCTCCTCTTTAAATGCAAGCAACTATGGCATAATATTTAAGAGATCTGCATTGAGCTTCTTCTAGCCAGTAAAAGTAGAAAAATAAAGGAGAAAGATTTATTTTTATTGAAACTTTTTAGTTATATGAAAGAAAAATTTGGCAATGGAATTAAAACTGCAGATTTTCAATGGGAAAACCTCGGAAACCTTCTCACGCCAGTGGGAAAAATTAGGGATAATTGAACAGAATCCTATCCTGCCTTTTGGGTCAGTTATGTATATCAATAAAATTATCTTTACCCATACTATCTTAAAGAAGAATGACAAAGCTTCTGTTGAAATGGACATCAAGACAATTATATCACTTATGAAATGTTTATTGATGCTGGAACAATTTTAGAAATAAATATTTTTCACAAAAAAAAAGGAATTTACTCAAACAAGTGGTCTTTTTGGCACTCCCTCAAACATACCGAGTCACGCCCATTAAGCTCAAAGAAGACGGATGGCCCTTCTTCCTTCAACATACCCTGAACTGTATTTAAAAGCAAATTGTTATGTCTTGGCCTTGCTCCATCCTTTGTGCTCCGGAGAAGAGCAAAGACCTTTCTCATATCCTTTCCCGTGATACTATGTCCACCAATCATTTGCATGAGACGTCCAATCCTTGAAATTACTGTTTCATTGTCCTCCATACCAAACCAATCCAAGAGCAAACTAAGCAAGCCTGCTTTCACACAACAAGCTCGATTGGCAGTAGATTCTTCTAATAAGTGATGGAAGGTGTCAAGACCATAACACTGCAATTTTTCGTTGCACTGCCACCACGAAATTGAAGAATGAAAATATGTATAAAGCCCTACACTTAATAAAGTATAAGTGCAAGTAGTAACAATAAAGAAATATAAAAAAGTAGAAACAAAAAAATGTGCTAACCTGGCGAAGTATATTAAAACACAATGTGATCACATCCTCATTCTGCACCAACAAAGGATATATCAAATTTACAAAACCAATAAACTGAATAGTAAATTTACCATATGAAAGAAATTCTTCAGTGAATCACTATTTATTTCCATACATCAATGACCCATATCTTAAAAAACAATGTTATTGTTGAGTGGCTTAGTCGAGCAGTTAACATCCACTGTTCAAAGTTAATCGCATTACTTCTTCCAGTAAATTGAGTAGGCAATTCTACCTGTATTACCATATTAGATGGCATAATGATGTTCCCATCAACAAGCATGTCCAAAAGAGCATTCAACAATTCCAGACTTGGTACTCCCTTCCAACAATCTAGAAGCAATCTCTCTAAAGCCTTATAACCTGGTCCCACAAGTGATCTGAATGCGACCTGTAAATAGAAGATTGATATCACAAATTAATAGTAGAGCCAAGTTTCTCCAGCAATTCCTATTCAAGAACCAAACTATTGTTATCACCAATTTCATTGATGCACGCTTAACAAAAATATAAAACTTAAAAAGCAATTCGTCATACTAGAAATGTAGAATACTAATATTAGTCTATTATCAGCAACAAGCACCTGTGAACTTCTGTTTTCCTGCAGCACTTAATAGAGAAACAGAGCAGTTCTAAACAATGTTGTGAAAATCGTGATCAGGATAAAATTGGCAAGGGTCCGAAAAATGAAAAAATCATAAAAATGGGTAAAAATCGGCAAAACAGCAGAAACATTAAAAAAAAATATTAAAAAAATTCAATTTTTTTTTTAATTTTCAAGTATCTAAAGCATCCACGATTTTTGACGATTTTTTTGGCGATTTTTACGATTTTTTTGGCGGTTTTTATGATTTTTTCGTTTTGGAAAAAATCGCTGATTAAATCATTGTCATGCGGGAAAAATCGTGATTTTCGCAACACCAGTTCTAAATAACAATGATCTGGCAGATAAAATTCTATTATCTTTCCCCAGCATGAATTACTACCTTTTAAAGCATTGTGAATATGCTTAGAATCTAGATTTGCCACTTATATGCTATTGCTGCAAATGTCCTTGGATACTCACTGAAGGCTGCCTGTATTCAAGGGGTGATAAGGGGCATCTCACTCCTCTGCAGTTAATCACTCAATGTCCATTTTGTAGATGACTGCCATTACACCAGAAATATCCACAAAGCTGTAGAAGGAACCCTACATTACCTGAATGCTTTTATTTAACTGACAGGTGCAGTGATCAGCAAGGAAAAGACAGAATATCATAACTGATCAAGAAGACCTTCCAGAGTTGCTGCCAAGAGTGGAAGCTTGTACATCTATGTATCTTGAAGTATTTTAATCGTGAAAATAGAAAGAGAAATGGATTTCTAGAAACAGATATGTCAAAGATCCAAAAGTATCAGAAACATTGGGGATGCTTTCTTCAGAACAATGGGAAATGGGGTGGACACCAGGAAAGAGTGTCAGCAAATCAGGACAAAATTGTTCAAGTAAAGTCTATCCAATAATCGCATACTTAGCACTTCCTTTCGAGTCACAAAATAAATCCCTTAAACTGATTTATGCATTATGCCAGCATTTATTAAAGAATTTGGTGCTCAAGAAAATGTTAATAGAGAAAAAAAAAAGACAAACTAAACATTTACTAACCCTAATATAGCTTACTCATAGAAAGGATAGAGAATAGAAACAAGCAATCAACAGATAACAAGAATAGTCAAGAATTAAATCAAACGGCATTGCCTTCTGGTTTTTGCAATCAACAAAAATAAAAAATTTGAACATAAACACTAGAGTCTATCCATTCAGATGTTTAGCGATTAAGTTAGATAGATTAAACAACAAAATAAGCCTATGTATCACTACCTGAAACTATTTTTGAACATACATTCTTCTGGTCGAACAAGGCAAAGTAGTGGCAATAAGTTTTCAGTTGTATTTCATGATATTCAACTGATTATAAACATAAAACCCAAGCCTCAAAGTTGAGCATAGTAAAATAGAAAATAAAATGAGTCACATTCCTGCAAACAAGATCTGATGATCATGCAAATAGACAATGTACTAAAGCAAAACAAAGAAAATCTGCTTTGCCAAAATACCTACAAATTACAATAAAATATTGAATCCTAGCAGTTGAAAACATGTTTTGCTCATCCTGCATTTTTCACTTGGCTGTGGGTTTCAAAGGAATAAGGAAGTCACTAAGGAGTTTCTTATGAGAGAAGCAAGCAACTCTCTCTAGTGGCATAGAATATTTCCACCTTTTTAACAAATGGTGATGGTATAACTGATGCTCACTCAAAAGGAATGGCCTTGGCAGCAAAACGGATTGTGTGGGCAACCTTGGAGAGGGCCTGTGGCAGATACTACTAGATAACCAATTGGAGATAACCCTCTCATAATTCTAGGATTAAAATATATTGCTAAAAATGTAAGACTTCATGGATATACTGATGCTGATTGGGCAGGTAACTCTGCTGATAGAAAAAGAACTTTTGGGTGCTGCTTTAGCTTGGGATCTGCCATGATCTCTTGGATGAGTAGAACGCATAAGTTTGTTGCACTAAGTACAGCTGAGGCTAAGTACCTTGCTGCTAGCATGGCTAGATGTGAGACAATTTGGCTGATAAAGCCTTTTGGGGAACTATTTGAGCAAATTTCAGACACAACAGTTATATATCGTGACAATAAAAGCGGGATTCGTCTTGCAAAAAATATTTTGTTTTATTACAAGTCCAAGCATATTGAAATCAACTATCACTATATCCTACATATGGTGCAAAGAGGAGCAGTGAGGCTCCATCACATCCATTGATGATCAGATAGCTGACATTCTTACCAAGCCTTTACCGAAAGGAAAGTTCTTGGTTTTAAGAGAGCAGCTTGGACCTATGGACGTGACCCTTATGGGAGGTGGTCACAGCTGATCAAGAACACTGAGTTGCCTTTCCCCCTTGTCAGAGCTCACAGGATTAGAGAATGATGTCGGAAAGATCCTGAGGATGAGGGACCTCTTGTGTAGTGTGTGCCACAAGAGTACGCCTCAGTATGCATCTGACCCATGGTCTGGGACATGGGAAGAGCCACCTATCTAGCCAATAGGTGTAGTGAGACTTGTCTATCTGACTTGTCTAGGATGCAGGTGTTCCACCACTTGACACTTGGCTGTGTTTGATTCTTGTCTGTGTGACTTGTTTGAGTCTTTTCTATGTCATGCTTGTGTTCTATCCCCTAATTTCTTGAGATTAAAATTGGTTGAGTATAATCCTTGTCTATGTGACATGTAATGGTTTGTTCCTTTCCAAATTTGTGTCAAGTGGATGATTCTTCTTTAGATTGCGACTTTATTGTTACAGACGTTACAGAGCAGAGTTGAACTAAGATGAATGAAAGAGATCAAAGGAAGCAGAGATCTTTGATGCAGAAAGAAATTCCTCCCTAGTTGAGAGGGAGTGTTAAAATATGATAGCTCAGGGATGAATTTCTCCTAGAAGAAATCATGTCTTTCAGTTCCGTTTGAACCACCTATAATAAAATTTCATTTCAAACAATTCTAATATGACATTCCAAAAATAATAAGTCACATCTCAATTTGGAAGTGACTTTCCAAAAATAGAAAGTCATGTCTAAATGATCAAGGATGATCTCGACATATGGAATCCACTTTAAAATCAAATCAATCATGATTATGCAAGTCAAGAATTAATATTGTTATCCTTACAATTATTATTATTATTATTATTATTATACTATTATTTATAAAATAGTCTAAACTCATTCACCTTTAATGGATTAATAAAACGAATTCTCTCATGAAATACGTAAATTAAATTGAGAATCTCTTACTTGGCAAATTGAACCTCTCTCTTGGAATAAAATAGAAACTCCGCGCTTAAGAGAATGTAACTCTCCCTCACTAATTCAATGTATGGCAAAAGTGTTGAAAAGTGTAACTAGGATCGGTCTTCATACTGACTGTGTAACTATGTATTTATGAAAAGAAGAAGAAAAAGATAATATATATATTTTTGATATGATTGTCTCATGGGTCTCATGAGCAAAATCTAGGACAAAGGACTTCTTCTTGATGTCCTCTAGGTTTTTGTTTTTTGGTCATAAATGTCCTATTTAAGAAGTCATGTATGAAGTGTCTAAGTATGCTCCAAACCATGTGACATAAGCCTTGAAAGTCCAGCGTTAAACCCTTCAAAAGCTCAACATATAAGTAGCATATAAAGTGAGCCTATATTCAGTGGAGAAGTCGGCCTACAAGGTGACTGTGGGGTCGGCCTAAAAGACAGGAATATGCACTATAAATATGAAGATCCTGGGGCCCAGTTCAGATAGAAAAGTGTGGATTTCTTCTGCGGTTTTACAGTGATTTAAAAGTGTGGATTACCAAGCAGTAGCTGTGGACATCTCTGTTATATTTGACAGCGTCATAAAGTCTGGGAAAGTGCGAATTACAGGCAGTGTTTCCATGGTAAAATATGGATATGTTGTATGTTGTTCTGAAGCAGTGAACTCGGACCAGCATGAAGAAAGATATGCGGATTTCAAAACTAGGATACATCTGTGATCAAGTATAAAGTGCGGACAAAAGGATAGAAAGAGGTGTGGATGTAAGAGTGATGAAGTCTGGATCAAATGCTGAGCTACAGCAGTGTTAAAGTATGTTGAAGTGCGGACCTGTTTGAAGACGTTCTATGGATTGTTTTGATATATGCTGTGATATATGCGGAATAGGGGTTGTGATATATGAGGAGCAAAGTCTTTGTGTAATCTGAAGTCAGTGCACGTTGGTGAAGAAAAGAATGATCGGCATTGGAGGAAGACTTAGAAGCAATGACAAGGTCTTGGAGGCATTCATAGGTCAAGGGTCTGAGTCTTGGTCATGGTACTTGTCATTTGAAGATCTATAAGAAGAATTTCTTACAGGTTTTCCTCTCCAAGAGGGAGAGATTTTTGCCCTGGCTCGAGGAGCCTAATTGTGCGTCTCTTGAATTTTTGGTAATTAACTTGACGAAAGATTAAATAAATTAAGAAGTAAGCTCGCAAGTAATTATCAAAGAAGAGAATTTGGATTGATCACCAGCCCTCCAAATTCTCAACATGGTATCAGAGCAAGGTTCTAATGTCAAGGGCTACTTAATAAGGAGACACTCAATGAAGCAAGAATCAAAGTCAAAGTCAAAGTTTGCGTTAAAAAAGCCAAATCAATTTGCAAGGAAGACATTGTTAGAAGAGGACATCATCTTTTAAGATATCCTTTTTCATCAAGGATCCAAATACACCTACATTGGAGATTTCAATCTTAGAAGAAGCTCCTGACTTCATCTTTTTCATCAAGGATCCAAATACAAAGTATTGGGGCTTCTTTAAAATTATATGGAAAGAAAAATACACCATTCCATGATTTATGGTCTCCATGTAAAATAGAGGAAACAAGACTGAAAGCCAAAGCTGATACAATACCAAGTGAAGGGAATCAAGCCTTTGCAGCCATATACAGGAAGAAAGGAAGATTCGGAAAATTTGGTCCTCGGAATAAAAGAAAAAATATGGACAAAGTTCGATGCTTTGGATGTAATGAACTTGGCCATTATAAAAGAGATTGTTATAAATCTGAAAAGGACAAGAGAAAAAGGGAAGAAGCCCATGTCTCAGATATGAGGGAAGAACTTGATGCAAAGAAATCTAAGAAAGAAGAAGCGAAAGATCTCTATTATGATTGAGATCATCTTCCTCTTTAAGTGATTTCTGTTGGTTATAAAATAGTATGATAGGAAGCAATGCAATATTGATGGCATCATGATAAAAGCATGGTAGGAGCTTTTAGGTGAAATAGCTCTAGGAAAACCTCTCTGATAACATTATTGATGGAAGGCAGTCATCAAGATCAAGGGTCATCATGGAAACTGGTGCTGACATTTTCTAATGGAGTTCTCGATGAATTCATTGATTAGAAAGAAAGCATAATAGTTTCATCAAGAATTCTGGGATGTGATGACATATTGATGAAGCAGGTCAAGGGAATGAAGCTCTTCATTCTAGTGAAATTGCTACAGGATGACTCAAAGGAAAAAGGTATGAGGTACACACACACACACACACATATATATATATATATGCTAACACTAGCTGTTGTGAAGTCATGTCATATGGTTGCAGGTAATGGGCTTCTATATTTAGAGGTATGATCTATGGAGGAGGATCTCTCGGTGCATTGACAAATGAAATCAAAATAATATATCCTCATATGGAATATGAGGTGGTTGTATATGAACAAGGAACTGGAAATTGTAAAGTTCCTGGTTATGAAAATGCGCAGAAGGAAGAGATCATGAAGTGCAACCATGTCAAGAGGCAATTATCATCCGGAAGCCAAGAAGATGTGACTAGAATATCTTCTTGGAAGATATGTAGACTCTGATAGAAGTCTGATAAAGAAGAAGACCCTTGACAAAACATATCATTAGGAGATGTGTCAATCTGAATAAAGGTTGTCGATGCCTACAGGAAGATGTCATGGTGATAGATCATCACTGAGGTAACTTTTGTTTTAAAGGTTCATACGTATATGTTTATCTAGATGAAGTTGTGCAGGACTACTAATCATGAGAAAGGATGTAAGATCCTTGGAGATGATTCGAAAGAAAGCAACATGGCATAAAAGATAAGAAAGACAGATGAATCACTTTCTGGTAGATGACATGACTCATGAATGAAAGTGATGCATGATCTATGCCCTATGGAGCTAAAGTTGAAGATTCCATAATATCGAAATCCATGACATCGAGGGGTGGAATTCTTCATGAGTAGCTGGGTGTCTCACCATTTGATGCTACAGGCCCCTGATTGAGAGGGAGCCTGGTGATCAGTCTCTTACTTGGAAGAAACTGGGTAATTCCTAAGAACGAGCTTAGGTACATTCCTTATACAGGAATGAGTAAATTACCTTGTTGAATAGGTCCTCCCTAGCTGAGAGGGAGAGATAGACACATCATTTTGGTCTTCGCTTGGGAAGACAGAATGGAGGATTGGGTAATCATCTGGCATTCGATACTCTTTGAGAATGTGTTTGGGCATTCAAGATAAGAGTAGTCGGGGACCGATATTCTTTGAGGGCTAGCTACCCCAAGAGAAGAATATTCCAAGAAGGTCATACTTTGGGAACAACTGGGTGGAGTATGTACATTGGACAGACAATGACTACGGTGTCTATAAGTCATGTGTCTCGCCGGCATTGTAGCCCATTGCCTCGTTGAGATATGGGGATGTTAGTCAACGCTTTGAACTATAGGACAATGTCGGTTGATATGATGCTATACAGATGCTTCTTATACCAATCCGATTCTTCTTATGAGATTCTTCAGTTTGAAAGTGACCATGTACCTATATAAATACCTCCCTAGATAAGAGGGGGTGTTGAAAAGTGTAACTAGGATCGGTCTTCATACTGACTGTGTAACTATGTATTTATGAAAAGAAGAAGACAAAGATAATATATAAATTTTTGATATGGTTGTCTCGTGGGTTTCATCAGCAAGGTCTGGGTCAGAGGACTTCTTCTTGATGTCCTCTAGGTTTTTCTTTTCTGGTCATAAATGTCCTATTTAAGAAGTCATGTATGAATTGTCTAAGTATGCTCCAAACCATGTCACATAAGCCTTGAAAGTCCAGTGTTAAACCCTTCAAAATCTCAGCATATAAGTAGCATATAAAGTCAGCCAATATTCAATGGAGAAGTCGGCCTACAAGGTGACTGTGGGGTCGGCCTAAAAGACAGGAATATGCACTATAAATATGAAGATCCTGGGGCCCAGTTCAGACAGAAAAGTGTGGATTTCTTCTGCGGTTTTACAGTGATTTAAAAGTGTGGATTACCAAGCAGTAGCTGCGGTCAAACCTGAAGAAAATTTCGGACATCTCTGTTATATTTGACAGTGTCATAAAGTCTGGGAAAGTACGAATTACAAGCAGTGTTTCCAGGATAAAATATGGATCTGTTGTATGTTGTTCTGAAGCAGTGAACTCGGACCAGCATGAAGAAAGATATGTGGGTTTCAAAACTAGGATACATCTATGATCAAGTATAAAGTGTGGGCTAAAGGATGGAAAGAGGTGCAGATGTAAGAATGATGAAGTCTGGATCAGATGCTAAGCTACAGCAGTGTTAAAGTATGTTGAAGTGTGGACCTGTTTGAAGACGTTTTGTGGACCGTTTCGATAAATGTTGTGATATATGTGGAATAACAGTTGTGATATATGAGGAGCAAAGTCTGTGTGTAATCTGAAGTCAATACACGTTGGTGAAGAAAAGAAAGATCAGCATTGGAGGAAGACTTAGAAGCAGTGACAAGATCTTGGAGGCATTCATAGGTCAAGGGTCTGAGTCTTGGTCATGGTACTTGTCATTTGAAGATCTATAAGAAGAATTTCTTACGGGCTTTCCTCTCCAAGAGGGACAGGTTTTTGCCCTGGCTTGAGGAGCCTAATTGTGTGTCTCTTGTATTTTTGGTAATTGACTTGATGAAAGATTAAATAAGTTAAGAAGCAAGCTCACAAGTAATTATCAAGTAAGAGAATTTGGATTAATCACCAGCCCTCCAAATTCTCAACAAAAAGTGTAACTCCTCCCCATTAAATTCACTTGTAACTCCCTCATTCAATTTGATTTGTAACTCTCACCAAATATTTTCTCATGTCTAAGTTTAACTCTCTCTCCCTAATTCGAATTGTAACTCCTCAAGACAAGTGTACTCTCTCTATTCTTGGAATGAGTTACACTTCTCCTCAAATAACTCCTCCCTCGTGGAACTCAATTCTCGTATTATTGGCTCAAGGAATGAATTCATTTTGTAACTCCTCTCCTTTCTCATCTATTTAAGCAAGAGCAAGTGAAATTTGAGAGTAACATGTTCATTGTGAACGAGAGCTAGATTTGAGTGTGTGCAAGAGAAGTGTGAGAACAAGTGAAGGGTAAAAGCAAGGGAAGAGTTGGAGCAAGTCTAAAAGACAAGATCTAATCAAGAGAAGGAGGAGATCTTCAAGCAAAGGGCAAGAGCACTTCAAGTGCAAGTTGATCAAACATTGGTGACTTTATTTATTCTCATTCTCTCTCCCTTTGTACTCTACTAAACAATTGAAGAAATCTAATAGAAGAATAATCATTTGGATTATCCCCTTGTGGGTTTTGCCTTGGTCATTGGATCTAACTCTCAGTGTCTCATATTTGTGTTTGGTTTTCTTCATATGATCCTTAAGTTTATGTTCTATTTACAATTGTTGATCTAAAAAGTTGTGAAGAAGAAATCTGTGTTCTAAGTAATTGTAACAGCATAGTACAATCAGTTTTCTACAAAGTACATTTAGTTTTCTGCAAAGTAAATTCAATTTTCTACGAAATACATTCACTTTTCTGCAAAGTACATTCAATTCCATTCATTTTCTGCAAAGTCCATTCAATTTTATGCACGTACATTCAGTTTTCTGCATAAAACTTTCAAGTTTCTGCAACGAATTTTTAAATTTCTGCATAGAACTTTCAGATTTTAACATTATTATCTCTTGAATAAGCAGGAAATAGACATTTGTAGCACTTCAAATAGCAGAGATCAAATATATTGCGGCTTCGTTGGCAAGTTGAGAAGCGGCATGGCTTTAAAGGCAACTTGCATGATTGTCTTGATCAGGTGCAGTTGACGACCATGATGATAGGTCAAAACACAATGAGATCTAGTACCAAGACATGGTACAGAAGGAAGCAGAGTGACTTTCTCAATTAAGCAAATTGTTGGGAAAGCCTCTATCTCAAGATGAAGTCTATATACTTCGAGGGCAAGCTTGGATTGATTGAGCAAGTCTCTCTAAGCAAGAGGGAATGATGAAATTGTAGCATTTAGGACAGTCATTCTCCCTAGGTCAGGTTGACCAGGATCAAGGAAAATGGTCCAAAGTGATAGCATTAGGGGCAAACTAAGAAACCAGATTTGTTGGTCTGGGCCATCGTGTCCCGAATCCAGCGAATCAGACACGATCCTGCCGGATTCGTGTACAGTGGATCGTGTCTGTACAGGACACGTCGTGTCCCGATTGCGTCCTGTACGGACACGATCATGTCCAGATCCAGTGGGCACAACTGGCAGATAAAAGCCATCCACAGCTTTTAAAAAGGTCGTTTGGCCTCTCATTTCTCACTTTGTGCATGCATGTCTTTGTATTTGGCCTCTCATTTCTCACTTTGTGCATGCCTGAGGCAGCTCTACTTGGCCATAAACAGGGAACAAAAATGCTCTAGATGCATTAACAAATCTACAACAAAAAAATTTCAAACTTGCATCAATTAAATGTGTGAACTAAAACCAAAGGCACAACCTATACAACACCTTACTCACATATGGGGTGTGTCACTTTGAGAATCTGCACCTGCAAAAGTACTTCAATTGTCTCTATTTTCAATGAGAAAAATAGACCCTCTGAATAGAGTACTATTAGTCTTTTAAACATAGACAAAGGTTGGAGTTACTAGAATACCAATTGAACATCATTAAGCAGAAGAAAATTCTTCGCTGTATTCGGGACACGCAGCCCCATGTGTATCAATGTATCATGTATCTTAAATCTTTGTAAAACTTACATCTAGATGAAGATCTATGTTTGAATCAATGAATTTGTATGAATTTGTGTAAGAAATATCCAATTTTTAATTTATATATATATATATATATATATATATATATATATATATCATATATAACGTGCCCGGACGTGTCCTGTTTCGAGGTTCACCATGTCCCGAATCCGACACTCGAATCCATGTATCCATCAAGTCCCATGTCCCTATGTCAGGTGACTTAGCTATCAAACATTCTCCTTGTGTCAAGTATGACCAGAATTAGCATCAAATGTTCTAGCAAAGGACAATTATTCTTCCTGTGTCAAGCATGTTGAGCAGAATTAGGAAGAATGGTCCTAGAGGCCCATAATCTCTCACTTGAGTGGGTGCCTTTTGTTGAGATTTTGGGGTGTTGGGGTAGCAGCGGATGTGCTCTAGCTCCCAAACTTTGTGGAGGGACTAGAGTACATAAGATCTCCAAGACCCAGAAAGCGTTTTGGGAAATTACATCCTGTTTAAGAGATATTTAATAAGTTAATCTTTTTAATTAAGGACCCTAAGTCTAACTTAGGAAAATTAAAAAATTAAAGTTAATTAAATTAAACATGTGATGAGAATGACTTAAGTGACGCGGATCAAGCAACTTCTAATCTTAGCCATCGAATAGAGATGAGATCACGGTCGTTGGTTTTCCAACAAGAAAAGTATAAGAAGAAGGCTTGGGGTCAGTTGGAGAACACACACACTAGCAGAGCACTAAAGCTAAAGCTAAGATTCTAGGGCGTGGTTTGCTAAGAATTTCAGAAGGGTTTCAGCTGTAGCGACAAGCAGTATTGGCGAGGGGGATCGTCTAGTCCCAGGCCAAGAGTACAACAAAGGCAGAGAAGGAGCAATCCAGAGCAGCGCGGAGGCAACAGCTACGCAGGCTAGCCAAGAGCCCAACAGGGGCAGCGCAGAGGCAGCAGGAGGCTAGGAAGGCTGACACAAGCCCGGATAGGGCAGCGCAGGGGCAGTGTAACCCTAGCTAGGGTGACGCAGGTGGAGTGTAAAAACTCTGGTAAAACTTGATAAATATATATTATTAATGATGAAAGAAGAGATGATTACAAATGAGGGATCGCCTAGGCTTTAAATACAGCCTCAAAGTGTCCCTTGGCGAAGAGGCATGATCTTTGATCATGCCCTTTCAGTTAATAAACCCTAATATAACTATATCTAACTAATAATTAATAAAATATTCATAACATTGCCCCTCTCTTAAAGATGCTTTGTCCTCAAAGCATATGTAATTGATGGACAACGTTGACGAATGTCTGGTTTCCGCGAGCGGCGAGCTCTTGCTTCCCATATTTTAAAAAGGTCATGGAGCATATTCTCGAGTTCAGTCTGTTGTTGATTTGGATAGTAAAAATATCTGATATCGACAGGGTCGGATCCTGTCTTGATTTCTGGAGACTCTTCATGGCTCCCTTTTGAAGATAACATTTCTAACTGCTGACATTGTACTGTAGATACGACTTGATTTCCTGGGGCTTGGAATCCATACAACTTGTATTTCTACCCTTTCCACTTAAAACTTATAAACTGCTTCTGATGGTTGGCAGAATAAGTACCTAGAGTTCGTAGCCATTGAATTCCTAAGACCACATCTACTCCTCGTAAAGGAACGGTGTAGAACGGAGATTCTAAATGAAAGTCTTTAATCTGCGATTTGACTTTATGGCATTTCCCTACTTGTTCAATCTTCTTACCGTCGGCCACCATTACCTTCATATTAGGCATGGGAAAAGTAAAGAGGTTGAGTCTTTTGGCCATGGTGGAATCTAGAAAATTGTGCGTGCTACCTGTGTCTATTAGAACCATTACATTGTTGTTCTTAATATGTCCTCTTAACCTTAGGGTTTGAGGTTGTAATATGCCTGTCATAGCTGATAAGGACACTTGCGGAATAGTTTCGCCCTCCACTTCTGGAGAGAACTCTAAATTGTCTTCTAACCCTTCTATACACGAATCAGTACTGTTAGTGTCGTTAGTTGCTTCACAACTGTATAGATTTTTTGCTTTTCCATTAGCACATCTGTGCTTAGGGTCCCAGTTTTCACCGCAACGTTTGCACTTGCCCTCTCGTATTCTTTGTTTTTCTATACTAGATTTTTCGTCTTCACGAGGATGGACAGGGACATATGTTGTGTCAACTACATTTTCAGATTGAGGAAACCGTCGTCTCGAATATACTTTTTCTGGTTTTGATAATCTTTCAAATTTCTTTTCAGCAGCTTTTGCTTTTTGCCTTGCGACTTCTACGGACGTAATTTCATGAAGTTCTAGTTCTTCCTGTATGTGGACTTTAAGTCCTGAGATGTAAGATTGGATTAGACGAGATTCCGACAATCCGGGTACTCGTGTTGCCAAAGTCTCCCATTCTCGTGTGTACTCATCCACATCTCCTTTTTGGCGTAATTTGATAAACGTTGAAAATAACTTTTCTTCTTTTATGCCTTGAAACCTTTTGAAGAACGCATCCTTAAATTTCCTCCAACTGATAGCGAGCGTCGTCTTTTTCCACCACATATACCAATTATATGCTTCCCCTTCCATTTTCATGGAAGCATGTTTAATTTTTTCATCATCACTAGTAATGTCATAAATCTCAAAATATTCTTCCGCTTTATTAAGCCATGCGACGCTATTCTTTTCATTACCATCAAATTTGGGTAGGTCGATCTTGGCTTTGCGCTGATATGATAATGGTGGAACAAGAAGGGGATATTGATTAGCAAATGCATTCCAGAGTTGCTTATTTTGAAAATCTACATTACTGTCTTCTTGATGATGTGGGGAATCAGTTTTTTCCTGATGCTCTCCGGAGTTCCCTGAATCTGCGGAAATGTTTTGTTGATTTGGTTCCCTGTTAGGAGATGTTGGGGATTGTGTCTGACTCAACTTATCTATTTTATCATTTAGCTTGTTGAAGAGTTCTGTCATATTGTTCATTGCTTCGTTTTGCTTTTCTGTGGCCTCATGATGGTTTAGCCACATTTGCCTTTTTATCTGATCAATCGTCATCATTGATAAAGACATACTGATATTTTCTGCCAAATTTTTCTTTTCCCCTTTTTTTTTCTAAAATTAATTAATTAATTAATATTTAATTAATTAATTAATTAAATTTTTTTTTTAAATAATAATAATAATTATTGTTTTTAAATAAATTATATAATTATTATATTTATATAATTATTTATTTGAAAATTATATAATATATAAATAAATTATATAATTATTATATAACAATAATAATTATTATTTTTTTTTATAACTAATTTTTATATAAATTTAATTTGAATTAAAGTTTATATAAAAATTAAATTATAAACATATATATATTTTTATTATATATATGGTTATGAATGAACCCGTCCACTTTAAAAAACGATACCTTCTACTTTAATACACTTATGATTATAATATCACAGCGTTATGTTTTAATCGTTCTACCGTAACCCGTTCTATAAGATGTGCCGTTCCGCTGGCTGAAAAGACACACTGTTTCAAATCGACTTTTTTTTTTATTTTTACAAACCGGCAGTTTGTTTTTAAACAATCGTTCCACTGTGCCGCTGAATTTTATTTATATATATTTATGCAGAAGAAACGGTCAACGGACAGCGTGGACCAGTCGAGGCACTGTGACTGCGTGTAGAAGGCTGCGTGACGGTGAATAAGACTGCATGACGGGGCAGGAGAGGGATGTCGGATCAACTTTATAACATATATATCTCTGGATCAACGCTTACGACATATATATGTATTGAATCAGCGTGACGTCTGATGATAAAGTATGGTAACAACGTGGAGTTTCTAATACGCAGGGAGTTGTCGTAAGCGGTTCTTTAATATTAATTTTAATACCTGTTTTTAATGTGGAAGGCGGGGTGTGGACGCGGGCTCTTTAATATTAATTTTAATACCTGTTTTTAATGTGGAAGGCGGGGTGTGGACGCGGGTTGAGTGCAGGGGGAGCGAGTTGGTATATTGCACCGAGGTCAACGTGGGGAAGTCGGGCGGAAGGAAAAAATCCTCACGCGGGCTCTCCTTACCACAGATATATATATATATATATATAATTTAAAAATTATATTATAATGTACCAAGAGGGCGTGTAATGGCGTTGACTGTTTTATGGTTGTCACAATAAAAAAAATATGAGCTCAGTCAGAACCGAATGGTCCACCGAAAACCTTGAACACGCCCACTGAAGAATTATATTATGACTTTTCCAGATGACTTATTTCTTATGTTACTGAATTTCTGGTTGTTGTTTCCAAACTGCTGGCGTTTTCAATGGGGCAATGAAATGGTGAGCGGAAGCTGTGAGTGTACGTGAGTGGAGAAAGATGCAAAATTTCTTCAGCAATTCTGCACTTAATAAAAAAAATCTGCAATCTGAAATTGCAGTTCTGGAATTCTGTAATTCCTGGGTGATCACACAGATCCGAAGAGCGATGGCTCCGATACCAATGGAGTGTAAAAACTCTGGTAAACTTGATAAATATATATTATTAATGATGAAAGATGAGATGATTACAATGAGGGATCGCCTAGGCTTTAAATACAGCCTCAAGGTGTCCCTTGGCGAAGAGGCATGATCTTTGATCATGCCCTTTCAGTTAATAAACCCTAATATAACTATATCTAACTAATAATTAATAAAATATTCATAACAGTAGGCCCTTCCTAAGCAGCACAAAGACTGACGCAGGCCAAGAAGGCTGACACAAAGGGCTTCAGAGTAGCACTGGGGTTTCCAGAGGCCGAAAAGGGGTTGAGTTCTGTAAATCCCGTTTGAGGGTGTGAATCAGTCAATTTTTCTGTCTTCTGGATAGAGGTATTGTTGTCGTTTATTTTTCTCTGTCAGGTTAATCAGTTTGGTGCACAGATTTGTTGTACTTAGAATCTGCATAATAATAAAAACCCTCCAGAATTTCGCAGCACAGGTTTTCTGGCATTGGGTTTTTCCGAGGACATTTGTCCAAAAAATCCTTGTGTGTCACTTTGCCTATGAGCATGTTATTCAGTGTTTGATTTGTATGTGTAGGTTGTTAAATGTATTTACTTCAATATTAATGTTGAATTTTTCAGATTAATAACTTACATAAGTAGGAGAAGTAAATCAAGACTTAACAGTAGAGTTTTTGTTTAGTAAATTCAAAAAATTTCACATGGTATCGAAGCGATTGCAGATCAAGCTGAATCTCCAACAAGACGGATGAAGAAATTTGTGTTTCAGAAAGCAGCAGCAGCAACAAATAAATCGGAAAGGGCAGCGCAGCAGCAAAAGGATGCAGAGGCAGCAAGAGCCATGCAAGGTCTGACGCAGTCCCAGCTGAGTGACGCAGAGATAGCGCAGTGCCTTCTAAAGGGACATAGAAGCAGCCTGCGTTGCACAGAGGCTGCGTTGAGCCAGTCTGCTCATGCGAAGGCTAGCCAGGGTGATGCAGTCTAGAATTTTGGTTGTTGTGCATAGTGTCATGAACCGGAAGCTAAGCTGCAAATCTTCAGCAATTATTGGTAGGGTGAAGATTCTGTCAGTGCAGAATTAAGCCTAAGCTAAGCAGACAAAAAGCGGGAGGAGAACAGCTTCTCAATAGATTTCATTGCCAAAGAAATCTGAAGATCGATCGTAGGTTGATCGAAGAGAGTTGATTCGTTGTTTTTGGTAGGTTTCCAAGGAGGAAATCAGCTGTCAGAGGGAGCAGAGGGTGCCTTTCTCGCCAAGGACCCTAGATCTGAGTCTCTAGCAGAGAGAGGCGGATCTGTTCGGACAAATTTGTGAGTAGATGGCACCACACGAACTCTGTGATCAGGATAGGTTGGACAGCCTGTCCAACTTTGCTATCTAGAAGGCCAGAATCTTGGTAGTCTTGAAGGCATACACTTGAGGAAGCATGCAGAGAAAGTCTTGGCTATACCAACTGATGTGAAACTCTTGGCAGAGCATAATGAAGCAGCGGCACATGCCAAGCGCTTCATCATGGACGGGGTTAAAGATCATGTGGTACCACACATAGCCGAGAAGACAACGACTCATGAGATGTGGGATGCTTTAACCACATTGTATCAAGGGAAGTCCGTCCAGAGGAAGATGCTTCTAGAGAACCAGCTAAGGTTATTTATGATGTACAAGGGAGAGGAAATCGATGCTTTTCTATTCAAATTGCAGTCGATCTGGGATCAACTGACTGGCATGGAGGTCAAGGTGGATGATAATGTTATGGTGAGGACTGCTCTCAATGCAGTCACAGAGGACTGAGAAACATTTGTCCAAAGTATTTTGGGCAGAGTTGATCTTCCTAACTGGGACAATATGTGGCCTATCCTCCGACAAGAGGAGATCTGCCGAATGACCAAGAGGCAGTATAGCACTGGTTCGAGCAAGATGAGGAAGGAGGAAGAGGAAGATGCAGCCCTGACATCAAAGAAGCAACAAGGGAAAAAGAAGCGTGATCTGTCAAAGATCAAATGTTTCCAATGTGGCGAACTTGGACACTTTGCTAGTAATTGTCCTCAAAGGAAGAATGACAAAGAAGCTTCTATTTCCAAAGCTGTTGTAACAAACGATGGCTCCGATGATGACGTAGCCATGAGTGCTCATGAACCACGGAAGTGGGGCGATATTGATCTGTAGAGCAGCTACAAAGTGATGGTGGGATCCTTAAGTAGCCCAACTCTTGGATCACATACGAGCTACAGGATCCTTAAGATGGTAGTAGGACAAGTGGAGCAGTGGATGCAGAAGATCGTGGATGGAGCAGAGGCCGAGGCTGACACGCTGAAGAGGGGGCAGCGTAATGCACATTCAGCAGCAGCGTAGAGGAAGCTTGCTTACGCAATGCAGTGTTGTAGCAGCACAGAGGCTTCAGGAGGTCAGCGCAGTGCAGATGCAGCAGCAGCGTAGAGGCAGTGCAGAGGAAGTCTGCTTACACAGTGCAAAGTTGCAGCAATGCAGTAGCCTCCGGAGGACAGCGCAGAGTAGCAGCCTATGGAGCTTCAGTGATGAGATGCAGCCCAACTGACTTGTCTGTCAAAGTTTTGGTGAGGGTCCTTCAGTTGCTAGTCTCAACAACTGAGTTGCAGTGCAGGAGTTGGCAGCACGATGCAGCAATTTGAGAGGGAGTTGTAGTATGGATGTAGCAGTGACGGTGGCAGAGTCATGGGCAACAGTACAAAGAGCAACAACAGTGTAATGATGCAGAACAGCAAGCCAAACATCAGCACAGAGACCCACACCAAAGATCAGAGCAGTACTTCGGGGTGGAGTGTTTTGCTAAAGCACATTCCTCGCTAAGAGGGAGTATTAAGATTTTGGAGTGTTGGGGTAGCATCGGATGTGCTTTAGCTCCCAAAATTTGTGGAGGGACTAGAGTACATAAGATCTCCAAGACCCAGAAAGCGTTTTGGGAAATTTAATCCGATTTAAGAGAGATTTAATTAATTAACCTGTTTAATTAAGGACCCTAAGTCTAATTTAGGAAAATTAAAAGATTAAAGTTAATTGAATTAAACATGTGATGAGAATGACTTAAGTGACGCAGATCAAGCAGCTTCTAATCTTAGCCGTCGATTAGAGATTTGATCACGACTGTTGGTTTTCCCACGAGAAAAGTATAAGAAGAAGGCTTGGGGTCAGTTGGAGAACACACACATTGGCAGAGCACTGAAGCTAAGTTGAGGTTCTAGGGCATGGTTTGCTAAGAATTTCATAAGTGTTTCAGTTGCAGCGAGGGGCAGTATTGGCAAGGGGGATGGTCTAGTCCTAGGCTAAGAGTACAACGAAGGTAGAGACGAAGCAATCCAGAGCAACGCAGAGGAAACAACTACGCATGCCAGCCAAGAGCACAACAAAGGCAACAGGAGGCTAGGAAGGATGATGCAAGCCCAGTTAGGGCAACGCAGGGGCAGCGTAACCCCAGCTAGGGTGACGCGGACCCTTACTGAGCAGCGCAAAGGCTGACGCAGGCCAGGAAGGTTAGCGCAGAGGGCTTCAGAGCAGCACTGGGGTTTCCAAAGGCCGGAAAGGGGCTGAGTTCTATAAATCTCGTTTGAGGGTGTGAATCAGTCAGTTTTTCTGTCTTCCGGATAGAGGTATTGTTGCCATTTATGTTTCTCTGTCGGATTAACTAGTTTGGTACCCAGATTTGTTGTACTTAGAATCTGCATAATAATTAAAACCCTCCAGAAAATAGCAGCACCGGTTTTCCCGCATTAGGTTTTTCCAGGGACATTTGTCCGGAAAATCCTTGTGTCACTTCGTCTATGAGCATGTTATTCAATATTTGATCTGTATGTGTAGGTTGTTAACTGTATTTACTTCGATGTTAATGCTGAATTTTTCAAATTAATAACTTATGCAAGTAGGAGAAGTAAATCAAGACTTAAGAGTGGGGAATCTGTTTAGTAAATTCAGAAATTTTTACACCTTTCAACATCAAGTTCAGTATACTCTCCAGATAGACTAAGTGAGCCCATTTAGCATCAGGCCCAAAATTATTCAAGTAGAATGTGGCATTTGGATTTTGGACCGAATTACTCAAATGAATTTAGTGTGTCCCTAGGGTTTCACCACGATTCAAAGAGATTGGCCAGGTTGATGGTGAACCGGGACTATTCAGTACACCATGGGTCAGAGGCTCCGACCATAATCATGGTGACTAGTTGATGCTGTTGATTTACCACGTGTCACAGTTGTTGACCAAATTATGGTAATTGAATGATGTTGATTTACCATGTGTCATAGTTGTTGACCAGATAATGGTAATTGGACGGTGTTGATATTGATGATTTGTTATAACCTTTTCTTAGAGAAATTTGTCAACATGTGAACATCTAGATAGTCATTATGAATACCTCCCTAACTAGGGATTGTTGAATTTCGTAGCTATGGTCATTCTTCATAATTAATATTTTAGCCTTGTTGTCGCCTCACTTGCACATCTAGGTTAGTGTGGGAAAAAATCAACACCACAAGGTGTGATCTTGGTGGAAAACTCAAAGAAGGGGTTGTCAGCTGATCCCAACTCTCTCCGTTAAAGCTCTGTCCTAGTTAAGCTAAGGGGGTTGGTCCCTAAAAAAGGTTAATGAAGTGAAATATGAGGTTTTAGGAGACTAAAGTTAGAAGGAGACACTTATCAAATATAATTTGATTTCACGATGTAAACAGGCATATAAATATATGAGCAATATTCAATGATATATTCAAACTAAAATTCACAAAACCAATGTTAGACCAAGATGAGCTAATAAAATATCACTTACAAAATATAAATGGTGATTGTACTTGTAAAGGAAATGTTCAAATAACAAGAGATAATGACATCAAATAATAATGTGCCAATTCATCATCAAAATGACAAGTACATGGGATAGACAATATTGTAAGTAAATTTTAAATGCTCCAAGATGACTAAATTGAAATGACGTGCAACCTATCTAATGTGAAATGCAATTATCTTGGTTAATTTTTAAATTACATGCCTATCCTAAGGTGAGGAATTCTCCTATCAAGTTCTTACCAAGGGGTAAAGATTCAGGTGACTTACAAGGAAGAGGGGTTTTGGAGGCACAAGGCATCATTAATGATATTGTTCCCCTAATCCTTCTGTGTGTCATCGTTCCTACAAGGGGACAAAGCCACCTTCATAACTGTAGGGCAGCACACTTTACCTTACTCTGTACCAAATGGAAGAAATTTTCCAGGAAATTTTTTTCCTTTTGTGTCTATACAACCAATCTTACCCTTGAAGGTAAGTTTTAAAGATGCAAATTAATACTAAAAATTCCGATATGAGATGTTTGAGTGAATATAGTGCTTCCAAAGAAAGGATTGATATTAATGCTCAAAAATAAAAGGCAATGCTCAAATAAACAATACCAATATCTTTCAATAGAAAGTGAAAGTGAAACAATTAGCTCAATGTAGCTCCACAAATCCCAAATATATTGTTTTGCAAGTAAATGAAATCAATGCCAAATTGTTTCAATGTAGTGACACAAGAAATACCCAACAATATTGATAATGCCACATAATATAAATTAACAATGATAAAGTGTTAAATTTAGATAACCATGGTGTTCTATGCAATTTTACTTCAATCTTTCTTAGGCCTGATACACAATAGCAATCACATAAACATGAAAGTAAAATGTTGATAGATCATAGAACACAATAATAGATCAACAGAAGACAAACCAAATATAGATCAGATTTACAATTCCTTTTGTCCAGCAAAGATATGAGATATTGTTGTGTTACGGCAGTCAACAAGATGCTTCAGCCAGCAAAGTCTTTCTTGGTCAACCAATCCTCCATGTGTCACACCCAAAGCCCTCAAAGACATTTCATCACAAGTCAACGCAGAAAAGTCTACACAGGACAACAACAGAAAATTCAACGCAACAGATTAGGGCTTTGGTCAAACAACTCGGATTTCTTCGATTTCAATGCCTAGCAGTACCGCCTCTCAAAATCAGATTTTTGGCAAATTTTTGAGGTCAAACGACCAAGGGTTGACCACGGTCAACGCTGCAACAAAAAGCCCTAAACAGATCTGCAGAAAACAGCAGCTTCGCTCCACACATGTGAGGGGAAAAAGGTCGCCAAAGGCTATCGAACCACTCAAATCACAATAGAGAATGTCTGATGAGTTGATGATCAAATGACCTCCAAGTCTCTCCAGTTTATATCCATCAGTGAGGGTGTATGACACATCTATTAGGCATGTGAGCCTAAATTACAAATCTGGCCGACTTGCACATGTGTGGAAAATAAATTCAAAATATATGTTCTGCTCATCCAAACAAAATGATCTTTAGATCAATCTTGCACCTCTCCGAAAGAGGAATCCAACAAAAATATGACCATCAGCATATGAGAAGTGCAACATGGAGTTTGGACCTAGTTGCCCAAAATTAACACTCCCTCTCGCCTAGGTAAGACTCCATTTGTCCACAAGTGTCATCCATCAGTACCATCATGTGCTTTCACCAAACATCGCGCGTCATTCTACCATAACTTACTTTGTTGGCTCTCGTTCTCAGATGGAACAAAAAGGTAAGCCACAAAGAAATCACACTCAGCTGACCCGAAGTCAGCTTAGAGGTAAAAACCTCTCTCGGACTCAAAATGAGTCTCATACTAACCCGAAGTTAGTTTACTGACCCAAAGTCAGTTTAGAGGTAAGAACCTCATCATACTTGATCCCAGATGAAAGTGTTGGACACGTGCCATCCTAGAAATAGAGAGTACGGAAATCTTATATGCGTCCATTGGTCTTGCTATTGGTCTCTATCCACATTTCTCACCTCATTGGCCAAATAAGAGGTACTTCCCATGAGTCTGAAACTCCATGGGTAGGATGTGTACAGGGAACAGATCAAAGAGAGGCGAACCAACTCAATATCATAACGGTGGGGCAGAATTACAACAAGGTTCGACAAGCCTAGCCCCATATGTGCTTATAGCTCCAAGAAGTTATCCCCAAGCCCCCTGGAGCTCCCAGAGCTCATAGTCCTGTGAAAAATCTACTATAGTATATCGGTTTATTTCTCCTGCTTGATTTAGATTAATACAAGTTATTTTTAGAAATTAGATTCAGAAAATACCGAAATAATCACAACTACAGCCCACACATGCAGATCATTTACTGAATAATATGCTCATACAAAAAAGTGACACATGGATTTTTGGACTTAAGTCCCCAAAAAAACCCAAAGACGGAAAACTAGTGCAGCATATATGAGGGTTTATTATTAAGTAGTTCTGAGTACAGCAAATTTGGGTTCGAGATTTGGAAAACCCGACAGAGAATAAAAGAAATCAAATCTGTAGCTAACCTGAAGTTCTAGTGCCAAATATCTGACTGATCCAAACCCTCAAATGGGATTTACAGAACTCAACCCGAATCTGGCCCTAGAAACCCTCAGCGTTGCCCCTAAAGGCCCAGTGTCAGCCCTGCTAGCCTCAGAATGCCACTGCACTGCCCAAAGAGGGACTGCGTAACCCCTGGAAGGGTGACACAGGGCTTACGCTGGCCCTGGAGACCCTCGTGTAACTTTTACAGCCTTGTGGAGCCTCTTGCTATCATGCGTAGCACCTGCGTAGCTACTACTCTACTTCTCTGCGTTTTCCTTGTTGTTGATCCTCTGCCTCTTACTAACTCTTGGCTCCAGGATCAAATCATCCCCTTAGCCAATACTACCCCTCGCTGCAGGAAATTCCTCTGGAAATTCTTAGCAAACCTGCCCTAGAATTCCAGATCTATTCCTCAGCTTTGCAACTGTGTGTCTCTCCAACTAACAGTCAAGCCTTTCTCTTATACTTTCGTTGAACCTTTCAACGACCGAGATTAAATCATTCATCAACGGATGAGATTAAAAGACTGCTTGATCCATGTGACTTAAGACAATTTCAGCACATCTGTTAATTAATTCACTTTAATTATTTAATTTTCCTAAGTTTAGACTTAGGAAATCCATTAAAATAATTAATTATTTAAATAACCTGAACACCAACTATAATTTCTCAAATCCCTTTCTGGATTTTGGAGATCAAGTGTGTCCTAGCCCCTCCACAAAATCTCAGGGCTAGAGCACACCTGATGCTACACCAACTATACAAAATCACAACACTCCCTCTTAGCACGGAGTGTGCTCTAGGAAAGTGTACTCTAGCAATGCATCCACAGCATGCACTACAAGACCTTGAAGTTGGATTCTGTGTTGTTGATGCTTGGCTTGCTGCCCTCCATCCACTGCATTGTTGCTCTCTGTACTGCTGCCCATGCCACTACCACTGACACTGCCACATCTGTACTGCAACTCCCTCTCAATTTGTTGCATCATGTTGCCCATAGCACTGCCACTACTAACTGCTGCATTGCAACTCAGTTGCTGAGAAGTAAGCAACTGAAAGAACTTTGCCCAACTGTTTGACAGATAAGTCAAGTTTCCTTCCATCACTGAAGCTCCCTAGATGCTAATTTACGTTGTCCTCCCGGAGACATTGTCATGCTGCAACACTGCACTGCGTGAGCACAACTTCTCTGCGCTGCTGAAGTCCCATCAGCCCCTCTGCGTTGTTGCCTTCACGCTGTTGCTACCTCTTCAGCTCTTTAGCTCCCTCTTCCGCTTCAATGTGGCCTCCTGCAACCATCTCCCGACTCATCTCGCTACTATCTTAAGGCTCTCGTAGCTCGTATGTGATCCAAGAGTAAGGTTTACTCAAGGATCCCGCCACAGTCTGTAGATGCTCTACAGATCCATGTCACCCCACCTCTTCTCTCGAGGCACATGAGCACTCATGGTTGCATCATCATCAGAGCCACCATCTTTTGCTGTTGCAGCCTTAGAATCAGAAGATCCTTTGTCCTTCTTCTTAGGACAATTGCTAGCGAAATGTTCAAGATCACCATAGTTAAAGCATCGGACCTTGGAAAGGTCCTTCTTCTTCTTCCCTTGTTGTTTCTTTTCCCTTGATGCAAGGGTTGCATCCTCCTCCTCCTCCTCCTTCACTTTGAACTTTCCACTTCCTCCACTGATATTATGCCACTTGGTGACCCTCCTGATCTCCTCTTGACGGAGGATAGCCCACATGTCAGCCTAAGAAGGTAACGCTGCCCTTCCCAGAATGCTCTGGACAAATGTTTCCCAATCTTTCGAGACTGCATTCAGGGCAGTCCTCCCTAAGAGCCCCTCATCAGGAGTAGCACCAATGCCAACTAGTTGATCTCAGATGGCTTGAAGCCTGAAGAGGAATGGATCTATCTCTTCACCCTTCATCATTTGGAACAACTGCATCTCGTTCTCTAGAAGCATTCTTCTTTATACGGAGCCTCCTTGGTACATCATGTCCAAGGCTACCCACATGCTATTTGCAGTAGTCTTCCCAGCAATATGAGGCATAACGTGGTCCTTGACTCCGTTTATGATCAAATGCTTAGTCTGCGCTTGATTTTCTTCATTCTTCTTGAGAGGATCTACATCAGCTGGTACAGCAAGAACCTTCACTGCTTGATCTTTGAGACCATACTCATCCACAACTGAAAGGATTTTGGCCGTCCAGATAACATAGTTGGACATGTCGTCCAATATATCTTGATTCCTCAGTCCATATCGAGTCATCTTGCTCAATCTTATAGAAAACAGTACTTTTCCCTCTGGATCTAGGTTTCTTGGTGACTAGAAACCCTCTAGTAACTGCTTCTGCTGAACATTATCCCCCTCCTGGAAATCTTTCACCCAAACACAAACAGACAGCACTCTCCGATCTTCCTGATCGAAACTCAGATCTGCTGAGTAGTTGTCTTCCTCTCGCCTTTGTTGCCTTAGCTAGGCACAATTCTGTACCTACAGAATCTCCACCCCACCAGCACTGCTGAAGATCTGAAGCACTGCTTCTGGATCTTGGCAAAATTCTTCTGTAACTCGAGAAATGACTGGACTGTGTTTCACTATCTGGCCCAGCGCTACTCAGAAGTGGACTGTGTAACCCCAGACTGGGTGATGCAGTCCTTACGCTGCCCTGGGAAGGGTCTACGTAAGCCTAAAGGCCTTCTGCAACTTCAGTGTTGTCCTCTTCTAGATTTGCATTCTCCTGCTGTCTAGATGCCCTTTCCAAATCTGTTGTTTCTTCTACCACCCTGCAAAAAAATATTTCTTCAGCTGATTGCTGGAGATTCAGCTTGATCTGATATCACTCTGATACCATATCAAAAATCTATTGCAGTATATTGGTTTATTTCTCCTACTTGATTTAGATTAATGCAAGTTATTTTCAGAAATTAGATTCAGAAAATATTGAATAAACACAGCTACAGCCTACACATGCAGATCATTTACTGAATAATACGCTCATACAACAAAGTGACACATGGATTTTTGGACTTAAGTACCCAGAAAAACCCAAAGCGGGAAAACTGGTGAAGCAGATAAGAGGGTTTATTATTAAGTAGTTCTGCGTATAGTAAATCAGAGTTCCATATCTAGAAAACCTGACAGAGAATAAAAGAAATCAAATCTGCAGCTAACTTGAAGTTCTAGTGCAAAATATCTGACTGATCCACACCCTCAGATGGGATTTACAGAACACAACCCGGATCTGGCTATAGAAACCCTCAACGCTTCCCCTAAAGCCCCAACGTCAGCCCTGCTAGCATCAAAATGCTACTGCGCTACCCAGAGACGGACTGCGTAACCCCTGGAAGGGTGACACATGCCTTACGCTGACCCTGGAGACCCTCTGTGTAACTTCTGCAGCCCCTTGGAGCCTCTGCAATGTCCTACGTAGTTGTTGCTCTACTTCTCTCTGCTTTCCTTGTTGTTGCTCCTCTGCCTCTTATTGACTCTTGGCTCCGGGATCAGATCATTCCCTTAGCCAATACTACCCCTCGTTGCAGGAAATTCCTCCGAAAATTCTTAGCAAACCTGCCCTAGAATTCCAGATCTATTCCTTAGCTCTGCAATTGTGTGTCTCTCCAACTGACCCTCAAGCCTTTCTCTTAACTTTTTGTTTAACCCTTCAACGGTCGAGATTAAATCATTCATCAACAGCTGAGATTAAAACACTGCTTGATCCATGTGGCTTAAGACAATTTCAACACATGTTAATTAATTCACTTTAATTATTTAATTTTCCTCAGTTTAGACTTAGGAAATCCATTAAAATAATTAATTATTTGAATAACTTGACCACCAACTAAAATTTCTCAAATCCCTTTCTGAATTTTGTAGATCAAGTGTGTCCTAGCCCCTCCACAAAATCTCAAGGCTACAGCACACCCGATGCTACACCAACTATACAAAATCTCAACAAGTCCAACTTAAACAAGACCCTCAGAATAGGGTCTTTCCACGATTCCAAGCTTCTCGCGGAAGGTTACGAACTTGACCTTCCCCAGGGGCTTTGTGAGAATATTCGCGACCTGCTCATCAGTTCCTATATGATTGAGCCTTACGACGCCTCGCTGTACCATATCCCAGATAAAGTGGTACCTGATATCAATATGCTTGGATCGATCGTGGAACACGGGATTCTCAAAAAGACGAATCCCACTTTGGTTATCACAAAGGATAATGGTGGTATCTAGCACATGCCCAAACAGCTCACTGAAGAGCTTTCGCAACCAAACAGCTTCACAACAGGCCATACTCGCTGCAATGTATTCGGCCTCAGCGGTGCTCAAAGCCACCAACTTCTGCTTCCTGCTCATCCAAGATATCGAAGCAGAACCCAAGGTGAAGGGATATCCAGATGTGCTCTTACAATCCACCACACTGCCAACCCAATTAGCATCAGTATATCCATGGAGTCTCAAACTCCCGGTAGTGTATCCCAGCCCATGGTTGATTATGCCCCGAAGATATCTCAATAGATTCTTGGCACCAAACCAGTGAATGTGATGAGAATCAACCATATGTTGAGTCAAAGTGATCACTGCCAAACATACGTCCGAACAGGAGTTCACTAGGAACATCAGGCCCCCACGAGTTGTCGATACTCGATAGGATTTCCTAGCATGGGCCAAGCATCGTTTCCACGCAACTTCTTGAAGTTGAGTTCCATCGGTGTCGACACAAACTTACAGTCCACCATACCAAATCTCTCCAACAGCTTCACGACATATTTTCCTTGAGAAAGGAAAATCTCGCCTGGCCTCTGCCAGACCTCCAAGCCTAGGAAATAGTGCATCAGTCCTAGTTCTTTCATCTCAAACTCGGAAGCTAGCTCCCTCTTACACTAATCAATTAGAGGGTCAGCATCTGTCAGGAAGAGATTGTTCACATAGAGAACCAGAATGAGAGACCTTTCTCTATCAACCTTAAAATAAAGGTTCGGCTCAGCATTACTTCGAGTGAAGCCCAGCTTCATCAAGTACCTATCTATCCTCTCATACCAAGCCCTGGGGGCTTGCTTCAACCCATAGAGGGCTTTCTTCAACCTACATACATAGGTGTCTCTATCTCGGACTTCAAACCCCAGAGGTTGCTCCACATACACCTCTTCCTTTACAAAACCATGCAGAAAAGTGGTCTTCACATCCATCTGATGTAGACTTCATCCTTGCGTTGCAGCAAGGGCAATAATAGATCGGATGGTGGTATAGCGGGCCACAGGCACAAATATATCATCGTAATCTATGCCTTCTTTTTTAGAGAAGCCTAGGGCAACAAATCTTGCCTTGTACTTTTCAGCACTTCCATCAGATCCATGCATGATCTTATAGAGCCATTTCGAGGAGACAACAGATTTGTCCTCCGGTCTCAGGACAACTTCCCAGACATCATTTTTCATAATGGACTCATATTCTTCGTGCATAGAATCCTTCCAAACTTGGTGCTTTACTGCTTCTTCAAATGATCCAGGCTCAGATTGTACAATCGTACTCATGACTGCTAGATACCCTTGGTATCTCCTCGACTTCTTGCTTTCACAGAATGTCCCCCTTGGGGCAACATGTCTCTCGGCATCCGCAAGAGTATCCCTAAGCCATGAGGGTCTTCTCTTATTTGAAGGACGTGGATCAATGGTATCCATAGGTCCTTCAACATCGGGCATCAGATCATCCTTCGGCTCCTCCTGCTTCCTACTTCTTCATCTTCTTTGTCTTCCTTGGAGCTAAGAAGATTTCTCACTTTCTTGAGAGCAGCATCTTCATCGAAGGTGACATCGTGGCATATCTCCACTTCTCTTTGACCAGGCACATAGATTCTATATGCCTTTGAAGTTTCACTATAGCCCACAAACATTCCCTTTCAGCACATGAAAGTAAACAGGACAACCAAAAACTCTAAAATGAGATACATCAGGTTTCTTACCAGAGAAGACTTCTTCAAGAGTTTTGGAGTCCATAGTGGAATACGGGCATCTATTTTGAACATACACAGTAGTGTTTGCAGCTTCTCCCCATAGAAGCTTCGAAAGACCTTGGTCACATAGCATGGCGAGAGCAGCTTCCACAATGGTCCTGTTCTTTCTTTTAGCTACACCATTTTTCTTAGGAGTGTACGCAATTGTGGTCTACCTCTTAATGCCAGCTTCTCTACAGAAGTCATTAAACTCATACTCGATCCCATTATCAGTCCTCAAAACTTTGATTTTCTTCTCGGTTTGATTTTCTGCCAAGGCCTTGAAGGTACGAAACCATTTGAATGCTTCGTCCTTTTGCTTCAAAAAATATATCCAAGTCTTGCGGGAGAAGTCATCTCTAAAAGTCATGTAATAGGAATGGGCGGCATACCAGATAAGTCAGAATGTATCAACTGCAAGATATCAGTTGTCTTTGTGACACTTAAGGGGAATGGTCCCCTTGTATGCTTCCATTCGTCACAACCCTGTCAAATACCTTCATGATCATCTCTAAATTCGGGCATCCCTATCACCACCTTTCTTGCTTCGGGAAGGGCTTTGTAATGAAAGTGTAAAAACCTCTGGTGCCATAACTCTGTTTGAAGAGTTGTATCACATGGCATAGCCTCCAATTGACTTCCTTCAACTTGGTAGAGTGTATAAACTCCAAAACCAATAGAAAGAGCTTCCTTGATGTTCTTCTTCCAGATAAGAACCTTTCCATCAACGAATGCCACCTTGAACCCTTTGTCTTCCATTGCCGAAATGGACACAAGGTTCTTTTTCAAATTAGACATGTACAACACATCTTGTAGTCGGAGTGTTATGAAGCCAACTCCAAAGATAGAAGAAAAGAGAGATCAACGCCTTAGAAATCAGCCACTTCGAGGGGGCAACCTCCAATTCATTACATAAATGAATAATTCTTGGATGATACAAATGACAAAACCTGCTTTCTATATATAGGAGTCCATGGGGCCATAATGTAATCCTAGTGGGGCCACAATGTAATCCTAGCCGACCTAACAATAATAATGTAAAGGCACAATAATAACAATATGGGGGTTATAGGGGTACAACAATAACAATAAGGGGGGCTACACTAACATAATAAGGGACTACACTATTAATATAGGGACTTAACATGCCCCTCTCCTTCAAACAAGTGTTGTCCTCAACGCTTGATTATTTCTTGATGCTTCTGTATAAAATTCTCATCCTCCCATGGGAATCTTCTATAGGAAAGTTCTTCCACTTGCTGAGATACTCTTAAATTGATCGTACTTGTCGAGTTCTTGTTTTTGTGACTGCTTCAGAACTTATTTCGATGTGATGTTGATCTTCCTGTTGTTTCATTAGATTATGCGCTAAAGTTAGGTTATCCTTTGAGAGTTGGAGAACTTGTTGTTGATGCTCGATGTGATCTGCCACTAATTTATCATCCATATTAGCTATTATTTGATCCTTCAAACCATCCAACTTAGCATCCATTTCTGCTTTAATACCATCTAAGTCATCTTCAGTTGCTCTTCGTAAGATCGAAATTTGTTGCACTTGGTAACGTAATTTTGATATCTCATACTGCAATTCTTCCTCTTCATGCGTCATAGTATAGCTTTTTGAGAGCTTAATGGGTATGGAATTATTTTTGGGAGGCATTATAGAACCCAATACTAATAAAAATTCTAAAATATGCCCTTGGAATCACTTCAAACTGCTTTTTCAAACAAACATTATGCAATTTTAAAAACCAAATACACACCTTTTTCTTGCTTTTGAGAAGCTCGATATTGAAACTAAATTATATATGTGATTTTGGATCCTCAATAACTAAAATTTGGCACTGAAGTCGCCCTCTGAATCTTCTTTCGAATGCCACAGGTCTGACCTGATTTGGATTCTTGAAGGCAAAGTTATGCCCAATATCCTACAATGACCTAATTATGGACTAGTTCACTAGAGCGAACTTGTACGACTTTCCACGTGTCCCTGTTTCCTCCTTTGGGTCTGAAATTGCTATACCCATGGCCTCATACAAATAAGGCATGGTAGGCTTCTTCCCATCTACCAATCTCAAAACATTTACTATAGGTTCACTAATTGAGCACATTTCTACTCCTTGCCAAAAAGTGTCAGTGTACATGATTTTTGCAATGGCTCTCCCATGATGTCTCATGTTCTATCTACAATCACGACACTCATCAGAAACAAACATTTGCTTCAACTCAAACACGTATCAAAGCAAAGACTAAAGAGTAATAAAGTTGGTGGCAAAACGTGTGATTCCAGGACCCTGTAACTCCTTGTTTCTAGTGTATCTTCTCATGAGGCTAAGAATAAAAGCATGGTTATATATAAACCTGGGGACGCTCCTACCCATATCAATCACCTCCTTGATGAAGGAGAGTTTCCTCATATCCTCAAGTAGCAAACCGATACAATGTGTTGCACATGGAGTCCAGAACAATGTAAGGTGCCTCTCCATAAGCATCATGTCGGCGGACACATAATTAGCTGCACTATCTGTTATGACTTGCACCACATTCTGCACACCCATCTCCCAGACGAACCCATCTAACAACTCACATATCAACGTTGCATTTTTTATATATGATGATGTATCCATTGATTTAATAAACATGGTACCTTTAGATCAATGTACCAAGAAATTTAGGAGGGTCTTACCCTTCCTTTCTGTCCAACCAGCGGATATCATTGTGCATCCACACACCTCCCATGTTTGCTTCAACTCCACCAATCTAGAGTTGATGTCCAACTTTTCTGCTTGAAAGATTGCCCCAGCTACTCCCCATATGTAGCACTTTTGTGCCATGGGCCGACAATAACAATAGCATCACACATTCGCTGCCAAAATGGATTGGTTTTGGTGATGTTGAGAGGTAAGTCGCTCCAGAAAAGACACCTTCCCATAACTCTATCGGCTTCTTGCTTCTCCTTTTTTTTAACAATTGATTTTATGGAAGGTTGTGCTCCATGTCTGGTTCATGGAACAAAAAAGGATGACCTCTCACTCCCTGTAACATTAGCATTAGCAGGTGATGTTGTGGATCCCCTCCCACTACCCTATGCATCAAACTCGGAAGAAGATATCCCAAAATATCTACTTGCACGTTCATCCTTGTTTCTTTTTGCATCTTCTTTCTTTCTGCCTTTTTCATCAATTGCTTCAAGAGCTTTTTGTATAAGCTCCGCACTAGATTCCATACAAAGGCCACCATCATGTCCAGGGAGTCTAGCCAGATGGTATTTCAATTGTGTAACCCCTCCTGTCATCTTGTCCCCACACAATTTCCAAGTTAGATATGCCTGATTTGTCCCACCATCAAGCTCCCCATACTCCCAAAATGGGTCCAAAGGCTTTGGCATATTTGTAGTAGATTAAGTCAAACTTAGGGCACCAAAAAAACAAAAAAATGGCATTAAACCTACACAAAAAATAACAGCCACCTCATTTTAAAAAAAAAAAATTTACTACATTACTTGCAATGAAAAATGACAATAAGAGGGTGCATAAGAAAGCTTAAAAAAAAATGAAGCTCATTGTCCAAATATGGAGAAAACCCTTGCATTGGCTCATGGGCATGAAAATCATAGCCAATGGAAAAAAAACAAACAAGCAAAATGTTGGTAGGCAAAGAGGCAAGCAAGAATAATCCTAAATCTATGAAAAAAATCATTAACATAGGGGTTTTTAATAACATACTTGTTAATGAAAGAAATGAAGTTTGTCTCATTGATCTTGAATCTTTGATCCACAAAATATTTTTGGTTGGTGATGATAATGGTTGTTTGATCCTCAATCCCTCCTTCAAAACAACCACAAAGCTCTTCCCCTTGCTTCTCCAAGACCAACAAAGCAAAATAAAAATAAATAACCACAAAAAAACACTTTTGTAGCGAAGGCCCCGCGCCCCTGGTGATATTTTGCATCGTCACACGAGATTTTAGTGAAATATCGGCAATATTTTCAAAATATCACGATATTTTCAAAAGAGAAAATATCGCGATATTTTCGAGGTGAGATATTGTTTGTTGGAAAATATCGCGATATTTCGCAAAAAAAACCGCTGAAATTATCAACACTATTATTGTGAGCCCTAAGGTGAGGGTTTTATGATCAAAACAAAATGACATGAGATAGAATGATAAGAGTTGATTCAAACTAGTGATTAATCACCCTAGCAAGAATCCTTATGATTCAAAACCCAAGATATGAGAGAGTTAGTAATATGAAGAAAATTTCAAAATGAAGAATAGTCATACCTTCTTCGTCAGCAACTTAAATCAAATCAAACATGCCTAGAGTTATTCTTTAACAAACCTTGTAGAGTTTCTTTAACAACAAGCCTACTTTCATAACACAAGTCTTTTCTTGAAGTTTCCTCCATAACGTTAATGTACTCCTGCATGTTTTCCTACCAAGGAAAATACAAAGAAAGGATTATGAGTATGCAACACAAATAAATCTAGGTGTGTGGAGGAAATCAAACATGAAAGAGGAAACAAAAAACAATATACTTATCTTTTGGTAAAATGGTGAAGGCACCCTCTTAATCCAATCTTTCTTAGGGATACCTACAACTTATCAAAAGCAATTCAAGAATTTCTAAAAAGACAAACTTTACAAAGCTTAAAACAGCAATCTAGAAGGATATGCAAGGAAAGACTTAATAGTATAAGTCTTTGACTTCAGATTCTTCAACCTTGTTCTTCTTGGGTTGAGCTTCATCAGCAACTTTTGCATGTGCCGTTTTTCTTTTCGTATTCCAATTCTTAAGATTTTCTAGACATTGGTTCTTGTAGTGCCCCATCTTATGACAATTGTAACATTCACTTTTGGATAGGTCAATGTTCTTCTTTGGCCCTTTAAACTTCTTGTACTCTCCCTTCTTCTTGTGATGAGCAAAGTAGGCATTTGAAGTGTTGTTCCCTTCTTCTTCCTTCTTGTTACTTACTAAGGAAATGTGAGCTTCTTCTTGACTACACGTATTCCACATTTGTTCAAAGGATGGTGTGTCCTTCCAACTACTAATACCTGATGCAAAAGAGATCCATGATTTTGGTAAACCTAATAGTGCAACAATCACAAGTTCTTTCTCCGGTACAATTTCATCAATGACTTGGAGTTCATCTCTTATTTGATAGATCCTTACAAAATAGGAAGATACAATATCATCCTTTGTCATTTCTATTGTTCTTACTTCATTCTTGAGACTAGCCACTTCTCCAATGTTCTTGATGGTGAATAACTTGGAGAGAGCTTCATACATTTCTTTTGTAGAGTCAATATTGGATATGTAGGGGACTAGAATGTCCTTCACTCCATCTACAATTAGATTCATGGCCAAGATGTCAGTTTCCCTGTACTTTTCTTTTCCTGCATCATTTGTTGGTTTTTGAACTTTCCTTGAACAAATTCTAATACTTTGTGTTTTGCAAGCATGAGCTCCATCCTTTTCTTCCATGCTCTATAGTTGGTGGCTCCTTCTAACTTATTTTTTGTCTTCATTGAAGTTGCCATAGATTTTCTAGATGTAGATTATTCCCTTCTTATGATCTTGTCTTGAATCCTTTCTTTAGATCCTTCCTTCTTTCAATAAATCTTCAAGATGCCTTTTTATCCTCTTTTAACTTGCCTCTGATACCATGTTAGAAAACCAAAAAGGCAGAAAGATTTTCTAGTCTTGATAATTACTTGTGATATACTTACTTTCTTATTTACTTTCTTTATATTCTTTGTAATATTCCAAATCAGCAGTCAGATAATTGAAATATTAATTTTTGGTTTATTTTGGCATTTCCTAACGTTGGGCAGAAATAAAGTGGGTAGGGGACCCACAAATAATAACTAAGCCAAATAAAGCCTTTTCCTATAGTCCCTAAGTAAAAATTGCGTCTCTAGTGGTGGGGTCGATGTGACCATAGGTGGCAGTGCAGGGGAGACAAGAAGAGGACAGCGTGGGATTGGCTAGAGGAAGGCAGCAATCGATTTGCTCATGGAGAGGCAGCGCAGGCCTAGGTGGGGCCCAAGGAATGCGTTGAGCCTCAATGGACAAAAGGAAGAGGGGAAGGCTCATTTGGGCATATTCATACATCTGATTTCTCTTTGTCATTTTGACTGAGCACACTTGAGCCGGAGAGCCAAGTCTACAGCGTTGTTCAGCACACGGGATCTTCAAGCGGAGATCTCAACCTCTACCTCGGGGGACTTCGAGTGCCCGCTCACGAGAGGAGTTCAGCAATTTTGTGAGGGAATTCCATAGCATCATCAGCAGGGAGTGCGTAGTCCCTTCAGGACAACGCAGAGGTAGTGTATACTGCACAGTGATTGCGCAGTCCAGTCTCGAGGAAGTGTCGAAAGTGTGGGAGAGCAGAGGAGTTCAGCCAAAGGATTTGGAGGGGAGGCTAGCCACCTCCTACCAGGGATTTTGGCAGCATTTTGGAGGTATTTACCAGCAGTTCCAGCCAAGAGTTCGATTTCTCCAGCAAAGCAGTGTCCCAAGCCCCAAGGGGGCAATTTCGAGGGTCAAGCTTTCAGGAAACCCTTCGCGGGTTTTTGTGGGTTTGTTGAGGAGAGTCTGGTGTCTAATTCACAGAATTTTTTGAGCACAGGAAGTAACTTAACCATCAGTCCGAAGATAGCCACGCATCACGCAGTTCCAGTTTCGGCAGAATTTTTGCTTGGGTTGTGTTGGTCTTTCAGCATGCTTTGAGTAGGCCCAGGTGAAATCCTTTAAGCACCTCATTTATACTCTTTCCCAGCAAATAATAAAATGGCTCAGCATTGTTTAATGGCTTCCAGTTTTTGTGTTTAATGGTGTTTTTCGGTTTGCTGCAGTTGTTAGTCTAGTTTGCTTTGTATTACTATTTAATCCCAATTTGGGATATAACATTCTTCTTTTATCTTCTCATCAAGCAATCATCGAAATAAATATATGAATATCAAGGACACCAGATATAGGCACTCAACCAAGGCCAAAACCCCTATGCAGGGGAAAATCCAGTCAGACTCTTCTACTAGTAGATTTAAATCAATCTTGAGACAATCCAAGACCTTAGACCAGCCCAAAAGACCTTCCTCCTCCACCAAGTCAACCTTCCAAGATGATGAATCAAACACCAAAAGTCAACTTTTGTCAAACTACTTCAACCTGGCTTCAAGTCAGAATTTCATCCCCCAGCTTCAAAATTTCAGCCCTACTGCAGCCCTACAACTTTGGCCCTCCAGCAACTTAAGCATTTCGCACATGAGTCAAAGGAGAGAGAAAATGGTCTCCAAACTTCTTCGCTAAGGTTTATTCTCCTTCACTAGGGTTTTTCTCCTTCCAGGAATTTCGCAATCTCTTTTATTCTCCAACAACTACGGATCGAACTAGTTCTGAATGTGCTCCAAATGAGGTCGAGTTGTTGCCTTTATATAGTGGATTATGCCTCCCAATGAGGCCAACTTGTCTAGGTTGAGGCCAAATTGGTGGAGGAGGACTAAATGACTCACTTTACATAAAAATAAATATATTTATTAATAAACAAAGCCCAAGAAGTGTCTATTACATGATGACATGGTCAAGGACTCTTGACACGAACCCTAAAATCCTACAATGGAGGCTTTGACCTATTAATCATTAACCCGAGCATGAAAACCATGCTTTTACAATAAATTCCTTTTTCTTTCTTTCAAAAAATACATTACATTATGACTCAAATATAATTATGAAGACCAACAATAGTTACATTCTTCAACAGATCTAAGGAAAAGTATTCTACACAACTTCACAGCTGTAAATTAGATCCATATGGGTTTAAACTTTAAACACATGCAATGATGAGAAAATTTTAGAGATATATTGGACATCAACTAAAGTGTCCTCTATCTAGAGCAAGTAAACTAGAGCAAGTAAATAAACCTCATGCCAATATAAGATAGTTATACATCAACACACCTTGAAAAGCATAATGGAAATAATAGCATAATGAAATGAGTAGACAAATGAAAGCAAGTGATCAAGATATTACCATACACGATGAGAACAACACCTCAAATGTAACCCCCGCGTATTTTACTGATATTGCAAAATACACAGTAGCAGAGCTTCTGCGAGCACAAGAGCTCATATAGAGATTACAAAGTGAGAGCCCAAAGCTGCTTTAAATAGAGAAATGGGAGCAAATCCCAAGAGAGAGAGCATGTGACAAGTGTGATTAGAGAAGATCCCAAGAAGAGAAAATCGAACCCTAAGTGTAGAGTAGCCATGACACATGTGAAGTCCAACCAATTAAATTCCTCAAGTGTGGGAGTGTATCTCCCATCAAGAAATGTGAGTTATCCATGTGTGAGGTAGGTGGATGCCAAGTGTGAACCAAAGGGAGCCACCTCTCATGTAATCTCAACCAATTAACCAAAGGATGACACGTCTTAACCTTCCCATGCGTAGAGTTGCCAATCAAGGAATGTGTGGACCTCTTATAGATGTTACATGGTGCTAGAGGTGAAGTATGGTTGCCATATGTAAGAGCTAGTAGAGTTTGAAGTGGAGAGAAGACTCCACTAATCTGTCAAATCAAATATTCACCCAATATTGTCCAACATTGCAAGATCTTATATAAATTTCGATTTGCCAAGCCACTAAATCGAACTCCACAAGTGTAGCAAGGAACTTGATTTTCCCATGTGCTCAATCTCCTGATGGTGTCATGTTCCTAATCACCATTCGATTGCCTCTTGACTTGCTCTTTGACTTGATATAATTTCCAAGTCATTTCCATGTCATTTTGTCACATGAGTTCTCTTATTTTTCTCCAAATAATATATTTATGGGCTAATTTATTGCCACATTTTCCACTAAACTTAGAAAAAGTGGGTTTTGAGGGTCCATAACTTATTTTTTACCCCTCAAAGTGTGTCTTAGTAGAAAGTTGAGGAGAAGTGTAATTTTGAGCATACATACCTCATATAACTTCTCTAGACAACAATTATAACAATCTACAATCAGAATTTATTAAAAAAATTGTCCTGCGAGAAATTTTAAAAATTAAAAAACAAATCCCTAGGCCTAATCAAATTCTGTGAAACTTCACGAGTGATCAATATGGTAATAAACAATGCCTCTAGACACTAGGATTCACCCAATGCCTTGGGGTTATAGCTTAAGAGAAAATACTCAATTAATTGTTAAGAGCTAAAAAGTATCAAAAATTAACCAAGTAGAAAGAACTCCCCTGAGTAAACTCACTTGATGACAATGTCCCAAGTTATCTAGGCTTGTTACATGACTCGATTCATCATACTAGCATCACTTTACAACACCCCCATAGGGTTTGTGGAATTTGAGTAAAATATACAAGAAAAATGAGAAGAAGATAGAGCTTAGAAGCTCTAGTGGTCTCTGAACTCTGATGGTACATGAATCCTCTGACATATCCTTGCGCATGGAGTCTTCAATTCTTCAAGTGTACTTTCAGTGGTCAACAAGCCCTTGAAATATATACTGACAATGTAAGGCATGTTCTTAATGTCATTTTATTGATTAGCCCTTGAAATAGATAATATACAACATGTTCTTCATGTCAACCTCAAAAGAGGGAAATTTGAATTTTCAAATTATATTGAATATGCCTCCAAAATGTAAAGTCGCCCCTCCAAGAAGTCAGGGCGGCTTGCCCCTACGGTCACACCCATTCGGCCTTCTAGAATAGTATATATTATAAATAGAGGCTTCGACCTCCTCCAAAAGAATAACTCGTTCATCTTCTGTACTGAAGTAATTCGGATCATCTAAGGAAAAGAGAAAGGTCGAATTTGAGCAAAGAGAGGATGAATCTAAGCAAAGACAAAGGATGAATCTATGCTAGAGTCTTTGGGATTATCTAGGCAACAGATACAAGTTTTCTAGAGGAAAGAAGAAGGTTGAATTTGTTGATCAACAGGTTATCTTGTATACTGGGCAGTTTGACCACGTGTGGCTAAGGTTATGCTACTAGTCAATTTGACTCTATGACTTGATGTATCTCTGTTGAACTCAATGATCTCTCTAAGAAAAGCGTTGCTGGGTTTCTTCCCCATGTGAGTTTTCATGGGTTAAAATCCTTTATGTTTCTTGTTTGGCTATCTCTTTATGATTCTACTGTCATTCTTGTTCTACTGTTGATGATCTTTTGTGTAATCAAGTAATGACAAACGTGGATACAAGTAAACTTAAATGATTGTCAATAGAAGTCATTATCAATTAAGAAGACTACGAAAAATCAACACTTGTGATGGGCTGACTCGTGAAATTAGGGGAGTGCACAAAGCCTTAGCTTCCTCCTTTTGAATCTCCTTGCAGCTTTCTTAACCCTGTGAGGACAAGGAGTGAAGAAAGAGTTAATCTTAGTTTAGGTTTAATTTTATCAATCAAGCATTTGCATGCTATGCATGCACACACTGAATTAACTTAATCTCAAGTGAAAACCTATTCTTAATCTAAAATCAACCAAGTACACACCATCAAATTCTATCTTGCAGCATTTTTGTACTTGATTATTATATCATTGCCTAATTACTTTACAAGCTTATTTACTTTGGGGCAATTGTCATTTCAATTTCAAGTACATTTCAATTCAAGCACTTTATTTTATATTTCAAGTACTTCTTTTAACTCCTAGAACTCGATCTAGTTTAGCTTAACTTAATCAAGCCTTAGTTTATTTTGTTTCATAGGTTCCACCCCCCTTGGCTTCACTAGGAGTGAGCCTAGACGAAGGAGTTGAGTTTTGAGTGATGATTGTTACCCACCACTTCGTGGGTGATATCCCTAGGGCAAATTTTTTTCTTCATGATGGACCTCAGTCGACAGCCCCTCACAGCCCTCAACTAGCTCGTTGTGCCATTTGTCCGCCACTTGAGCCAACCATGTGGTCCCTCACCCATCTGTATTGATCGTATGTTTGAAGGTAGGCCTCCCAAATCTAAAGGTATATCTTGTCATTTGGTAATTGAGTATTGGGTTTACTTATCATGTACACTTCTGGGCATGGATTGATGGGGGGATTTGGCGGAAAGAGTGGGCTTAGTTTGTGCTCCTGTCCCCTTGATCTCTTTTGGATATTACCCTTGGATCTTAGTCTCGTGGGATCTCCATTATTGACCATTTGGTTCTAGGCGTTACTTTTAATGTACCTTGGACAAGTAGTTTCCCATGGGTTAGTCTCTACCTAGGGAAAAATTTCCAAAATAATTATTTTCCTAAGTGTGACTTTATAAAGTAAAAGTGCCTTTATAAGTGGTAAAGTCAATGTTAAAATTATAAAATGAAAAGTGACTTTAGACATAAAGTACAATGTGGGTACTTTATTTAATGGGTGAGTTAAAAAATAGAAAGTGAATATTAAATGCGCATTTATTCTCATCCCTTGATCTAAATGAATCTGAGCCACTAGATCTTAGGGTTGCCCAAAAGTCATTTAGGGAAACAAAAGGGGTAAAAGAAAAGAGAGACTGCATTCATTCATTCTTCATGAGCAGATTGGAGAAAGGAGATTGAGGGTCGTAGAAAAGTTCTGAAGGAGAAATTTGTTGCAGCAAGTTGAAGGAGTGATTTCTGGGCAAAGTTGGGCAAGGAAATCAAGACATAGAAGACAGCAGAAGATACAGTACGAACAACATTTAATGTTGTGAGTTGCATGCAGTTCAAGAGAAGCTTTAAAGGAAAAGTAAAATTAAGAAAAAAAACCGTACAGCGAAACGGAAATCCATACAGTACATATTTTCAGCTTCAAGTGGGCACAAAAATCAAGGCAAAGTGGTCACCGTTTTCAAGGAGTTTTGGGTTGAAGATATAAGTTGTATTTTACTGTTTTGTTTGTCTGCAAATGTATTTTTCCTGAACTTGAAAGATAAATAAATTTGAAGAGCTGTCTAACAAGTTTTCCCCGAAGAAGATTGAAGGGGTTTTGCCTCAGTCTAAGTTGACCAAAAATATGTGTGTATTTCTATGTGTTGCTGGTTTGTTTATATCCATATTTATTTTCAGCTTGTGTTGACAGTCCCATGTGTTTTAATTCGAAAATTGCATTTCCAAAATTCTATATGTTGAATGTGTGTTTATGGGAAAGGGCATTTAATTGAATGGGAGTGATAAGGTGAAATTAAAACTGGGTTGGGATTGCAGGAAACTTTTTGGTCATCAAATTTCAACATGGTATAGGAGCAACAGGCTGAAAATTGCAGTTTGAATAGCAGACAATAGTTTGGGACAGCAAACTGTGATTTGGACAACTGGAGTGTAAAAACTCTGGTAAACTTGAATAAGTATATATTATTATTGATAAAAGATGAAATGATTACAAGTGGGAATCACCAAGGCCTTAAATACAGCCCTATGGTGTCCCTTGGCGAAGAGGCATGATCGTTGATCATGCCTTTCCACATTAATAAACCTAAGACAACTATATTTAACTAATAATTAATAAACTATACATAACATTGTCCCTCTCTTAAAGATGCTTTGTCCTCAAAGCATACGTAATGATGGACATTGTTGACGAATGCTTGGGTTTTCTCGAAAGGCAGGCTCTTGCTTTTTGATATGACCCCACATTGTTAAAAGGTCTTGGATTATCTTCTCAATTTCTGTTTTGTGGTGATGCGGGTAGTGATAAGGCTTGAGGTTAACAGGGTCTGATCCTGCCTTGACTTCTATTGTATGTTCGATTTTCCTATTGGGAGGCACTTTCATTGGTAGGTCTTGAAATACTTTTTCGTGTTTCTGAACTAATCCTTCTACTTCTGGTAACTCTTCGTGGTTCCTTTTTGTAGATAACATTTCTAACTGATGACATTGTACTATAGAGGCTGGCGCTCCTTTTTGAATCATCTTCGTCATCTGAAATGACAATATGATTTGATTTTCTGGGGCTGGGAATCCATACAACTTGTGCTTCTGCCCTTTCCATTTAAAGCTTATAAACTGCTTTTGATGGTTGGCAGAATAGGTACCTAAGGTTTGTAGCCATTGAATTCCTAAGACCACATCTACTCCTTGTAATGGCACAGTGTAGAATGGAGATTCTAAATTAAAATTTTGAATCTGCAATTTGACTTTATGGCATTTCCCTACCTTCTCAATTTTCTTACCATCGGCCACCATTACCTTCATATTGGGCATGGGAAACATAAAGATGTTGAGTCTTTTGGCCATGGTCGAACCTAAAAAATTGTGGGTACTGCCGGTGTCAAGGAGAACCATTACGTTGTTCTTCTTAATATGTCCTTTTAGTTTTAGTGTGTGAGGTTGTGATATTCATGTCATAGCTGATAAGGACATTTGCGTAATGCTTCCATCATCTAGTTCTGGAGGGAACTCTGGGGTGGCTGAATCTGATTCATCATTGTTAGAGTCATTAGTTGCTTCACAATTATACAGATTCTTTGTCTCATTTCTTTTAGCACACCTATGCTTAAGGTCCCACTTTTCACTGCAACGTTTGCACTTGCCTTCTCTCATCCTTTGTATTTCCACGTTATATTTTTCTTCTTCACGAAGATGGGGTGGGACATATTTTGTGTTATCTATATTTTCAGATTGAGGAAATCTTTGTCTCGAATATACTCTTTCTGATTTTGACCATGATAACCTTTCAAATTTCTTTTCAACAGCTTTTTCTTTTTGCCTTGCTAGTTCTATTGGTGTAATGTCGTGAAGTTCGAGCTCTTCTTGTATATGGATTTTAAGTCCTGAGATGAAGACTGGATTAAACGAGATTATGACAATCCAAGTACTCGTGTCGCTAAGGTCTCCCATTCTCGAGTGTACTCATCCACATCTCCTTTTTGGTGTAATTTGACGAATGCTGAAAAAAACTTTTCTTCTTTTATACCTTGAAATCTTTTAAAGAATGCATCCTTGAATTTTGTCCAACTAATAGCAAGCGTCATCTTTTTCCACCACATATACCAATTATATGCTTCTCCTTCCATTTTCATAGAAGCATGCTTAATTTTTTCGTCATCACTATTAATGTCATAAATCTCAAAATATTCTTCGGCTTTATTAAGCCATGCAACACTATTTTTTTTCATTACCGTCAAACTTGGGTAGCTCAATTTTTGCTCTTCGATGATATGCTAACGGTGGGACGAGAAAGGGGTATTGATTAGCAAATGCATTCCAAAGCTGCTTATTTTGAGAATCTACATTAATATCTTCGTGATGATGTGGGGAATCGGTTTTTTCCTGATGCTCCTCTGAGTTCCCTGAATCTGCGGAATTGTTCTGTTGATTTTGTTCCATATTAGGGGATATGGGTCGTTGTGCCTGGCTTATCTTCTCGCAGAGTTTTGTCATCTTTTGCATTGCTTGGCTAAGATTTTTTGTAGCCTCGTGATGATTTAGCCACATTTGTCTTTCTATTCGATTCGTCATATCTTGAAGTTTTTTTATATCGTTGGAGTTTCCTGCAACTGACCCCTCGAGATCGACTAATCTTTTGCCGAAGTCTGCGGAATTATTATTGATCTGTTTCTCAAGATCTAGCAATTTTTTTTGGAATTCGGCCATCGACATTGATGATGTCATTGAACGCGTATGCGGTGGTGAATATTTTTCTGCTAGTTTTTTTTTTTAAATAATAATAATAATTTTTATTATTATTATTATTATTATTTTTAAAATAATAATAATTATATAATTTTTTTAATAATTATATAATAATAAATTGTATATTATATAGTTATAAACTATATATATATATATATGTATTTTAAACTATGATATTTTAACTTTAAAAAAAAAAAATCGAACTGTAATTTTGTAATATGTCACCTGTGGAATTAGAATCGATGCACAGTTTCGTTGTTGACCACCGTTTGTTTTTTTTTTAACCCGATTTTTGTTTGACCGTAGCATTGTTGAGTGGCTACGGGGGACGGAGAGGTGGACAGGGACGGCGGGGCAGGAAGGGTGTCGGGGGAGGTGGGGGCAGGAGTGGGGGAAGAGATGTCGGGGGAGTGGGGGTGACGGAGTAGGGGAGACGGCGTGGAGAGGGTGGGCGGGTGGAGCAGCCGGAAGACGACGAGAAGGCGTGAGAAAGACGGCGGAAAGGTGGGCATGAGGCGGACAGGGCGACAGGAGCAAGTGGGTAGGAAACGCGGGGAGAAGGGGAGGTGAGTCGAGAGGGCTGAGGGTTGTGAGTGCAAGAGCGGAGGCAGGTGGAGTGAGCGGGGGGCGGAGCATATGGGATTGAGGGCGAGCGTGAGGGGAGGGCTGCGAGGTGGGGGCTGAGTGATGTGAGGGTCGATTGCAGGTGAGGAGACTGTGAGGGGGAGGGCGGTTGTGCGCAGGTGTGATTGTTGTGTTGAGGGATGTGCGAAGAGGACAGGGGGTTGGGCAGGGCGAGGCTGAAGGCCGAGTGAGGGCGTTGGGGGAGTGAGGTCTATGCGAGTGGCTGCGTATGGCTGTGTGTGGGTTGAAAGGAGCGCGTAGGGAGGGGGCTGGGTTGAGGGATGTGAGGTGAGGCCGTGAGGGCCGAGAGGGTAGTGTGTGGAATGGGAAGGAAGGGACGGCGGAGAGGAAAGATCTGCAATTTTTTTTTTAAAACAAAAGCTGTTGCCCACAAGCACTTGGTTTTTTAAAAAATTCTGCAATTTCCTCTATAATTCTTTAATCTCTTTGATGATCACACAGATCCTGAAGAGCCTCTGCTCCGATACCAATGGAGTATAAAAACTCTGGTAAACTTGAATAAGTATATACTATTATTGATGAAAGATGAGATGATTACAAGTGGGAATCACCAAGGCTTTAAATATAGCCCTACGGTGTCCCTTGGCGAAGAGGCATGATCGTTGATCATGCCCTTCCACATTAGTAAACCTAAGACAACTATATTTAACTAATAATTAATAAATTATACATAACAACAACAAACTGATATTTTGGGAGAGCAAGGTGAAATTTCACACACTCTGAAATTTTGGGACTACAAGGTGTACTGGAAAGTTCATTTCTTCACTTTCTTGGTTTTGTATTTTTTGGACAGTAGTCATGGCCATGTTCTTAAGGATAGAGGATAGACTGGATGGGATATCCAACTATGTTGTTTGGAAGGACAAAATTCAGACAATGTTTGAGGACACAGTAGTTTGGGACATAGTGCGGCAAGAGGTTGTACCTCCTATTGCTCCAGATGAACTTGTTGAATTCACAAAAAATAATGCAAAGGAAAAAAGGATTTTGATGGAAAGTCTAACAAATCATGTGGTTCATCAGGTGAGAGGAAACCAAAGAAGCAAACATCGCGATCGGGATTAAATCGGCGAGGGGAAAAAATCGGAAAAAATCGTAAAAATCGGGAAAAAATCGGTAAAAATCGGGAAAAAATCGGCACATACAAAAATATTCATTTTTTTTCAATTTTTTTAATATCTAAAGCACCCACAACATAAAATAAATGCATTGACACATAAATATGAAAAAAAAACTAATATATAAGACGTGTAATATCATGTCTAGTGCTACATCACACATAATAGTGAATCATGTCTTGAATACTAAGTCCCGAGTCTCAACTCAACCTCAAAATATCAACAAAAAATATAATAATGTATCTCATATCATGAGTCATAATGTTATATACAAAGGAATGCACCAAATAACCTATACTACCGATTTCCTCTGCCCCTCTTGCGAGAAAATGTAACAACTTTCCCTCTAGACGAAGAAGCTGGCGGGGCTGGCAATGGACTCTGTTGTGCTCCAGAGCCTGAAGCACCAAGAGCTAAAGGAGGCAGACCACGTCCTCTACCGGTAGCAGGGGTAGGTGGTGTCACCTCCTCCTCCTGTTGTTGCTCCTCCTCCTCCTCCTCATGAAACTCATCATTGATTCATCGCTACTAGAAATGGGATCATCAACAAGAGATACATAAACATCATCTAGCTCAAAGTCTTTAGACTTGGATTGCTCAACCTTATAACATGATAGAAATTGAAAAGTTTAACATGCCTAACCAATGATTTTGGTTTGAGTGAAGGGTTCATCTCCTCAACCTTAAAATGCGGTAGAAAAAGATTAACATGCCTAACCAGTTGTTTTGCTTTGAGTGAAGGGTACATTCTTGTTAAGGCCACAGTAGGGGAGTTCAACAATCAATACCACCAACATCAACAAAGTTCAACAATCAATGCCACCAACATCAAGGTTCTTAAAGGACTTCATACTCTTGATCAAACGCCAATCTCATACCCTTACACATAATAGAATCAAATGGAAACAATGCAAATCCCCAAACCATGAAACCCTGAAAACCATTAAGTCTGCTGAATTTTGAGTGAAATCTAAAATTCTAGTTTCTCCATATGAAATCCAATGAGGTCGAAACCACTCTTAAACATCCCGAGTCATTTCATGGTAATGTTAAAAATTTAAGTAAAAGGATGAAAATGAAAAATATCATCCTTTTACTTTAAGAATTTAACATTACCATTAACTGCCAACAGGGTGTGTCAGGAAAATGAGAGGGCTGCAAAAATGACAAAAAAAAAATCGATTTTTGAACTTATAGGGTTGCTGTTTGATGGGCCCACGATTTTTACCAAAAAAATCGCGATTTTTTGGCAATCGGCGATTTTTTCAAAAAATCGGGAAAAAATCGCCGATAAAATCGTTGAGTTGAAAAAATCGCGATTTTTTTTCAAAAAATCGCGATAAAATCACGATGTTTGCTTCTTTGGAGGAAACACATATGCATATCAGATGTGAACAGCTCTAACCACTCTCTATCAGAGTACCAATGAGAGCAGGAAGATGGTACTCAAAGAACAATTGAAGAACATTAGGATGACAAAGACTGAAAGTGAAGTTCATTATCTTAGCAGGGTCAAATAGGTAAGTGATGATTTGACTGCTATTGGTGAGGCAGTTGCACCCACAAAATTAGTCAGGATCGCTATAGCAGAGTTTCCTAAGTCTTGGGAGGTCTTTGGAGATATTGTTAACTCTAGGGAGAATCTTCCCAATTGCGACAGATTCTGAGAAGATTGTGTGCAGCATGAGATACGAAAGACTCGCAGTGGTAGGGTGAAGATAGCAGATGAGGAAGATGTAGCCTTGACAGCGAGGGGGAAGAACAAAGGGAAGACCAAGAAAGGGACCGCATCATATGGGGCTAAGGGAAAGGAGAAGAAGAAGAAGAAAGATACGGATATGTCCAAGGTCAAATGTTGGGCATGTGAGAAGATGGGACACTATGCTACTACGTGTCCTAAGAGGAAAAGCAAGGGGAAGAAGGGTACAACAGCTTCAGCAGAGGTGGAGCAGGTTGCTTCACAGTTTGACAATGACTTCACATTTATTACTTCTACATCTAGTAGGAGTACATCACCCGATGTGTGGTACATAGACAGTGGGACTTTCCGCCATATGATAGGTGCACGGGAGTTTTTTCAAAGCTTGCAGAGAAGGCACTTGATATTGAGATTGTACTATGAGATGACCACACTGTGAGAGTTGTTGGTGTGGGGACTGTGACCTTTAAGAGAGAGTCTTTGCCTCCTTTGAAGGTCATGGATGTTTTGTATGTTCCGGGGACAAAGAAGAACTTGATTTCAGTGTCTGCTATAGAGGAGAAGGGGTTTGACGTCACCTTCTCAGGAGGGCAAGTATTGATGCATCCCAGGGGAGCTTCCATCACTTCGGCCAAAGTGATTGAAGTCTGCTCTGGAAAACTATACAGGTTCAGTTTTCAATCGGCAGGAACATTGGTGAGTAGCACATCTAGTAACACTCACACTAGTACCACCAGCAGTAGAGACTTGTGCTAGTTATGGCACCGGAGGATGGCGCATATACATCATGGAGCTTTGAGAGTTCTGAGGAAGATCACTATTAGAGTTCCTGATTTCAGTGTCGAGCATTATGAGGTCTATAGAGGGTGTGCTTGGGAAAGTACACCAAGTTACCATTCCCAACGAGCGACAACAGATCTACAAGTATACTAGACTTCATTCATATGGATGTTAGTGGTCATATGTCTCATGTGTCTTTGGCTGGTTATGAGTATTATGTTATATTCATTGATGACTACTCTAGGAGAACTTGGATATATTTCCTGAAGACCAAGGGTGAGGTCTTTAGTCGCTTTAAAGAGTTCAAAGCTCTTCTGGAAAAGAAGACAGGTAGGAAGATTCGGGTCTTGAGGTCAGACAAGTCACAATGGTGGCTTTTCTGACTTCTATGCACAAGAGGGCATTAGGAGAGAGTTCATGGTTCCTTACAACCCCACCAGAATGGGGTGTATGAAAGGAAGAACAGATCTATTGTTGGGGCTGCTAGAGCGATGATTCATGATCAAGGGTTGCCTTTCTTTTTGTGGGTTGAGGCCTGCAACACTGTTGTTTATCTTCAGAACGGGAGTCCTCACAAAGTATTGGGGAATTTGACTCTGGAGGAGGCTTTCACTGGAGAGAAGCCTCATGTGGAACATCTTCGTATCTTTGGATGTCTCACATATTCTTATATCCCCAATGAGCAGAGGACGAATTTGGAACCCATGGCAGAGAAGGGTATATTTATGGGTTACCGCGAGACTTCGAAGGCCTATCGGATCTTCATTCCTTCTAAATGGAGAGTGGTGATTATAAGGGATGTGAATTTTGAAGAGGAGAGGGCCTATTGAAGATCACGGGAGTATGATGAGAGAGAGTCACAAAATTCTCCTCAGCAGGGAGGTCAGGTACAAGGAGCAGGACCTCAGGGTTCTAGATCGACTTGTACAGGAGATACTTCAGTGTCAGTGACATCTGGGGCACCAGTGGCGAGTTCACCGAACACATTTTTAGGTTGTCCACTGGTACAGAGTTCACATGGCACTTCAGCTGACACAGGCACAGGTGTCGGTACAGGTTCTTCGAGGACAAGTGTTGGTACAGGCACACCAGGGTCAGTTGGCAGTCCTTTACGTTCACTAGACTGGGGGGCAGAGGATGAGGTTCCCTATGGGGAAGCTTCTTCAGGGAAGAGGAGGCCTAAGTGGCTTCAAGACACCTTGAAGGAAGCAGAGTCTGTTGGTCCTCCGAAGAGGGTGAGCAGGGAGAGTGTGCCACCTGAGCGGTTTTGCAGTTATGTAGCCAAGGCTACTAGCATTGTTGACTCTAAGCCTACTAGCTATGACGAGGCTGCCAGCCAAGAGGTATGGAGAGAGGCTATGTTGGATGAGTATGCCTCTATCATTAAGAACAATGTCTAGGAGGTCGTGCCTAGGCCTAAGGGAATTCAGTAGTGACTTCCAGGTGGCTCTACAAGATCAAGCATGTTGCAGATGGCAGCAATGAGAAGTTCAAGGCGAGGTTTGTGGCTAGACGGTTCTCAAAGATAGAGGGAGTTGACTATGATGAGACCTTCGTTCCCGTAGCTCGGCACACTTCTATCCAGTCCCTTATTTCTATTGCTGCAAAAATGGATTTGCAGATCTATCAAATGGATGTGAAGACCGCATTTCTGAATGGAGTTATAGAGGAGGAGGTGTATGTTGAGCAGCCATAGGGCTTTGAGGTACTTGGACGAGTGACCCATGTATCTCGGCTAAGGCGAGCACTCTTCGGACTGAAGCAAGCTCCAAGAGCTTCGTATTCGAGGATTGATACTTACTTGCAGTAGATGGGTTTCACGAAGAGTAATGCAGATCCGAACCTATATTACATTGTTGTAGGGGACGATCTGTTCATTCTTGTGCTATATGTTGATCACTTCTCCATTAATGGAGCAAAGAGACTGATTAGTGGTTGCAAGGAGGATCTTGCTATGGAGTTCGATATGAAGGACATTGGGTTGAAGCATTACTTTTTCGGGCTTCAAGTGTGGTAGGAGGAGGGGCATATCTTTCTGGGGCAGGGGTAGGGGCAGGGGCATTATGTTGTGGATGTGTTGAGCAGATTTCACATGGCAGACTGTAGACCCATGTCTACACCTATGATCACCAACTGGAAGAAGCTTCATGCTTTAGATTGTAGTTTGGTGGATCCCACATTGTATATGCAGCTTGTTGGGTCCTTGAGGTATATGGTCAACACTAGGCCAGAAATATGCTTTGTGGTGAACACACTTAGCTAGTTCATGGTTGAGCCGAGGAGGGTGCACTGGGTAGCTGCAAAGCACATTCTTCGCTACATGCAGGGGACTGTTGATTATGGTCTGGACTATAGGCGAGGAGATGGAGTGAGGTTGGCAGGATACACAAATTCAGATTAGGCAGGGTGTGCTTCTAACAGGAAAAGCACTTCAAGGTGTTGCTTTGAATTGGGTTTGGCAATTGTGTCGTGGTTCAGTCGAAAGCAAAAGTCAGTTGCTTTGAGCTCTTATGAGGCTGAGTATATGGCCGCTAGCCAAGCTAGTTATGAGGCCATTTGCCTTCGCAAGTTGTTGTATGGCCTATTTGATCAGGAGTTGAGACCGACAGTTATACACTGTGATAATCAGAGTTGCATTAAACTCACGGAGAATCCAGTGTTTCATGACAAGTCAAAACACATTGACGTTAGATATCATTTCATCAGGGACTATGTTCAGAAGGGGCAGTGAAGCTGGAGTATATATAGACATATGAGCAAGTGGTCGATGTTCTCACGAAATCGTTGCCAAGAGGCAAGCACGTCCATTTCAAGGACAAGATAGGTGCGGTGAGAAACATTTTTCTCGGTAAGAGGGAGTGTTGATTTTTAATGTACCTAGGACAAGTCCCATGGGTTAGTCTCTACCTAGGGAAAATTTCCAAAATAATTATTTTCCTCAGTGTGACTTTATAAAGTGAAAAGTGACTTTAGACATAAAGTATAATGTTGGTACTTTATTTAATGGGTGAGTTAAAAAATAGAAAGTGAGAATTAAATGTACATTTATTCTCATCGAGAAAAGTTCTGAAGGAGAAATTTGTTGCAGCAAGCTGAAGGAGTGATTTATGGGCAAATTTGGGCATGGAAATCAAGGCATAGAAGACAGCAGAAGGTACAATACAAATAACATTTAACATTGTGAGTTACATGCAGTTCGAGAAAAGCTTTAGAGGATATTGAATAAATAAATAAATAATCCGTACAGTACAGTCTGTATCCGTGCAGGACATATTTTCAGCTTCAACTGGGCACGGAAATCGAGGCAAAGTGGGCACCGTTTTTAAGGAGTTTTGGGCTGAAGAGATAAGTTGTATTTTTCTATTTTGTTTTGTCTGCAAATGTATTTTTCTTGAACTTGAAAGATAAATAAATTTGAAGAGCTCTCTAACAGGTTTTCCCAGGAGAAGATTGAAGGCGTTTTTCCTGGGTCTAAGTTGACCAAAAATCTATGTGTATTTTTATGTGTTGTTGGTTTGTTTATGTCCATATTTATTTTCAGCATGTGTTGGCAGTGCCATGTGTTTTAATCTGAAAAATTCATTTCCAAAATTCTATAAGTTAAATGTATGTTAATGGGAAAGGGCATTTAATTGAATGGGAGTGATAAGGTGAAATTAAAACTTGGTTGGGATTGCAGGAAAATTTTTAGTCATCAAATTTCGACACTAGGGTGGTACTACTTGGGAAACCCCTACTTTGGTGGTGTGGTCCCGCTCCCTTATCCGCATATATTACTCCCCTTTCACTCACTATACCCCCATTCATCATTTTTCCCACCTGGGTAAACATTGCCTCTCTGGGTCCACATAGGGTCGGCCTCCCTATCCCCTTGCCCCCACCTTGGGCCAGTCGTGGAACAATGCCCCGGAGGTTGAAGCAAGTAGAAAAGAAAAACAAAAGCATAAATGGCCACATTCAACAGAAAATTGTACCACAAAATGCAAAAAATGGTCGGGACAAAATAATTAGCAAGTGGGCAAAAGCCAATACATGAGCTCTATCCCATACCCATGGTCATCACCCTGGTTCCATAGGCCCTAGATGAGCCTCTTTTGTCACTCAGGAACCCATGATTGTCCGAACCCCTAGAGGGCAATGAACCACCCTACCTTAAAGGGGGTAATCACTATTATATCTTACACATCATGCTCTTGTCCTTTTAACCCCGAGCAGTTAATCAAAGAAAAATCATAAAAGGAAAAATGCATACAAAGAAGGGTGGAAAAATCAAGGTCGAGGCACCTCATGTACCGTGATTACTCCCTCCTACACATTATACACCCAGGTGTGGTCTTCCCTTTCTCTATTCCACCCTTGCGCCTCGATATGTGGCCCTGGATTGCCCCCCTTCATTCCATATTCCATTTCACCTCTTTGTCACATGCCACCACCATTTGAGGGAAGTACCTTGGACATAATATCCCCTTTAAAGGTAGAAGTCACCTAATAAGGTACCTGGCTAATCCCCTTTGGAGCTTGGAGACATTAGCACATGCCAAAGCCCACGATGGAAGGGCATGCCATTATGAAGTGTCCACTGGTTGTCCAAGGTTTGTAAGCTCTTTTACATGATTACTTTAACGACTTATTGTACCGGAATGCTAAGGGACGCATTGGATCTTATACAGGATTGCAAATGGTGTCCATTTGGGTTTGTTCTCCATAAATGGGATCCTAACATCCTAGAGGGCTACATTGGCACCTATAGGGTGTGTTTAGAGAGCCATGGGCCTCCACAGCAGCAAGCGGCACTCCATGGATCCCCACAGATGTTCAGATATTACTGGAGATCCACCTTTGGGACGTGGAAGATGTACTTGGTACACTATGCCCAGCTGGCCCCACAGAAGCACCACACACTTGGCAGGTGTCTGAGGACTTGTACGATGACATGGCAGCACTCATTCCATCATCTGAGCCCTTACAAATGATCTACACTGTACAGGCATCTTCGACTAATATGGAGACCCATGGGGTCATTGGTGTGTCCCCACACCCACTGGGAGCAACACAGGTCTATTGTTTGGAGAACAAGGGGCCACCGCCTTGTCCATCAACTTTTGAGGATTTTATTCATCATCATGGCACATATGGACCTCATCAGGCAATTCTGAATCCTACTGCAGTAATTGATAATATTTCTTCTATTTGTTAAATTACTGAAACAAATTATTTGCAGTTATCTGTGGCAAATATCGAAATACATACACTGCAGTCTTCACAAATCAATTACTTCAGAAAATAAATGTAAGGAAAAAACTAGCACAACAATAAACACATTGACACAGTTATTTTTGGGCAATTGTCCCCGGAAAAACCCAATGTGGGAAAACCGAAGCAGCAGATGACGGTTTCTTTTATTAACCTTCAGCGAAAATCTCATGTACAAAATACGGATAGCATAATAGAAGAAGAATCACTGAGAGAGATTTACAGATGAATTTTTCACGCTTCATAGTGTATTTCTGACCCCTGAGAGGACCTGCTGCCCTCACGTTGGCCCCACTACGTCACCCTTTACGCAGTGCCTGCGTCACTACCTTTGTGTTGATGAACTGCGTCCCTCTTTTTCACTGCCTCCTCCGGACTTCTCCTGCACTCTCGGTTACTGCCGATACCATCTCTCTCATAGCTGCAACTCACCCTCAGATTCAATTTTCTCTTGTCGAACTTCAGCTAGTGAGAAAATCAATCTACTTGGCCAACTGAGTATCTGCTTGGTGTCTTTTCCAAGTGCCCATCGATTTCCTTCTTATAACCTTCTCGTTGAACTTTCAACGGCCCAAATTAGATCCTAATCAATGGCTCGGATCATCTTGACTCAATCTCCGTCTTTTTCTAGAATATTCACACCCAGTTTAATTAACACCCTTTAATTAGTTTAATTTCCTAGGCTTAGACTTAAGCATCCACTAAAAATAATTAAATATTTTAATTAAATTGTCTCCGAGTAGAATTTCCCAAAACGATTTGTGGGTTTTGTGGAATGCATATATCCTAGCCTCCCTGCAAAATCTTGAGGCTAGAGCACATCCAATGCTACCAAAAATCAACACTCCCTCTTAGCAAGGAATGTGCTCTAGTAATGCAACCTGCTGAAGCATCACCCTGACTTTGTATCATCTCCCTCTGCGTTGTTGATATCTGACATGACTGCGCACCACCTATTGTGCAAATGTTGCATTTTTGTTGTTGTTGACCCTGCATACTGCTGCCAACTACTGCATCTGCATGCAACTCCCTCTCATTTGTTACTGTTGCAACTGAGAATCCATCTATATCTGCTATCAAAGCGAGTTCTCTACCATACCCATCTGCTCCCTGAACTGGATGAACTTGATTCTACCTAGAGCCTTCATGAGTACCTCAGGGATTATTTCATTATTTCCAGCATCATGAAATACTAATGTTGGTCACCATACTCGATCTTGGTGTTTGTCCACCTGCTTGTCCTCCCTGTTGCCCCTGTTGTTGTTGGACTAATGGAACATCTGCGGACTGATCTGCTGCTGGCATTTTTCGAGATTTCCTAAAAGCTCTATCTTCCATGAACTTTACATCTCGCCTTACTACAATTTTCCTGTTGCTAGGAATGTAGATCATGTATGCTTTTGAGGTTTCGTTATACCCTACGAGGTACACCTTTTCTGCAGTCTGATCTAGCATACTACGCTCCTCATCTCGAATGTGACAATATGCCACACTCCCGAATATCCTAAGATGACTCACCTCCGGCTTTTTCCCTGTGAAGACCCCTTCAGGTGTTTTCTTGCCCAATGATCTGTGAGGAGTTCTATTATGAATATACACCGTTGTGTTGCATACCTCTGCCCATAAAAATCTAGGCAAGTCCTGGTCATATAACATAGACTTTGTCGCCCTGACGATTGTTCTATTCTTCCGCTCCACTGCTCCATTCTGTTGTGGATTATATGGAGCTATCCACTCTCTTTTGATTCCCTCTTTTGCGCAGAAATATGTGAAATCTTTATCCATATATTCTCCACCATTATCTGAACGCAATACCTTTATCCTTTTCCTTGTCATGTTTTCTACGATAGCCTTGAAATCTCTGAACCGATCAAAGACCTCATCCTTGGTTTTTATGAAATAGATCCAAGTTTTTCTAGAGTGATCATCAAAAAAAGTGACAAAGTACTCGCCTCTGCTAAGAGCTCTCATGGACATTTGGCCACAAATACCTAAGTGTATCAATCCCAATACGCCTCTTTCTCTGTTGTCACTTATGGGAAAAGTTGCCTTAGAGTACTTCCCTAGTACGCATCCTCTGTATACATACATCATCATGCTCCGTACTGAGGACTAGAACTCCTGTAACAGTCTCTCTGAGCATTCTCAGTGCTCCATGTTGTAAGTGTCCCATTCACTTGAGCCATAGTCCATTCAGTTCCTTTTCATCATTATGATTACTAACTATCAGTGCCATTGGAGACTCGAGCTGCAATTTGTTGCTTCGAGCTCCAATTTGTCTCATCTTGTTCTAGCTGGGATGTTTGACATACACCTTCCTTCCAATGAAGTATACATCGTACCCCTTGTCCTATAACTAGGACATTGAAATCAGATTCATTTCTAATCCCGAGACATGTGCACATTAGTGACTCTGATGTTGGTTCCTGCTTCAGTCTGAAATGCTATGGTGCCTGTCCCTACTGGAGTACACTTCGTTATGTTTTCCATAGTGATCTGGAAGCCCATCTGGTCTTCTTGATAGCTAGAAAAGTATTCTCGTACTCCAATCATGTGAGTTAAGCCCCACTATCAATATACCAAACACCTGTTGATGCCAAACTTGACAAACATGTGAATTCTTCTTCCAATCTGGAAGATAATTCAGAGACATCTTGACTATCCATGTTGTTATCTCATATCCTCCTTCCCAACGTTGTTCTTGCAACTGCAAAACACTGTGTTTTAGTTGGAGATATGCTCTACAAAAGAACCACAACTGCTCCCTCTGCCTCTGACAACCCTTCGATCTTGAGATTGATTCTTTATCGACTTATAGAATTAACTCTTCCTCGAAATCTTGCTTGCCTGGCCTAAAGGACTGCACAGCCTTTTGGGGACTTCGAGCAGTTGCTCACGTAGTGCTACAGTGCTTCCTTTTCTTTTTGCACTAGATCTCTCTTGCCTCTTGTCTGTGCTCCGATACCATTGGAAAATTCAGCAATTCCAAATCCTACCGCAGCAACTGATAATATTTCTTCTATTTGTTAAATTACTAAAACAAATTATTTGCGGTTATCTACGGGAAATATCGAAAGACATACACTCCAATCTTCACAAATCAATTACTATAGAAAATAAATGTAAGGAAAATACTAGCACAACAATAAACACATTGACAGTTATTTTTGGACAATTGTCCCCGGAAAAACCCAATGTGGGAAAACTGGTAGAGCAGATGAGGGTTTCTTTTATTAATCTTCAGCAAAAACCTCATGTACAAAATACAGATAGCAGAATAGAAGAAGAATCATTGAGAGAAATTTTCAGACGAATTTTTCACTCTCCACAGTGTATTTCTGACCCCTGAGAGGACTTGCTTCCCTCACGTTGGCCCTACTACATCACCCTATGCACAGTGTCTGCATCACTGCCTCTGCGTTGATGAACTACATCGCTCTAACGCGCTACCTCCTTCGTACTTCTCCTTCACTCTCAAAAACTGTTGATACCCTCTCTCTCTCTCTCTCACCTGCAACTCACCCTCTGATTCGATTTTCTTTTGCTGAACTTCAGCCAGTGAGAAAATCGATCTACTTGGGCAACTGAGTATCTGCTTGCTGTCTTTTCCAAGTGCCCATCGAGTTCCTTCTTATAATCTTCTCGTTGAACTTTCAACAACCCAGATTAGATCGTAATCAATGGCTCAAATCATCTTGACTCAATCTCCGTCTTTTTCTAGAAGATTCACGCCCAGTTTAATTAATGCCCTTTAATTAAAAATAATTAATTATTTTAATTAAACCGTCTCCGGGTGGAATTTCCCAAAACGATTTATGGGTTTTGTGAAATAAATATGTCCTAACCTCCCTACAAAATCTTGAGGCTAGAGTACATCTGATGCTACCAGAAATCAACATGAGGGCCTCACAACATGCATCGATTATTATTTGACCTCTTGAGAGGCTTATTATTTCATTAATTTATTTTTAGGGGCTAATGTAGGCCCATTAGCTAAATCAAACTCCTAATTGGTGTATAAATAGGAGCTAGTTGGATTCATTTGTATCATCACTTGACTTGGGATCTCTCTATCTTTAGAGAACTTCACATTTTTCCTTGGAGGACATTTTTTGGATGATGTATGCATTAGGTTCTTTCTATCTTGGAGCTTCTTAATTGCAAATGTGATGCAGATTGAATATACTCCTTAGCATTGTAAGTGCAAATTTAACGCTATTTTTCTTGTTGTTGCATACATCGGAACTTCACTATAATTAGGGCTAATTGTTGCATGTAGTTAATGTGGAATTATGTATCTATCTAGCTTATTCTATGTATGGGCCATTGTTATATGAATGAAATGTACTAGAGATCATGTTATCTTGATAAGCTTGCACCATTTGTATGAAGTATAAATACTTAAAAGTCACTTTTCTTCTCTTTCCTCTAACATTGGACGAAGTTGACTTTTGGAGCCTCCTTGAACAAGAAACCAAATCCGTCTACATCATTCTCCTTGACTCCACATCCCCAAGTGAATCAAGTACTAGTACCTCAAAAAGGGCGATCATTTAAACTCTCTTTTTCACTTTTTCCCCTTTTTTCCTAGGTCTAGCCTCATTGGGTCACCTAGGGCATCCATTTCCCGGGAAACTAACCATAGGAAAACTTTGATCTCCTAGGTACAACTGTGTTGGTGGGTCTCCTGCCTCTCCTTCGAATTTGAAGCAAATCTGATGGTGGAATCTCCAGATACCCCAAGCAATAGCTCTAGGATCAATTTTTGCCTATGTGTTCCCAAGGCTAGTACCTAGTAGGATCAATTCAACATCTTTGGGTGAAAATTCTTGTTTGATCCTTCCCCCTCACCTTGGCCGGGTTAGGAACATCATTGGTTGCCAAAATCCATCCCCTAACCTGGGTTGGGTCTTCTTGGCCTCGTGTGCTCCCACTTTTCACCAAAGCCTATTTATCAAGGACTACTCGGGAATCCAAGTTCCCAAGGGATTTTAGGGATTGAGAACCTCCCTTATAGGTCATATTCTTCTACCTCAACCCTCAAATCCTCATCCCCTCTCCCTAGAAAATCAAGTTCCATGCTTAAAAGGCAAACAAGTTCCATTCTTCATTCTATGCTAGGGAAAGGGTCTTTAGGTCATTTCACACCTATTCATTGATCCATCCTTCATAAGTGACTTCCTAACTACCGAGTCTCATCCCATTGGTGAAAGTCCGTAAAGAGTAGAGAGTCTTAGTTGTGGTGACAGTGGGCAAATTCTCTATCGTTGTCTTTGACCTAGTCGTTGCCCTCTTAGGAGTCCCTTTTAGGTCCTCTGCTGGTTTGAGTGGTAGCAATGACTACTCCACTTGAAACTTGCCCTCAAGGCCACACCAAGTGGAGTTAGATATTTTCTCTAGGCTAGCCCAGGTGTCGATTTAGGCGAGAACACATAGCACTATGTCCTTCAAAAGTAGTAGTGCTCCATCATTCAAGTGACACAAATCTCTTTGCCAAAGCTCTCTCAATTTGTCACAGTCATACACTAAAGCAGAATGTTTCACTAGATCCGCAAGAAAACCATAAAAGCCACCTTCTTGCAAACCCTTGGCAAACACTCGACCATGCTTTTGGTTGTGATCTATTATGATGTCTTCCTTATCATTAAACATAGTGACATACTTAAGGTCCATCATGGCTAAAGCTAAAAGAAGATTCATAGTTAAACAAAAACATTCATAAGTTGATAGCTGAATAAGTGGCATCATCGCCTCAAGCCCACTTGTATGTCAGTCTCTTGCTCTTGAAGATTGTTGAATATCTTGTGTCTAGATCCTCTAGTATCCACATACCACCCTGTGCCATAGATGGCATTGGTGCAAAGATCGCACTGTAGCATGGAGAAGATAATCTCAAGTTTGGATGCTAACTCATCGACTCCAGAACTTTCTACTGTCCCTACAAACTATCTCTACTGCATGTTCTTTTCGCTCTTCTTCATAGGACACTGAGATACATAATGGCCCCATCTTATGGTACTTGAAACATTTCATGAGTCAAAGCTTTCTTCCAGTGCTTTGATGAACATGAATGTTCCTTGTGACCCTTCTTCGATCCTCCCTTCTTTCCTCCTTTCCTTAACTTATCAGTGAGGGCTTTTCAAGACCTTATTATCCTTGGTTGTAGTCGCTGCTTTCCTTGTCTCCTCTTGGATGAAAGCATCCCAAAGCTGCTCAAAGGTGGGCATCTGCTCAATGGTAGTTCTTAGAACTAGACACTGTCTTAACAGTATGGAACTTCACGAAAGGAACCAATTTTTGAAAATTTAAAATGGAAAGGATCTCCAGACATTTTATAAGATAGAAAATTGATCATTACACAGCCAGGAATTGGTTGGAATACTATGTATGCACCTCATCATAAGTATTTATTGTGAAAAAAAAATTTACAATTCACACATCATTTTCGACATCAAGAATGCAATAATGTTCAACAGAAAACTAGGTCACATCGTATATACCTTTGATGCTTCATTTCCAGCAAGAAGATCTATCAGTGTTTGAACAACATCTAAACTCAATTGTTCTCCAAGTCCATCTACAAAGTTCCCATTTAACAACGTAACAATGTGCAGAAAGCATTCCCCGTCACGAAATAGAGCCTGATAATACTGGGTCCAATGAAAATATTTATAAGCATAATATCAATTTATAAACAGGGATAGATAAGTTATTCCACCATTACAAATTGCTGTAAAAATGTATTTAGAACTTTCTAAACTGACAGCATTGAGTCTGACAATATCAAGACAACATGATTTAGGGCCAGAATAAAGATAGCAAAAAAACTGAAAATACCCATTACAAACTCACAGTCAGATCCGTTCGTAGTACATCTCGCACACCCGCCAGCAAGTCTGAAGTGATAGTTTTTGCAACTTGCCAATCTGATTCTTTTGTACGTGGAAACGTTTCAAAGTACTCAAAATACTTGAAACATAATCCTAACTTTGCGTCTTGATCTTTTTCAGATAATGGACGTAACTGTGTGCCATTAATTAAACCAGTCAAGTGTCTGTTCCACAGGTTTATATATCAAGTAACCATAAGCGAATGAATATTATTAAAACAAAAGGTACAAAGATGCATAATACCTTTATTAAGTCAAGGATATGTTTCAATGCAAATTTTCTTGAATGGTCTTCCCATAATAAGTTGAACAAATTATCCACAGTTGTAGAGTTATACAATGCCAAAACTTTTGCATCCTCTGATACAGAAAAATATTCTGCAAATAAGGCAAAGACAGCTTCCATGCATCGACTCCAAATTTCATCATTACACGCCTCACTGAACCTTTCTACCTCTTCCATGCTCTCCATCAGATTCTTATTGTTAGAAGACGTGGGTAAATTGACTATTTCTGCAGAGCCCTGCATTTGTCTATATATTACTTCTGAAAATCGTGTTGTTGCATCCAAATGCTTGAAAGAAGCAATAGTTGGGTCAGTTGCAAGTTGTAGGATACGATGAAGGCTCTTAACTAGCATGGTTGCAATTTGAGGAAGACAAGCACAGCATTCGAAAGCATCCATTAAGGCTGAACACTCAGGCTAGAGGACAAAACACACATTAAAATCCCAGTGATAAATCATCAGTGCAACCTTGGAGCATGGCAAGTAAAGAAACAAAACAAAACAAAATGGTAGAACTGCCACTTTCTAAATCTATAATCACACAAGAATAGCAATTCATTATATAACTAATAGCAGCACCTTGTTTCAAAAACACAAAAAAGGAAAAAAACTCTTCTACCCAAAAACTTGTAGTGTCTGTTATAACAAAATCTAGCACCCACAAAGTGTAAAATCCCGAGTACAAGGGTGATATGTTTGTGTAACCCATTAAGGCTACCCACAGCTAACACAAGGGAGGTATCCGTAAGTAGGATTGCAAAGACTATAGAGTGGACTCTGGAGGCCTAGGTGATACTTGAAGAGTAAGCCTTAACAAAACAAATGGTTGTAGTATAGGTGGATAAATGACTGGTGTGAGAAAAAAAGGTGATAGAGAACCCCAAGACCAGTGCCTAGCAAATCTTGGTCAAAATGGAGCTAAGAGGGTGAATGACTACCTTCTACTTCAAGACTTAAGAGAAGTTGAAAGATGCCTCCAACTTTGCAGCATGGAGAGCTAGATTGGAACTTACTCTTGAAGAGAATGGTGTGATGGAATATGTGCAGGGCCAAGTAGATGAACCTCCTGAGAATGCCAATGCGAGTGTCAAGTCCAAGTTCAAGAAGGGTGAGATCAAGGCCAAGAAGATCATTATTGATTCTCTCCGGGAGATGCCAATGCCAGTGTCAAGTCCAAGTTCAAGAGGGGTGAGATCAAGGCCAAGAAGATCATTATTGATTCTCTCTGGGATCATCTCATCACTTACGTGGCCAAGATGAAGAAGTCAAAGGAGATGTATGTCAAATTGATTGGGATGTATGAGGTCAACAATCTCAACCAAGTCATTTCTTTGAAGAGTCAACTTCGTGACATCAAGATTTCTAAATCTGAATCTATAACAGCCTACTTTATAAGAATCTCTCAAATAAAAGATTAGCTTCTTTCCATTGGAAAAGACATCCTTGATAAAGAGCTTGTGCAAATGACCCTTGGAGGGCTCCCCATGTCTTCGAAGACATTCATTACAAGCATTAGTTGCAGAAAAGAGCTCCCTACATTTGATGAGCTTTTGAGCAATTGCACTCAAGAAGAATCGAGACACATTTCTAGAGGAAGAATCTAGAGACAAGAGGAAGGAGAACCTACAGCTTTTGCAGCCAATGTCAAGAAAGGAAAAGGGAAATGAAGACCTTCCAAATGGAAGCCCAAGAAGCCAGCTCCAGCATTCAACAATAATAGAAGGGACTTGTCCAAAGTCCAATGTTATAGATGTGACAGATTTGGTCACATAGCCCAAGATCATCCTAAAAGAAGAAATGCTCAAAGGCCCAACACCAACAACAATGCCAACAATAACAACTTCAACATTTGAAGGAGAGGAAGAGCTCCTGCTACAGCCTACCCATGCAAGTGTTAAAGAGACCCAGTGTTGATTTATGGTAGCATCGGATGTGCTCTAGCCTTGTAACTTTATATATAGGCTAGGACACATGTATTCCAAAAAACCCATAAATGGTTTTCGAAATTCCACTTAGAGATGGTATAATTAAAATAATTAATCGTTTTTTAATGTTTTCGGGAAATTGATTAATTAAAGGGTATTAATTAAACTAAGTGTGAATCTTCTAGATAAAGTCATGGATCACCTCCAAGTTAATCTTAGCCCTTGATTATGTTTTAATCTTGGTCATTGAAGGTTCAACAGAAGAATATAAGGAGGGTGAGGGGCCTATAGGAAAAACATTGAGACACTTGAGCCATTGAGCATTTTCGAATTTGTGTGAGGAGACACAACTTTTGATCAAGAATCAAATCACTAGGGCAGGGTTTGCTAAGTGATTGTGATTTAGTGATCAGATCCAGAGAGGGGCAGAAGCAGAGACTGGTCAGGAGGACTAGGAGTACATTTCAGAGAGAGGCAGCATTTACGCAGAAGAGAGACAGCGCAGTTTTCTGAAGGGGTGACGCAGTCCCTACAGGAAATCACGCAAAAGCAGCGCAGTGTCTCTTGAAGTCAGTCCGAAGATAGCTAGAGGCTGCGGTTTCTAAGCCAGGATGGCCAAAATCCAGTCTCAGATTTGCTAGATTAGTTGCAGAAAGGGGTGACGCAATTCCTCAAGCTTGCCCACGCAGGATTACGCGGTTCCAGTGTAGGCAATCACGCAGAGGCAGTGAGGGCTTCACCAGTGTTGTTTAGATCAACCAGAGACTTGCAGAGTGAGGTATATCTCACAGATATATTTGTTGTCTAGATTTCTCTGAAGCGTTTTGCCGGATATTGGCACCCTAGTTGTATTCAAGATTCTGTTGCTTAATAATACAAACCCTCAGATCTGTTGCACTGGTTTTCCCAAGTTGGGTTTTTTCGGGGACTTAGTCCAAAAATAATTGTGTCACATGTGGATGTTTTTCATTATATTTTGTTCAGATTGTTTGAGCACTTAGATTTATTCCGCAGCGTTATTTGTGTAGACTGCTTCAGAAATTACTTTGATATTTCACTATAATGAAATAACTATGAAACATAATAGAAGAAGTAATTCAGATTTGTTGCAGTAGGAATCCGGATCTAGGATTTTTCACACCCAGCGCCCTCAAAAGAGGTCCAAGAATAGAAGGTACGCTGATAATGTTGCTAGAACTTGTTGACCACTGGAGTGGCACTTGATGATAATGAGAAGACTCCATGCCCAAGGATGAACCAGAAGACATTTGTACCATCAGATATCATTAGTTCAATAGAGTTTGAACTCTACTTCTATTTCTCATCATCTTTCTCTTGTACCCAGATTCCACGCCTTACAGGGAATTGTAATAAGTGATGCTAGTAATGATGAATTTCAGTCAGTATTGAGTCTGTAACAGGCCTAGGATGTTGGCACTTGATTAGCAAGCAAGTACACCTTGGAGTGTTTTTTTTACTTGGTTAATTATTCCTTCCTTTTAGCAGAGAATAATTTTCTAGCTTTTTTCACTCATTGCATTAACCCAAAGCCGGGGTGACAGCTTGAAGATTGAGCCCCTAACGCACCTTAGTGTCTAGAGTCAGTGTATATTATCCAGTGTTACACGAGGTCTCGCCCCCCCACCTAGGGGTCTAGATTCTTTGCCCCCTCGCGCTCCAAGGTCTTGGGACTTCTACGGGTCGTTTCCCCACGCCCCCAAAAATCAGGAAGCTAAGGGGGGTGTGAGGAGGGGCGTTTCCTCAAATTTAGGGGTCGAGGGAGCATGAGGGGGGCGTGAAGGGGCATGAGGGGCCAGAAATTGAAAAAAAACTATTTTTTAATGAAAAAAATAAAAAAATAAAAGATTTTTTTTAGGTTAAAATTTTATTTGTGTTAAAAGTTTGTTTCATTGTTTTAGTTTATGGTTTCATGTTAAAAGTTGGTGTGCCACTTAGCATGTTTGAGAATCCGAGTGATTCTGATTCAAATGTTGACATGGTTGATCCTGATATATTCGTGCAGCAGCTGGATGCAGAGACTAGTGGAGCATTACCTTGAGCATTAATGCTCATTTATCATTATGATGATATCATTTGATATTCATATGTTATGTTTTATGTTTTATGTTTCAGACATAACTTATTTGCTTTAAGTTTTATGTTTCAGACTTGAGTTGTAAACTTCAATTTAAACTTTATTTTGAATCTTGATATAATATGTCATATGATATCTTAAACTTTATTTTCATTGTACATTGTTAGTAGTTACATTAATGATTATACAGTTACAAACTTACATGTATGATTGTATGATGTATGTTTTAACTTTTAACTTTTAAATTTGTTTCAGTTATATGATTCATCATTCTTCGATTTATAATTTTATCATTTATGATTTATCTTTCATGATGTAAGTGTATGATGACTGTATATACATTCCTTGCAAAAATACAGTTACATTATAAATATTAAATTTTCAATGATATATCATATATTTTTATATTTTATAATTTTTATGACCCAGACGTCCCCCCATGTTTCCTGAAAATTGGTAGGGAGCTTTTGCATAGGCCGCTCCCTCGCCTCCTCGCTCCCACCTCTAGGGGACTTGGTGGAACATTGATATTACCATACTAGATCACACAAAAAATCTCGTGCGATTTAGTTAGGTATAAGTAGTGATTTTTTAATTTTTTAGATTTCCCACAGGTCCAAAATTGCAATAAAAAATTTAATTGGATTGTAATAAGTGTTGTCTAGAGAAGTTGTATGGGGTATGAGTAATCAAAATTACACCTCTCACCCTCCACTTTCTACTATGACACACTTTGAGGGGTTAAATAAATTATTCCATGCGACAAAATGACGTGGAAATGACTTGGAAATTATTCCAAGTCAAAGAGTTGAGTCTACGGACATGTGGAGGATGACTGAGCACACTACATCATTAATTCATCATTTATTCATTTAAAATCGAATTCCGAGAGATAAAGCAGCAGTTACACACAAGGAAAATCGAATTTATTAAAGGAAGTTGAGCATAAAAGGAATATTCTACAGACTCAGTTGATAGAAGACCAAGTGGGGACCTCTTCTCACAAGCTATCTGGAGTGCAACAACACTCAACACTTCACTCAGAGGATTTACGATATTCCTTGAGCTTAGATTGCGCAGTCACTCAAAGGAATCAAGCAGTTCTCAGGGACCTATGCAGAAGATCACTAGGGTCATCTACAGGTACGGTTTCAGTTGGTTCGAGTTTGCAGTGGTGGACTTGGTGTAGCGCGGACTTCGTTTGGCTTATGGATGAGTTCACTGGATCATATGGGAATTCGATTTCCTTTGGTGTGCACAAAAAAATTCGATTTTTCCCTAATGTCTCAGTCTTCTCCATATGGAACTTGGCTTACCTTTACTTGGGATTTGCTCCAAGTTCACTTCTCACATGCATTCGTCCTTGGGAATTGCTCTTGAATCTCTATATAACAAAGCCATGGGCTATTGTATTGTATCATGTTATGAGCTATTAGGCTTGAGGAAACTCCGCCAATTTTGTATATCAATAAAATCAAGAATTTGGGGCTATTTAGCAAATGTTCTCTTGGCATTATGAGGTGATTTCTTTCCATACTATTGCTATTGTGTTTGAATTTGTTTCATGTTTGATCAATATTAATTTATACTTGCCATCTAGCTTGGATTGATACATGCAATCTATCTTGCATGCATCATTGATTTAGATAGTATTCTAGAAATAAGTTTGCAAGTCATTTTTGGAGGAATGTTTGGTTTATCTTATTCATTATGATGCTCTAATCCTTTTGCAAACTGATATTTGTTCAAGTGTGTAGGGAAGATCTATTTGTATTGTGTGCAGGAAATCCATCCAGGCGTGGGAGAAGTCTCACATAGACCAACTCACTTATGGATTCAAAGCGATCCAAGACTCAGCTATTTTCAACCCCAAATCTTTCATCAAAGGAGGACCAAGAGTGAGTTTTCTCGTTCTGTAGCTACTTGATCATCTACTTCAAATTTTAAAATCTAAAAATTTCTTGTTGTAAAGCGTTTTAAAGTCATATTTGCTACTTCAAAAGCGTTTTCAAGACTAGGCAAGAATGGGGGTTCGCTCCCATTTCTTAAGCTAGTGTCTTTGTATATTAATTTGTACTTTAGATCTTGTTTATTTCGATCTAACATTTCACTTTCTTTCGTAGCCCATAAGCTTGAGCGTGAACAACGAAGAGCTTGAGGAAAAAATGGCGAAAAACTATTGATCCTCCTTGCATGCAAAGCCTTCCATTACCTCAAAATCGAATTTTAGGGAGGTCATAAGCACCTTTAGGAGAACAGCAACATGATCTTTGTTGTAGGCCTTGGAGCCTTGTAAAATTTATGTTTTGAAGGTTTTGTTAAGATTTTGTGTATTTGGGGTAGCATCAGTTGTGCTCTAGCTCCCAAAGTTTGTGGAGGGACTAGAGTTCACCAAATCTACAAGACCCAGAAATGGATTTGGGAAATTTCATCTGGTTTAGGAGATATTAAATTAATTAATTATTTTAATGTAATTCCTAAGTTAAAACTTAGGAAAATAAAATATTAAATTTAATTTTAATTAAACATGTGATGAAATTGTCTTAGAATCACATGGATAAAAATTTCTTTTAATCTTAGCCATTGATTCGAATACGGTCATGGTCGTTGATTTGTCAACGAGAAAAGTATAAAGGAAAGGCTTGGGGTCATTTGTAAAGACACACAAAGGCAGAGCACTGAAGCTAAGCTGAGATTCTAGGGCAGGGTTTGCTAAGAATACTCAGAAGTGTTTCAATTGCAGAGAGAGGAATTTAGACCAAGGGAATGATCTGATCCCAGGACCTAGAATACACAAGAGGCAGAAATCAGCTCAAGGACAGTGCAAAGGAAGGCAGCAGCAACAGCAGCAAGGACAACGTAATTTTCAGGAAACCCTTCAGGGGTTACGCAGAGACCCTTAGGGGCAGCATAGTGACTGCGTCACCCACTCTGGGGCAACACAGTCCCTTCTAGAGCAGCGCTGAGGGTTTAGAGGCCATCCAAGGCTGACGCAGAGGCTTTTAGGGGCTTCAGAGGCTGACGTAGTGCATTTCAAGGACAGTGCTGGGGTTTCTAGGCCCTAATCTTGGCTAAGTTCTATAAATGCCACTTGAGGGTGTGGATCAGTCATTATTCTGGCCCTAGATCATCCAGTGAGTTGTAGATCTAGTATTATCTCTGTCGGGTTATCCAGATCTGGAACCCAAACTTGTGTATTCAGAAATATTCTTAATAATAGAACCCTCCAGCAGCCAGAGACCGGTTTTCCCACATTGGGTTTTTCCGGGGACTATTTGACCAGAAATAACTGTGTTACTTTGTCAATATGTGCATGAGCTTTTTCTAGATCTGAATTGGTAGAGATCTATTATGTGTTTTGATTCGATGTTAACTTGAATTTATTCAGTTGATAACTTATCTAAAGTAGGAGGAGCTTAACCAGATTAACAGTGATAATTTCTGCATACGTATAAGATTCAGAAATTTCTACAGGTTTTTCCCATGAGTTTTTGTTGTCATCATTAAGGAGGAGATCTAGCTTTTTCCAAGCTCCATCTTTGTAAAAGGATCTTCTTTTGGGTAGCCTTCTTAGAGGTTCTTTTTCTCATTTGTAATCGCTAATAAAATAATCTTTTTGCTTGAGGGAGCTTGGGATATTTTTCCCCTGGTATCCCCCTTCCTTGGTTGAAGAGGGAGGAACTTCTTGAGTGGATCCACTCATTTTCTGATTTGTATTTCATGCATGTTAAAGAATTAACAACTAATGCACTCTACATCCATCTCACTAAATTTTGGGTTTAATTAAACTTACATGCATGAGCTCCAAAGGCTACAAACTTGAGCAAATCTCTTTTCATGTGTGAGAAATTCACATGGTTGGCAAGTTTCCATTAAGTTATTGTTTATGCTTCACTATTTAGTCCATGCATGTTATACATTTTGAGGAAACATTGAAGCACTTTTTAATGAGAACTTATTTCATTCCACTTGCCATTTAATGCTACATAAGTCTATTTGTCTCTCAAAGTTTGGTTCATTATTGCAAGTGTTATCTCATCTTTGTGGAACATTGCATGTATCATTTAATTGAGATTAATCAACATCAATTTCATACAAACACTCATTAAAACTTTACCTCCAACATAAGTTGGTTGTATAGACCTCTAGGGACCCTCTACTCCCCTATTGACTCCTCACTGTGAGATCCACATAATTTGGGCGAGGATGAGGTCTGGGGATTGAAGAGTTGATTTGTAATATTTGTTGTAGAGATAGTTTAACTAAAATTAACCAAGAGCACTCTTCATCACATTTATTTTTACTTGTCTTTTGATGGTTGTTGATCTCATGCAAGTATTCTGATACTTACTTTCCATATTTGCAAAGTTTAATTTCATATTTAACATCTAATTTTTAGTTGTTTTTAACTATGACAAGATATGTTTTAATGTTGTGATTTGGTTAGCCCATAATCAATTTTATTTTGCAAATATCTTGTGTTAACATCATTTGTTTCCATTTCAGGATTATTGTGTTCTCATCTCTTTGAGCATTATTTTTACTTTTGAGCATGTTATTTGTAAAGACACTGGTTGAATGGTTTGTCATTATTATTTCAAATTTGCTCATAAACGCTCATGAATCTTTAAAAGTAAATTCAGTTTCACTCTAACAACTCTCCTAGAAAACTCACATCTTTAACTTAGTTTTTCTTTAGAGACCACCCCCCCATAGCTAACCTAGGAGATAGCTTAAACGAAGAGAGTCGGGAATAAGTGACAGCCCCTCTCTGAATTCCTTGCCACCAACCACACCTTGTGGGGTTAAAGGCTTTTCTCACTAACAAGTAGGTAGGTGTACGTGGCAAGCGATCAACATTTTTGGCACTATTATCAGGGACAAGTCTTCTTGCGCCTGGGAAAATGACTAACTTTAAGTTTTGGCATATTTGAATTTTAAATTTAGATTCTTGCTCAAGTGGCAACTCCACTCAATTCTAATTTGCAAGAGTCTCTACTAGGAGAAATTCAAGTGGTCTAGTTAGCCCCTCTCCTGATCCTGAAAAGGTTTTTAGAGAGAGGTTAAATAGACTTTCTCATAGTAGAGCTCTTGCTAGTCTTGGGCAAGATGCTATTTCTGACATTCATTTGTTGTTTCAAGAACAAGTTGAGCCTAACATCATGTATGATCTTTTTGCTCCTTGTAACTTTACTATCATTAATGGCTATCCTCACAATATCCCTGACAAGGCTATTGAAAGGTTGTCTTCTTTTCAAGGTAACTATGCCATTAGCGTTGCATCACATGTGAAGAACATTAATGTTTGCATCTTTAAGTGGTGTAACGTTGCTAACTATGAGGATGTAAAGAGGAGGCTTTTTGTTCTCTCTTTAAAAGAGGATGCTCTTGATTGGTTCACTGAGCAACTTGCTAAATCATATGATTCTTTACAAACAATTGTTAATGCTTTCATGGGAATGTATGGAGAGAGAAGAGAGAATAGTCATCTGATCAATGCCATTAGCACCATAAAGAAGAATGAGAATGAAACCAGGGAGGAGTTTAACAAAAGATTCAATGAATTGGTTAAAAGCATGCCTGCAACTGTTAAACCTCCGGATGAATTTCTCTTATGCTCATATTCAAATGCTTTTGGTGTGGACACTGCTTATCAGTTGAGAAGAAAGGAGCCTGCAACTTTGGGTGTAGCTCAAACTGAAGCCTTGAAAATGGAGAGGGCTAGAAAGCAATCAGGAAAATCTAAGATTCCTGGTTTCACTAGAGGGCCATCAAAATCGAATGATTTCAAAGGCAAGGACAAGGAAGACACTACACATGACTCTATTAAGGAATTAACTCAACTCATCAAGGGCATGGAAGCAAACCACACTAAAGAAATGCAAGCCATGCAAAGTAGGTTGGTTTCCATGGAAAGATCACAAGTGCAAAGATTCCAACCTAGGCCAAATAATGGATGGCAAAAGAATAAAGACCCTCAACAAGATTATAGGCCTCCAAATCCATTGGAATCCACCAACATGGTAGATCAGATTCCCCCTTTTTGTAGGCCATGTAATGAGTTCCATGAAGAAGCCACATGCCCATATGTAAAGAGAATTATGGAAGGTAGCATGTTGGGAGATGAACATGTAGGAACTAGTGGTCAAATAAATATGTTCTCCATGGAAGATCAAAATATACACCATTGAAAGTGATCAAGAGATTGACCATAGTCCTAATAATCTTGGGGTCGACAATATGATTGCAAATCTTGACAAAGTCACTAAGATTTTTGGGGAAAATCCTACATCTGGACAAATTCTTGCTATGGAAAAACACAAAGGGATGACTTATCAGAGAAGGGATATTCAAGACCAGAATAATCACAGAAATTTTTCTCCTCCTTCAAAATTAAATTTTGACTTGGACAATTGGGTAAATAATGCAAAGGTTTCTATCCCAATGACAGAGCTTTTAAAGATACCATTTCAAAGGGCCAAGTCACTAAGTGCAATTGAAGTTACTCAAAGGGAAGAAAAGCCTAATAATGAACCAGAAGATAAAGAAATTGTATTGAAAAGTATGAACTGTTATGTGGGGAACGAAAATCATCTGCCATTTTATGTTTCTTTGATAGTGAATGATCGTCTTTTACACAGCTGCATGCTTGATTCAGGGGCTTCATCAAATGTCATGGAGCAACTGAATTTAAAGGTATCTAGGCCCTATCACAACATATGTTCAATGGATTCTAAAAGAATTGAAGTGTGTGGGATAATTAAATATTTATAGGTTTTCCTAACTACATACCCAGAGAGAATAATGACTATGGATATTGTTGTGACAGATGTTCCTGATTCATGGGGAATGTTCCTATCAAAAAAATGGGCATCAGATTTAGGTGGTAGCCTTCAAATGGACTTGTCATATGCCACCATCCACATGCCAGATAATAACTTTGTTAGACTTGATCGGGAGTTAGAGAAAAGATATCATGTTGAGGATCCAAGGAAACCCAACAATGAGATTATCTATAGATCATGCCAGACAGGAAGTAATGTTGTGTTGACAAATTTTATTCCCCACTTAACAGAACAGATTCAAAACGAAGAAATTAGGCATAGCTCAAAAAGCGAGGGTACTTCATATCTTCCATCAGAGCATTTTCAAGACAGAGTTGTAGCATTGACAGTAACTGCATCATCATCGCCATCGCAACTCACCAGGAAGAAAAGAAAAAAACGAAAAAAGAAAAAGGATATAAAAAATGAACCACCAATTTTGAGCAGGATCAAGCCTCAATGCATCAAAAGTCGAAAAAGGAAAAGGAAGAGGTTTGGTATATCTGGTGGCCACAAACAGGTTAACATTGGGGTAAGTCATAGTCCCAAGATAGTCAGAATTGGACAAGGCACATCAGAGAAAGAGCCTATGGATTTGCTTGTGAGTAGGCAGGTTCTCAAGATGGATTTCACCAAAGACATTTGATGCCATGGGGCATCCTTTTGTATCATATTTCTAACCCTATCCCTTGTCAATTTTGTTTAAATAGATTTCTTTCATGAATAAACTAATATTTTATGCTCTTAGAATAAAATTTCCATTTCTGTACTTGATCTTATTCAATGATATTTTGAATGGATACTACTAATATATATCTTTGGCTGGTGGATGCAGATTCCAGGTCCTTGCACCCTATCACTTCATATCTAGCATGCATCCCCATATGGAGCCAAATGTTGACCACTGGAATGGCACCTGATGATAATGAGAAGACTCTATGCGCAAGGATGAACCGGAAGACATTTGTACCATCAAATATCATCAGTTCAACAGAGTTTTTGAACTCTACTTCGATTTCTCATCATCTTTCTCTTGTACCCAGATTCCACACCCTACGGGGAATTCTAATAAGTGATACTCGTAATGATGAATTTGAGTCAGTATTGAGTCTGTAACAAGCCTAGGATGTTGGGACTCGATCAGCAAGCAAGTACACCTTGGAGTGTTTTTTTTACTTGGTTAAGTATTCCTTCTTTTAGCGGCAAATAATTTCTAGGTTTTTTCACTCATTGCATTACCCCAAAGTCGGGGTGACAACTTGAAGGTTAAGCCCCTAACGCATCTTAGTGTCGAGAGTTAGTGTATATTACCATACTAGATCACACAAAAAAAATCATGGAATTTGGTTAGGTCTAGGTAGTATTTTTTAATCTTTTAGATTTCCCGCATGTCAAAAATTGCAATAAAAATTGTAATTGGATTGTAATAAGTGTTGTCTAGAGAAGTTGTATGGAGTATGAGTAATCAAAATTACACCTCACCCTCAACTTTCTACTATGACACACTTTGAGGGGTTAATAATGAGTTTTGAACCCTCAAAACCCACACTTCCTAAGTATAGTGGAAATTGTGGCATTTAATTAGGTTAATATTAAATAAAATAGAGAGAAATAAATTATTCCATGCGACAAAATGACGTGGAAATGACTTGGAAATTATTCTAAGTCAAAGAGTTGAGTCTACGGACATGGGGAGGATGACTGAGCACACTACATCATTAAAAATCGAATTCCGAGAGATAAAGCAGCAGTTACACACAAGGAAAATCGAATTTATTAAAGGAAGTTGAGCATAAAAGGAATATTCTACAGAATCAGTTGATAGAAGACCAAGTGGGGACCTCTTCTCACAAGCTATCTGGAGTGCAACAACACTCAACACGTCACTCAGAGGATTTACGATATTCCTTGAGCTTAGATTGCGTAGTCACTCAAAGGAATCACGCATTTCTCAGGGACCTATGCAGAAGATCACTAGGGTCATCTACACGTACGGTTTCAGTTGGTTCGTGTTTGCAGTGGTGGACTTGGTGTAGCGCGGACTTCGTTTGGCTTATGGATGAGTTCACTGGATCATATGGGAATTCGATTTCCTTTGGTGTGCACAAAAAAAATTCGATTTTGCTCTAATGTCTTAGTCTTCTCCATATGGAACTTGGCTTACCTTTACTTGGGATTTTCTCCAAGTTCACTTCTCACATGCATTCGTCCTTCGTAATTGCTCTCGAATCTCTATATAACAAAGCCATGGGCTATTGTATTGTATCATGTTATGAGCTATTAGGCTTGAGGAAACTCTGCCATTTTTGTATATCAATAAAATCAAGACTTTGGGGCTATTTGGCAGATGTTCTCTTGGCGTTATGAGGTGATTTCTTTCCATACGATTGCTATTGTGTTTGAATTCATTTACATGTTTGATCAGTATTAGTTTATATTTTCCATCTAGCTTGGATTGATACATGCAAGCTATCTTGCATGCTATTAGTAACCTATAAATATAGGATTCATAATTTTGACTTGACTGATGGTTATCTTGTAAATCCGTACATACTTTGCCTTTTGCAAGTTGTATTCACATATTTTGTAAAAAATAAAAATAAAAAAATCAAAAAGAGGGTAAAAAGTCCTAAAAGAACAATCAAAGGACTTAGAAAAAATAATAGACTCCAAAAGAAAAAAGATAAATAAAACATGAAAGTGTGCAAGTCTAAATGCCACTACTTTTACCTTTTGCAGTTGATTATGGCAGAGTGTCAATAAATGACATAATCTGTGATGAGTTCAACAATTTAATCTTGACTCGTCATTTTTCAATTTCAAATGTTGTAGATAGAGAATAAAGAATTGTCATATAGTTTAATCATGACAGTTCAGTAGTTAGGTAGAGAATAAGTGAATCCAACAGTTTAATCTGGATTCCTGGATGAAATAAGTGTCGAATTAGATAGTTTTATTGCTTTCAGAAAGAATAAATGTTGTAAAGGTTGCTAGCTCAAATGCACCTAATCAAAATGGAAGAAAAAATTATAGCAGTTAAAATTGGGTAGGTAGAAGAAGGTGAGAAGCGTCATTGTAAATATTATTAACCAGGGCTGCAAATAACTAACTTTTCTTCCCCATAGCCATTTATCATTCTAAACTATCAGTCAGAAAAGGCTCGAGGCATTTCCTTGACTTTTGTTGGGACCGGACCCAAGGCTCTATGGCTGACTAGTTGAAAATGTTAAGTTGTTATATTAATCCCTAAAATCACATCATTATTCCATTCATGCATTCATTTCCCTGAATAATCCTAAGTAAAAACCTCATTTTTACTTAAAGATACTCTAATTCCCATTTGATTAACTTCCTACATATCACATGAAAGCATAAAACCCTCAAAATCACATTTTATCCTAAGTTAAAGTGATGAAGTTATTATAATGCAAATTTGCCTTTAAATTTCACTTTTCTTAGTTATGTTAATGTATTTTGAGTATACATTGTCCCCTTGTCATATTAACTTTAACTTATTTAATAACTCCCTATAGAATAACATTTTCCTATAATATATAATTCCCTTTTATAAAATAACCCCAAAAACCAATTAATATAACTTTAGCCAAAGTTAATTATTCCTACATGTGTAAATAAAACCCACATTATACGCCCTTTGGCTAAATATATCATTATATAAATATCCCGCCCTCTATGGTTATTAAATCAACTGGATTTAATTAACTGTATAATAAAAATATTCAAAAAATCTTTAAACATACTTTATATGTGTTTAAAACAAAAATACCGAAGTTTCGTTTAAACTAAACTTCATAATAAACCCATTTCTTTGTTCATATTCCCTTCCCCGACTCCCTTAACCCAAGGTTAAAACTACAACCTAACTCATTCTCCCCAATATATATCCCATTACCACTATCATAACCTTGGGTAAAGCCCTTTTATACCCCTCCCTAACACTTTATTCATTGTATAAAGTCTGTTTTATACATAAAATTACCATAAATCCCTCCACCCTATCGTATTCAATCTGAATCATCCGATCCCCAACACTTCATTGATCCGACGGTTCTCATCGAACGCGATGAGAAATTCCCATTACCTTATCATTCCCTATCGCGCTATATTATAGTCGTCCAATCACCCTTTGCAAATCCAATGATTCAGATTTAACGCGATCATTAACCTCATACCCCCACTTTTCCCATATCGCGTTAAATATTAATCGTTAGATCTTCAAACCTCTCTAAGATCTAACGATTCACATTGCACCCAATAACTCCATTCCCCGTCCCCACCATTGCTCATCGCGTTAAGCGACCACCGTAGATCTTTCACTCATCAGATCTACGGCCACCATTCATAGCCTTGGCCCCACTACATTTTCCCCGCAACTTTCATTTTAATCCTGATCATTCGCTTATCAAAGTTAGATCCAACGGTGCTAATCCCATATCGCGCGATGAAAATAATCGACCCAAGTTTCCAAAAAATTACACGATATACGAGCAGCCATTGTACTCTGAAAATCATTCATAAGAACCTCCACGACCTCTGCCAGCCCAATTTCAACAGAATTGAAGACTGTGACAAAATTGCAATCTTCATCGACCGCAAATCCTACCTTTCACAGGTATTTTTCGATCATTCCAACCTGTAAAATCTTTCAATTCCAGAGGAAAATAAACCAATTGAACTTCCATTTTCTGAGAATTATCTGAATTATCCATTTAGAAAATCTAAAAACCTCCAAAATACAAGGGAAACCCTGACAAAATTTCCTCAGAATCCACATTTTCCATTTTAGCAGGTTTTAACCCATTCAAATATCATTTTCACTGTTGAACTTGATCTAAAATATCCTCTGTGCATAAAAAACTCTTTTATCATCCAGAAGCATACTCAGAGTCTAAATTTGCCAGTGAAACCTTTCAATTGTCCCTTGTTTCCCAAAAAGAACCTAGCAAACTGTTTAATCTTGCTTTGTTCATCCAAAATGACTAAGAAACAAGTGACTCCCAAGTCTGGAGGTCCAAAATCCCAGAAAAATGTCTCAAGAAAATTATCACAGGCTGAACCTTCAAAAATTGATAAACCTACTCCTGTAATCACAGCTGAAACCACTGAAGTGGTTAGACCTATACAACCTCCCATAACTTCTCAAGAAAGTAGCCCATTGCTTGATCTTGATTATAGAATCTTTGACCCTTGTGTTGAATTCAACCTGTTAGAAGTCCACAATTGGTGTTTTGGGAAGTCTGTAGAGAAAGGTAAAAATGATGTGTTGTTTGGGATTCTAATCTGCCAAAATAAGTTGTTCCTCTTACTCATTCAGCTCCAGATTTTGTTAGACTATGTCAGTTGTATTACCTCCCAGATCAAAGGTGTATTGTCAATAAAGATAGGGAAGTAATGTTCTATATCAATGCGAGTCCATAAATTCCATGCTGCAAATGAAACATGACCCCAATTTAGTTTCATTATTCATAGAAGATCCGACCCAGCTGTAGTTGGACTTAGATTTTTCTGCCAGGTTCAACATATTTCAGACTTTTTGGCCTACACATGTTAATGTCCCTAAAGTAAATCCTCCCTATGATACATTTGACTTTCCAGAGGAAACAAGGCAGATTGTCTCCATGTTGTCATTTATACTGGTATATAACAATGATGAATTCACGAATGCCTCCATCTTGGGTTTTTTGTCAACCTTGACTCCTGGCCAGCCTCCCTCCATTATCTTCAATTTTTCCAAGTTTATTGCTGGGAGCATGCACTACCAATTGACCAAATTACCAGAGGAGGGAGTTTTTAGATACACATCATATCTACTACATCTTTTCTTGTATTATCAAACAGAAAAATTTCCCATTGAGCTGCAGAAATTGGATGTAGAAGGGAACCTCCTGTCAATTGTATTTTGGACATCTATTTTGAGAAAAGAGAACAGGGAATATACATATGCAGATTTCAATGACTTATTCATAATTCCAGCTATGAATATGTTGACTAAGGAAGAAACGCCCAGAATTAATGAAGAGACTAACAGAATCTTACAGTTGTCTGAGCACTGTAAGACTGGGGATTGGTACTTATATAGGAATCACACAGAGATTAGAGTGTATGGTGCACTCTTGGCTCCATACAAACTTCCAAGGTTTGTAACTACAAGAATTTTTGCTTTAGAATATTTAAGGCAAATATTGAATGCAGATGAAGTAAATTTTATGGCCTCTAGGAAAAAGACCCAATTTAAACTCAAAAATCAGATTGGGCAATTCATTGTCAACAATAGAGAAGCTGTAAATGAGATTAATATCAAGTTGAAAGAATACAAGTTCCCATACAGCTTTATGTGGAATTATGACCCTCAGAGTGTCTTGAGCACAATCAGATTAAAATGCAAATTGTCTCATTTCTTGCATGATTCCAAGCCACAAAGTGAAAAATTTGCCAATCAAATTGAGTGGGAGGCAAATACTTTGCTTGAGGAAGATACACAGGGTATGCAGGCAGGTAATGTACAAGAAAAATAGGTTGATCAGGCACAGGTTCTTACAGTTAATAAAAAGGCTGAAGTTTCTCATAAAATAGGCAGAGAGGAAGGCAGTTATACAGCAGAAACTATCATAGGCAAAAAATTCAAAACCTCTTATAGCAAAATAACTAAATTGACTGTTGAGGAAAAAGATAAAGCAATTGAAGTTGATGATGATAATGGCCATCAAACTGATGATGAGGCAACCTTAATAGTAAATGAGACACTTAAATAACTTCAAACAGTTCAAATTGAAACACAGGAGAAAGACACAATCATGGTTGAAAATCAAACTAATGTTGAAATTCCTTCTTATTCCAAGGAATCTGATAAAACAAAGTCAGACATTCAGATCAAGTTCAGACAAATTAGAGAGAAGAATGAAGAAATCAAAAATGAAGTCTATTCCAAGTTTCTCAAAGAGAAACCTGGAAATAAAGATAGACTTCTCTCTGCTTTTGATTATTCTTCTAACAAATTGGTAATGTCATTTTTTAAGCCTACAGTGGCTGATCCAAAGACAGTGGAAGACTACTCAAAGACAGATTTGGAAGTAGATGCAGATGCTGTCCATGAATTAGATCAAATAGAATTCCACAGGAGCAATACAGAGATGTTGTATTCAAAGATAGTCAACAAAACAATGAGCTCTGTTAAACTTCAAAAGACAATGACAAATCTGCAAAATCAAATGAAATTGGACAAAGCATCATTGCGTGCTAATGGATTGAGAATCAAAGCATTGGAAGATTTAGTGATTGAAGCAGGAGCTGATCCAGCTAACATTGAAGTTGCAAAGGCTTTAATCAAGCAGAAAAATGAAGACATAGCTGCTCTAAGGAGGCAACTGAAATTGCCTCAAAGTGAACATCCCCAGGCAAAGGAGATCCTTCAACAAAAAACTGAAAATGATGAATTGAGTCAATTGGTTTTAAAAATGACTGCACAGCTCAAAGAAATGGAAATACAAACTGAAGCCTTGATGAAGGAAAATGAAGCATTGAAAAAGGATAAAGAAGTCATTCCTACAGTTATTCCATTAGTAAGCACTGTTGTACCTTCTACTCTAGCTGAACATCTTGCACCTCAAGGGAAATTGGCAACTGCAGTGTCAATTTCATCAAAGGATGATTCTGCTGCTGCATCTTCAAATACACAGGTACAAACAGGGACAGAAACAGGATCCACAGACTTGGTAAAAGCTATGGAGGAAATGACTTTAAAGAATGATGAGATCAAAAGATTGAAAAAAGCTAATGCAAACTTAGAATCTGCTTACAAAGATGTTGTAATTACTTCCAAGGGCCACGAACAAAGAGTAAAGACATTAGAAGAAAGGATCCTGGTCCTCCAAAAGGAAGTAAATCTCACAGATCAGGTTGCCTACATCAAAAATAATTTGTGGACAAAAATCACTGAAGGCATTCACTCACAATGGCCTTCTATTCAGATAATATATGAGCAAAAAGATCTGCTACAAGATGCCTTAGCAGAAATTGACAAAACAAAGAAGGAACTTGGCAACAAACCACCACAAGCAATTCAACTCATATCATTTTTTAATAGTAAAAATAGGGAGGAATTAGAAGAAATGAAAATTCCTGACAGGACAGAAGCCATCCTTCAAATCAGAAAAGTCCTGACAAAAAGAAATATTATGAATAACCTGGAAGAGAAGTGTGATGCAATGAACTTATCAATCACTAAATTCAAGACAAAATATGACTTGTTGCTAGAAGCAGGACTTCCAGATATTCATGGATTTCATGAGAAATTAATGGAACAGAAGGACTATGACCAGAAGATTAGAGCCCATGCTAAAGAGAAATCCAATAAACCTTTGCCTCAAGGGTCTCCAAGTGGAAAAGTAGTACTTCAATATTTTGAGAAGTTATTCTTGCTGGGAAATGAAATTAAACACATGTTCATAGTAAAGCCAAACTTTTCTAAGTACACAGAAGCTGATGAAAGCTATAGAAAGTTGAAGAATATGAAGATCCCCACTGATGAACAGTGGCAAGAATTCACATATTTGATGTGAATTTGATAGGAAAAGAGCAAGAAAATCACATAAAAAGTCATATTCTACTGTTACTTGATGGTGAAAAAATCAGGGTCAAAGTGTATCGGGGTCAAAGTGTATCAGATGTCAAAGTGTATCAGTAAAAGCAAATTGTTACTGCTGGTTATTTTTCAATTACAACAGTGAAATAGTGAAAAGAAGAGATAAAGAGTATCAGAACAGAAGGTGAAAAGGAGGAGTATTCTACAAGTAATCTTCCACGAGATAAAGTCTCAATTTCCAGCAACGCTTCTAGCTATTCAAAAAATCAGTTGGAAATAAGATAAACAGTTCTATTTTTTATTGTAAAAGAGGACATCTTGCAAATTGTTTTGCTGTTGTCCCTCTTCTTATGTAATATTTCCTATTTTTTCTTGAGATATTATCTCAAAATTTAGATATTTTGTAAGTAATTCAATTGTATAAATACTTCATATTTCGAAGTATTCAGTGTGGAATAAAAATTATCAAGACTAATATAGACTTTTTTGTTGAAAACATTAGGATTTTATGTGAGTTAAGTTGAAGCAGCAAGCTGGAAACTAAAGCAAATAGACATCATAACTAATGATCCTCGTGCTCATCAGATGAGTATTTTATCTTCCAGTTTTCATTGTTTATTTCTTTAAGTTTCATTCATACATCTTGTGTTATTTTCCATCTTAAATGAATAACTAGGAAAGGTATTACATAATCAGTGTAAAAAGCTCTCTGTTTTTACTAGTTTTCATGTTTATGTTTTCTGCTGATTTCCAGACTTTAGAATTCTTAATTGCTCTTTAGTCTCGTTTGACCTCAATTTCCCTCTTCCTTTTCTGTGATCTAAGGATTCTTAACTGCCCTTAGTCCAAATCATACCACTTCATCAAAATAGCCTTTTAAAACCCTCTGAAGATCATCTATCTTGCCCTTAGTATATTTGTTCTTTTGACCTTAGTTTTCTAGTCTTGTTTGCTATAAATTTGACTCCATTGCCCAATGGTTAGGTAGATCTTTCTATGGTTTGCCTTGTAGTCCTTTATTCCTACCAACATTCAAAAAATCAAACCAAATTGTCCACTCATAGCTAGCCTAAAATCCATTACAAAACAAAGCTAAATCTTAAGGAGAGATCCCTCTCCAGAACTCAGGAAGGCTAGATCCTGAATTCTAAAAGAGGTTCTTGGTTACCTCTGGTTTTCTTTAACTATAAACCAAAATCCCACGACCTAAGAATTACTAGGGTGATAACACATGCGTCATTGATTTAAAGTAGTATTCTAGAAATTAGCTTGCCAAGTCATTTTCGGAGGAATGTTTGGTTTATCTCTTATTCATTACGATGCTCTAATCCTTTTGCAAACTGATATTTGTTCAAGTGTGTAGGGAATATCTATTTGTGTTGTGTGCAGGAAATCCATCTAGGCATGGGAGAAGTCTCAGATAGACCAACTCACGTATGGATTCAAAGTGATCCAAGACTCAGCTATTTTCAACCCCAAATATTTCATCAAAGGAAGACCAAGAGGGAGTTTTCTCGTTCTCTAGCTACTTGATCATTTACTTCAAATTTTAAAATCTAAAAATTTCATTTTGTAGAGAGTTTTAAAGTCATATTTGCTACTTCAAGAGCATTTTCTAAACTAGGCAAGAATGGAGGTTCGCTCCCATTTCTTGGGCTAGTGTCTTTGCATATTAATTTGTACTTTAGATCTTGCTTATTTTGATCTAACGTTTCATTTTCTTTCGCAGCCCATAAGCTTGAGCGTGAACAATGAAGAGCTTGAGGAATAGATGGCGAAAAACTATTGATCCTCCTTGCATGCAAAGCCTTCCATTACCTCAAAATCGAATTTTAGGGAGGCTGTAAGCACCTTTAGGACAGCAGCAACATGATCTTTGCCGTGGGCCTTGGAGCCTTGTAAAATTTATGTTTTGAAGGTTTTTCCCATGAGTTTTTGTTGTCATCTTTAAGGAGGAGATCTAGCTTTTTCCAAGCTCCATCTTCATAAAAAGATCTTCTTTTGGGCAGCCTTCTTAGAGGCTCTTTTGCTCCTTTGTAATTGCTAATAAAATAACATTTTTGCTTGAGGGAGCTTGGGATATTTTTCCCATGGTATCCCCCTTCCTTTGTTGAAAAGGAAGGAACTTCTTGGGTGGATTGACTCATTTTCTGATTTTCATTTCATGCATGCTAAAGAATTAACAACTAATGCACTCTACATCCATCTCACTAAATCTTGGGTTTAATTAAACTTACATGCATGAGCTCCAAAGGCTACAAAGTTGAGCAAATCTCTTTTCATGTGTGAGAAATTCACATGGTTGGCAAGTTTCCATTAAGTTAATGTATATGCTTCACTATTTAGTCCATGCATGTTAAAATTGGACAACTAGGTCCAAACTCCATGTTGTGATGCTCAGATGAAGATACCAATATTTTTATTGGGTTCCTCTTTCGAAGAGGTGTAAGATCGATCTAAAATTGATCTTAATCCGATGAGCAGAACATTTGTTTTGAATTTATTTTTAATAATTTCAAATATGTGCAGGTCAGCCTTAAGGTTTTACACCCCTAGCAGATGTGTCACACACCTCAGTGATTAATATAAATAGAGTCAATGTTGGAGGACTTTTTCACTCATCTCATCCTCACACATCATCTCCTCCTTTGATTTAGTACGAGCTCCTTGGAAGCAGTTTCGGTTCACACATGGGAAAGAAAGACGAATTTACTGTAGCTAGGGTTTGGACGAATTTACTGCAGCTAGGGTTTCCACGCAAGTTTCACCAGCGTTGACTTTGGTCAAAGCATGGTCCAAAGAGGCTGAATTTTGGTGTAAACTTCGATTTTGGAAGGCCATACATATTGGCACAAGAGCCGAGGTCAAAAGGTTGATCGAAGACCGAGCTACGTTGACTTTCTTGCTGCTGTCTTGCGTTGACTTTTCTGGACAATGTTGACATTAGGTTGACCGTGTGGCTATTTTGAGGACTATTGTGACACATGCTGGGTTGGCTGACCAAGGAGACTTTCCTGGTTGAAGCATCCTGTTGACCGTCGTAACGCACCACCACATTTTTCTGTTTCTGGTTTGTCTTCTATAGATCCACTGGTATGTTCTATCAGCATTTTACTTGATTGTTTATGTGATTGTTGTAGTGAAAAGTAAAGTTGCATCAAGCATAGAACATCTACATAAATTTACATGGTATCGGAGTTGAGGTGAAGACAAGCCCTATTTGTAGCAATCACTGAAGAAGGAAATGGGTTCCACAAACTATGGCTTCAAGGAGGATGACAAATTGACTGGGAAGGATGACTTCCATGCTTGGAAGATGATAATGGATCTCAAATTGGAAGACCAAGATGTCATGGACTATGTACAAGAAGGGGGAGATCAAAGCAAAGTTGATGATCAGGGAATCCATTCATAAGAGTCTGGTGGCCTACATCTCTGAGCTAGGCACATCCAAAGAGATGTATGATAAATTGATCCTCATGTTCAAGGCCAACAATGCAAATCAAGTGCTATTCTTCAAGAATCAATTGAAGAATCTGAAGAAAGGCAGGGATGAGTCTGTCCAATCATACTTTCTGAAGCTGACCAAGATCAGGGACAATCTGTTGGCTATTGGGGAGACAATAGTTGATCGAGAGATGGTACTCACTGCACTTGGAGGGCTCCCATCCGAATGGTATGTGTTCAACACTACCATTCTCAATAATACTCTGATACTTGACTTTGATGAGGTACTCTCGAGATGCGTTCAAGAAGAGACAAGGATGGAGTATGAAAATGAAGGGAATGTTGCCTACGCTGCTCATTCTAGAAAGAAGAACTTTGGTGGTCCAAAGAACAAAGGAAGAGCAGGGGCACAAGGAAAAAAGGGCAAGTGTTACACTTGTCATAGGCCAGGTCACTATGCTAGAGAATGCCCTTTCAAGAAGGATTCTCCTGATGAAGATGACAACAACAACAACCGGAGGGATGGCAATCAAAGGAACAAGAGGTTCCAGGGAAAGAGGAAGGCTCCCTCCGGCGGAAATGATCAACCTTTCAAAAGGTCAAGATATTCCAGGTATAACGAATCAAATGTTGTTGATAAAAGAAATGAATTCATTCTTGTATCTACCGTCTCTGCTGCATCTCCACCCGACACTATGGATGTCTGGTTGATAGATAGTGGTGCCTCAAGACACATCACTAGGTTCAAGGAAGCACTCTCTGATATGGTTGAGAAGGATACTAATCTGGAAATTATCCTTGGAGATAATGCCACATATCCCGTGAAAGGGACAGGGACTGTGACCCTCCACTTGTCTCAAGGTCAAGTCCTCCACTTGCAGGATGTACTCTATGTACCTAATTTGAAGAAGAACCTTGTGTCTATATTGGCCATGGAAGACAAAGGTTTCAATGTGGCATTCACTGATGGAAAGGTGCGCATGTGGAAGAAGAGCTTCAAGGAAGCTATCACGTTTGGGTCTAGAATTGATACACTCTACCAAGTTGGAGGAAGTCCACTGGGAGCAATGACATGAGATGCTATCCGACAGACCGATAATGGCACTGAATATGAGTCGAACGAGTTCAAGAACTTTTGCAGAGGAGCTAGCATCAACAGGGAGACCACAATGTTTGTGGGCAACAGCGAAACTTTGAAGGCCTATAGATTCTATGTGCCCGATCAAAGGGAAGTGGAGACATGCCACGATGTCACCTTTGATGAAGATGCTTCCCTGAGGAAAGTAGTCAATCTTTTGAGATCTGAAGAAGATCATGAAGCAAGGCTTGGAAATCAAGAGGAACCGAAGGATGAGACGATACCTGATGTTGAAGGACCGATGGACCCGATTGATCCACCTCCTTCACTGGGAAAGAGACCATCATGGCTCAGGGACACTCTCGAGGATGCTGAGGGACATATGGCCCCAAGGGGGGCATTCCGTGAAAGAAAGAAGCCGAGTAGATACCAAGGGTATCTAGCAGCCATGAGTACTATTGAACAATCCAAGCCTGGATCTTTTGAGGAAGCTGTAAAGCATCAAGACTGGAAGGATGTTATGCACAAAGAGTATGAGTCCATAATGAAGAATGATTTTTGGGATGTGGTTCCAAGACCGGAGGACAAAGCAATTGTCACCTCGAAATGGCTCTACAAGATCAAATATGGATGTGATGAAAGTGCTGAAAAGTTCAAAGCAAGATTCGTTGCCCGTGGCTTCTCTAAAAAAAGAAGGCATAGACTATGATGACATATTTGCACCTGTGACCACCATTCGATCTATCATAGCTTTTGCTACTACGCAAGGATGGAGTCTTCATCAGATGGATGTAATGACCGCATTTCTGCATGGTGCGATAAAGGAAGAGGTGTATGTGGAGCAACCTCCGGGGTTCGAAGTCCAGGATCGGGACACCCATGTCAGAAAGTTGAAGAAAGCCCTTTATGGGTTGAAGCAAGTACCCAGAGCTTGGAACGAGAGGATAGATAGCTACCTGATGAAGCTGGGCTTCACTCGTAGTAATGCTGATCCAAACCTTTACTTCAAGGTTGATAGAGAGAAGCCTCTCATTCTGGTGCTATATGTGGACGACCTCTTCCTGACAGATGCTGACCCTCTCATTCATCAGTGCAAGAGGGAGCTTGCTGCTGAGTTTGAGATGAAGGACCTGGCGAGATTTTCCTTTCTCAAGAAAAATACATTGTGAAGCTTCTGGAAAGATTTGATATGGTGGACTGCAAGTCCGTGTCGACACCAATGGAGCTCAACTTTAAGAAGTTGAGTGGTAGCACTGCTGGGCCCGTGTCCTACTGAGTATCGTCAACTCGTAGGGGCCCTGATGTTCTTAGTGAACACTCGTCCAGACGTATGTTGTGCAGTGAACACTTTGAGTCAACACATGGTTGATCATAACACTCACTGGGTTGGTGCCAAGAAACTCTTGAGATATCTTTGTGGCACGTTAGACCATGGGCTGAGATACACTGCCAGGAGTATGACACTCCATGGATATACTGATGTCGATTGGGCTGGTAGTGTGGTCGATCGCAAGAGCACATCTGGATGCTACTTCACACGTAGATCTGCTTCGGGAAGGAAACTGAAGTCAGTAGCTTTGAGCACCACTGAGGTCGAATACATTATAACATGTATGGCCTGTTGTGAAGTCACTTGGTTGCGAAAGCTCTTCAATGAGTTGTTCGAACATGTGCTAGATGCCACCATTATCCTTTGTGATAACCTGCGGAGGATTCGTTTGTCATAGAATCCTGTGTTCCACGAACAATCCAAGCATGTTGATGGTTGGTACCACTTTATCCGAGATATGGTACAGCGAGGCGCCGTAAGGCTCGATCATATAGGAACTGATGAGAAATTCGCTGATATTCTCACAATGCCCTTTGGGGAAGGTCATGTTCCTAACCTTCCGTGAGAATCTTGGAATCGTGGAACGACCCTATTCTGAGGGTTCTATTGGACGATGAGCTCTGGGAGCTCTAAGGGGGCCTTGGGGATAGTTCCTTGGAGCTATAAGCACACACGAGGCTAGGCTTTCCAAACCTTGTGGTGCTTCTACCCCACCGTTATAATGATTGAGTTGGTTTGCCTCTCATGATCTGTGCCTCGTATGCATCCTACCCATTTGAGTTCCGAACTCATGGGAAGTACCTCTCATTTGGCCAATGAGGTGGGAAAAGCTGGAGACTAGTAGCAAAGACTGATGGACGCATCAGAGATTGCCGTACTCTCTATCTAGGACGGCACGGTCCAACCACTTGATCTAGGATCAAGTCTAGTGAGGTTTCAGACCTCCAACTGACTTCGGGTCAGTGAAACTAACTTCGGGTTAGTATATGACTCTCTTGAGTCCTAGTGAGGTTTCGAACCTCCAACTGATTTCGGGTCAGTGAAACTAACTTCGAGTTAGTATATGACTCTCTTGAGTCCTAGTGAGGTTTCAGACCTCCTACTGACTTCGGGTTGGTATGAGACTCTTTGTGAGTCCTATAGAGGTTTCGGACCTCTGGGCTAAATCTGTCAGCCGGGAATGATGTCTTTATGACTGACCCACTTCTGTTCTGAAATAAAGAGGCCAACAAAGCAAGTTACGGCGGGATGACGCACGATGTTTGATTGCACAGGTGGATGGTCTTCTCCCTAGTTGAGAGGGAGTGTTAAAATTGGACAACTAGGTCCAAACTCCATGTTGTGATGCTCAGATGAAGATACCAATATTTTTATTGGGTTCCTCTTTCAGAGAGGTGTATGATCGATCTAAAATTGATCTTAATCCGATGAGCAGAACATTTGTTTTGAATTTATTTTTAATAATTTCAAATATGTGCAGGTCGGCCTTAAGGTATTACACCCCCAGTAGATGTGTCACACGCCTCAGTGATTGATATAAATAGAGTCAACGTTGGAGGACTTTTTCACTCATCTCATCCTCACATCTCATCTCCTCCTCTGATTTAGTACGAGCTCCTTGGAAGCAGTTTCAGTTCACACATGAGAAAGAAGGACGAATTTACTGCAACTAGGGTTTGGACAAATTTACTGCAGCTAGGGTTTCCACGCAAGTTTCACCAGCGTTGACTTTGATCAACGCATGGTCCAAAGAGGCTGAATTTTGGTGTAAACTTCGATTTTGGAAGGCCATACATATTAGCACAAGAGCCGAGGTCAAAACATTGACTGAAGACCGAGCTATGTTGACTTTCTTGTTGTTGTCTTGCGTTGACTTTTCTGGACAACGTTGACTTTTCTCGGGTTGACTTTGGGTTGACCGTGTGGCTGTTTTGAGGACTGTTGTGACACATGTTGGGTTGGCTGACCAAGGAGACTTTGCTGGTTGAAGCATCCTGTTGACCGCCGTAATGCACCACCACATTTTTCTGTGTCTGGTTTGTCTTATGTAGATCCACTGGTATGTTCTATCAGCATTTAACTTGATTGTTTATGTGATTGCTGTAGTGAAAAGTAAAGTTGCATCAAGCATAGAACATCTATGTAAATTTATAATGCATGTTATACATTTTGAGGAACCATTGAAGCACTTTTTAATGAGAACTTATTTCATTCCACTTGCCATTTAATGCTACAACACAGATAAGTCTATTTGTCTCTCAAAGTTTGGTTCATTTTTGCAAGTAAATGTTATCTCATCTCTTGTGGAACATTGCATGTATCATTTAATTGTGATTAATCAATATCGATTTCATGCAAACACTCATTAAAACTTTATCTCCAACATAAGTTGGTTGTATAGACCAATGTTGCACGACTCGTACTCGTATAAGACTCGTCCGACCATTGACTCGTCGACTCGTATAAGACTTGAGAACGAACCGTATAAGACTCGTCAAAATGCAAAAAAAAAAAAAATTGGTAAATTTTAAGCAGAAAAAGAAACTAATGATAATTCAAGTCCTTATAAGTTATAAAAACCACAATATATGCAATAATTCATAACATCTTATATCTATAAAAGTACAACATAGCATATTAGATTTTTGTAAGCAAAACATTTAGATACTGAATAAGAAAAGGAATCATGATTCCATAATTAAAATAAAAAAATGTCAGCCAATTAAAAATTCAAATACATATGTCATAAATGATAAATGATTGTCTCATAACAATCTTGAGTCTCATCACTCATGGACGACCACGCCTATAATAAGCCCTCGTGGAGCTCATGGTAGCATCGAAAGGCTGAAGCAACTGTGAGGCAGGTGTATTGGGAGTCTCCATTTGAGATGGCAAACTAGAGAGATCCTCAGTCTCTTCATCAAGCCAACTCAAATTAGGGGGCTCCTCCTCCACAACCCAATCAGACTCTAAATCAATAGTATCCAATAAAATTGGATCTGTATCCTTTGGTTGCACTTGTTTTGTGAGCATTCGAAGGTTGTAGTAGATGAAAACCAACTTCTCCAACCTCTCATGCTCCAACTTGTTTCTCTTTTTGTTGTGGATGTGCTCAAAAACTGACCAATTGCGCTCACAAGAAGAAGCACTACAAGGTTGACTCAGAACTCTGATGGCGAATTCTTGTAATTGCGGTGCCTCAGAGCCACAATCTATCCACCAATGAGCTGTAAAAAAATAACAACAAAGATTATCAGTTTGCAATGCCAAACATATAAAAGAGAATTAGTAAAATTACAAGCTAAGTTCTAACAATTTGCACTTACAAGGCATTTTCTTGTCCTTGAGACGTTGGCTTGAGCTGAATCCAAACATGCCAGATGCTTCCTTGTACATATCTCGTTGTAGGTTGATTTTGTCTTGAATATCTACATCCGGGAACATCTTCTCAATGCATATCATGACACCTCTCATCACCTCGAGATCTCTTTGAATGTTAGACCCCTCATTATAGAATAAGCTCGGATTGAGATATGCTCCTGCTGCATGCAATGGTGAATGTAGTTGTCTGTCCCACCTGGAATCAATAATTTTCCATATAGGGAGATATTTAGATTCATCTCCCTTATAGAAAGTCTTGATGGCCTCTTTGGCCCTATCCATGCCCTCATAAATATATCCCATTGGAGGTTTCTCTCCATCCATCAATCTCAAGACTTTCACAAGGGGCTCAATGAAGCTGACAATCTCAGTGACTTTGTCCCACAAACTATCACCAAAGACAGATGCTTTCACAGACAATGCTTCTGGTTTTGTGCTATCTTTCCAAAATACCCATTGTTGACTACAAAACATTGTTCACAAAGTTTGGTATTCATACAAAAGGCTTTGGAGGGAAAGAAAGTTTGTAGCAAACCGTGTGACAGCTGGGCGACTAAGCTCACCCTGTGTGAATTCCCTCATAAGGTTCAACACCCAAGCATGATTATAAATATACTTGGTAATTTGTTTGCATTCTTGCACAACATCCTGCACCCACTCCAACTTCCCAATATCCTCTAGTATCAAGTCTATGCAATGGGCAGCGCATGGAGTCCAAAAAAACGTGGGATATTTGGCACAAAGCAACCTTCCAGTTGCTACATAATTTGCTGCATTGTCCGTGATTACTTGGACAACATTTGCAACCCCAACTTCCTCCACCACATCAGCCAACAATGTAAAAATCAAATGTGCATCTTTTACATTTGCAGATGCATCAATGGATTTTAGGAACATGGTTCCTTTAGGGCAAGCTACAACAAAATTTATTATTGTTCTACCCCTCTGATCTGTCCACCCATCAAACATAATTGTACAACCTGTAATTTTCCATGAGCTTTTAATGGTCTCCAATTGTTCCTTGACACACTCCAACTCCTCATCTAGCTCTTTCCCCTAAGTGCATTATAAGATGGGGCTTTGTATCCAGGGCCAACACTTGCAATGGCATCCACCATGGGCTGATAAAAATATGACTTTGCATAGTTGAATGAAAGACTGTTATGGTACCAAAACCTCCTCATTGCCATATCTGCCTCCTTCCTCTTCTTTTCATTAAAACTATCCAAGGTTGGTTGAGATCCTGGAGTTGTACGAGGAGTGAAGAAAGAAGAAGTTACACTCCTGTTTGCTACAACACTTGAAGAGGAGTTACCAATACCCGGACTTTCAATCTGTGTTTCACTCTGAGATGAAGATCTACCTATCCCACCAATCTCATCCTTCCTTCTTGCCCTCTTAGAAGTTTTTTTTTTAATGGCTTCCAAAGCAGCTGCCATGTCAGTAGTGACTTCATCACGACAATTTTGACAACATCCCACACCATTCCCAAGAATTCTAGCTATAAATTATTCCCTCGGAATTCTAGTATTCAATGTGCCCTGTCATTCCCGCATACTGTGCCATTGCAATAATTGCACTTCACATGGTGGTCATTACTAAAGGAACAGATTCATGACCAGTGTGCCCATGCCGATGACGAGACTTTCATACCCCTTTGGTGGCATGGTGACGAAACTGAAGAAAAAAAGTAAATTTTTAAAATCTAATTCATATTTTTTATTTTTATTTTGGTTTTTTGGTTATTAATTTTTTTGGCCCTCGTCGAGTTTCTCACCCACACAATGGCCGTTGTGTTGGCCGAGAAACTCAACTACAAGGCCAAAAAAATCTCATAAAATTGCAACGGAACAAAAAAATAAATAAAATTGAATTGATTAGTTACCCGTGTTGAAACTCCGCCCGTGTTGTGACTCTCGCCCGTGCCGAAACTCCGCCCGTGCCGTGACTCGCCCGCGTCGAAACCCCGTGCTGAAACTCTGCCTGTGTTGTGACTGCCTGTGCTGAAACTCCCTCTGTGCTGAAACTCCGCCTATGTTGTGACTTTGCCTTGCTATTACTATGTGTTGCTTCTCCGCCAGTGCTCACTTCGCTAGTGCTGCTACTCCGAAAGGGAGAGAGGTGCTTATAAAACATTTCCTTCCCTCCAAATTCCCTTTTCCTCCACCTCATTTCCAAAAAAAATAAAAAAATAGAAAAAATTGAGAAAAATCCAAAAAAAATGCTTTTTGTTGTGGGACGGGTCTTATAGGGGTCCGATACGGGTGCTATGAGAAACCCGCGGGTCTTATGCGAGTAGGCGGGTTTAATGTGAGTTTGCGTAGGTAAGGGTAGAGAGCACGGGTTCTACGCGAGTGACCCGGCTCGCTATATAACCCACGAAGACCCACGGGTACCCGCGGGTCTTATACGAGTGGTGCTTCACTGGTATAGACCTCTAGGGACCCTCTACTCCCCTATTGACTCCTCACTGTGAGATCCACATAATTTGGGCGAGGGTGAGGTTTGGGGATTAAAGAGTTGACTTGAAATATTTGTTGTTGAGAAAGTTTAACTAAAATTAACCAAGAGCACTCTTCATCACATTTCTTTTTACTTGTCTTTTGATGGTTGTTGATCTCATACAAGTATTGTGATGCTTACTTTCCATATTTGCAAAGTTTAATTTCATATTTAACATCTAATTTTTAGTTGTTGCTAACTATGAAAAGATATGTTTTAATGTTGTGATTTGGTTATCTCATAATCAATTTTATTTTGCAAATATCTTGTGCTAATATCTTTTGTTTCCATTCCAGGATTATTGTGTTCTCATCTCTATGAGCATTATTTTTACTTTTAAGCACGTTATTTGTAAAGGCACTAGTTGAATGGTTTGTCATTATTATTTCAAAGTTGCTCATAAATGCTCATGAATCTTTAAAAGTAAATTCAATTTCACTCTAACAACTCTCCTAGAAAACGCACATCTTTAACTTAGTTTTCTTTATGGACCACCCACCATAGCTAACCTAGGAGATAGCTTAAACGGAGAGAGTCGAGAATAGGTGACAGCCCCTTCTCTGAATTCCTTGCCACCAACCATACCTTGTGGGTTTAAAGGCTTTTCTCACTAACAAGTAGGTAGGTGTAGGCGGCAAGCGATCAACAGTACTCAATCTGAATATTTTATTGTTGTTGCTCTTTCTAGATCATCTTCAGATAGGATTGATAGCTAGTTGGTGGATAGTGGGGCATATAGGCATTTTACGGGGTATCATGAAGTCCTCTCAAATTTGGTTGAGAGAGACTAATTTGAAGATTATACTTGGGATTAATTCTACTCATCCCGTCAAAGGGTCTGGTTTCATTTCTTTTCATTTGTAATTTGGTCAAGCTATTCATCTACAAGATGCGTTGTATGTGCCAAGCTTGAAGAAGAATTTTGTCTCCATCTCTATTTTGGAAGAAAGGGTTTAGAGTTGCATTCATTAATGGAAAGGTGTTGGCTTGGCTAAGGAGATCTAATTTGAGAGCAGCCTTCACACTGGGTGTCAGAGACGAAGGCCTATACAGAGTTTGTGGGCGACAATCCAAACATTGGTCCATGATACTACTAATCAATGTGAGCTTTGGCACCAAAGATTTGTTCACCTTTATTACAAGGCTTTGTCTGACTTGAGTAAGGTGGTTATAGGGATTCCTAGGATTCAGGTGGATCATAAAGGTGTATGTTAAGGATGTGCAAGTGGAAAGAATGTCAAGGGACCATTCCCTTCTAGTGGCAGCAGATCTAAAGAGATTCTTCAACTCATTCATTCTGACCTTTGTGGGTGTGAAAAATCCTAGATCTGGATTCCTGTTGCAACAAATCTGAATTACTTCTATTATTTTTCATAATTATTTCGACACAGTGAAATATTGAATTAATTACTGAAGCAGTCTACACAAATAATGTTGCGGAATAAATCTAAGTGCTGAAACAAATATAACAAAATACAATGAAAAACATCCACATTTGACACAATTACTTTTGGACTAAGTCCCCGGAAAAACCCAACTCGGGAAAAAAGGTGCAACAGATCTGAGGGTTTTGTATTATTAAGCAGCAAAATCTTGAGTACAACTAGGGTGCCAATACACCTCACTCTGCAAATCCCCGGCTGATCTAAATAGCGCTGGTGAAGCCCCTCTCTACCTCTGCTTGATTCCTACGCTGGAACTGCGTAAGCCTGCGTGGGCAAGCTCTGCTCAACAACTGATCTGGGCTAATCTAAAACTGGATTTTGGCCCTCCTGGCTCAGAAACCCCAGCTTCCAGCTATCTTCGGACTAAATCAAAGAGACACTGCATCACTTCTGCGTGAATTCCTTCAGGAACTGCGCCATCCCTCTAGGTGACTGTGTTGTCTCTCTCTACGTCACTGTTGCATCTCTCTGAAATGTACTCCTGGTCCTCCTGACTAGTTACTGCCTCTGCCCCTCTCTGAAACTAATAAAGAGCTGTGTCTTCTCACACAAATTCGAAAATGCCAAATGCTCAATGTGCTCAATGTGTTTTCCATAGGCCCCTCACCCTCCTTATATTCTTCCGTTGACACTTCAACGGCCAAGATTAAAACATAATCAAGGGCTAAGATTAACTTGGAGGTGATCCATGACTTTATCTAGAAGATTCTCACTTAGTTTAATTAATACCCTTTAATTAATCAGTTTCGCTAAGTTTAGACTTAGGAAAACATTAAAAATGATTAATTAATTTAATTAATTAAATTAATTAAAACTATTGCTAACTTTTGCACTAGCTCTCTGAAAAATACCGCGTTGTTGTTGCTCTGTACCGCGTGAGCACTACATTGCATTGCGTTGTTGCTGCTCAACTACTGATGTTGTTGCTCCCTCTCTGCGTTGATCAGGCTCTAGTACTGCTAGCCACTGCATTGCCTTCTCATCTTTTCTTGCAACTGTCCATCCTGCGACTGTCCTAAGGCTGTCATAGCTCACATGTGATCCACGAGTTTGGAAATACTCAAGGATCCTGCCATTTGTAGATTCTGGATCTACAACTCCAAGTCAGCCCACTTCTCTCCTTTCAGAATATGAGCTAACATAGCACAATCTCCTTCTGTTTCAATCTTGGCAGCTCCTGCTCGAGGATCTTGCTTCTCCTCTTTATCCTTTTTCTTAAGAGGACATTGTGTGGCATAATGTCCCATTTCCCCACACCTGAAGCACTTGATCTTGGACAGATCTTTCTTCTTCTGCTTCTGTTGCCCCTTTGATGCAAGGGCAGTGTTCTCTTCTTCCTCCTTCTTGACTTTCGAACCGCTGCTACCATCCTCAATATGGATTTTGAGGAGATCTCTCCTCAAATCTTCTTGTTGCAAGGCTACCCACATCGCTTCCCATCCTGGAAGCTTTTCTCTGCCCAGAATTCTTTGGACAAAGACCTAATAATCCTCTGAAACAGAGTTTAGAGTGAGCCTTACTAGCTCTGAGTCTTTGGGTGTTGATCCCACTGCAGACAGCTGGTCTCGGTTATCCTGAATTCTAGACAGGAAGGAGTCAAAATGCTCTCCCTTCTTCATCCTAGTATTACGCATCTTTTCCTCCAGATACATGTTCTACTGCTCGAAAGATCCTTGGTATAGCTTTTCTAGCTTTACCCACATTTCTCTAGCAATGTTCTTTGCTGCTATGTGAGGTACGATGTGATCCTTCACACCATCTAAGATCAATCGCTTGGCTCTTGCCATATTCTTCTTGAATGCTCTCAGATGTGTTGCATCCAGAGGTTCTGCAACTACGCTGTCTATGAGGGCCTTTAGATCATTCTCATCAAGGAGAAACTGAATCCTTGATTTCCAAATAACATAGTTGGAGGCACCCACCAATCTATCTTGGTCACGCAATCCGTTGCTGGCCATCTCCTCAACTGTTTATATCTTGCTCTAACCCTCTTCTTGGCTAGACTTACGCACTCCTTGTGGAGTAAGTCACTGCTTTTGCTATTGCACGAGAAAAATTGAGCTTCTTTAAGTAAGAAACTCTCTGAGGTCAAGAAATCCCCAATCTGTGTTTTTCAGATATTTTCTAACGCTTATGCACCAGCTCTTACTATTGTGCAATAACTGTGTCCTTCAGCTACACTGGTCTGCTACGTTGCCTCTTCTGCAACGGAAAAAACTTACCCCTCTGTCAACTCTCTTAGAGGGAGTCTTTTCTGCGTTGTATTGCCCTCCTGGCCTGGACAGCGTGATTTTTGGGAGGGTTTGTTGCTGCTTACCCAGATCTCAGTCTCTTCAATGATGATATGTTGGTTCACTCTTGTTTCTCCTGCACTTCAGCTTAAATAAGCTTTGATACCATGTGAAAAATCCTAGATCTAGATTCCTACTGCAACAAATCTTAATTACTTCTATTATTTTTCATCATTATTTCGTTACAGTGAAATATTGAAGCAGTGTACACCAATAATGTTGCGGAATAAATCTAAGTGCTGAAACAAACTGAACAAAATACAATGAAAAACATCCACATTTGACACAGTTATTTTTGGACTAAGTCCCCGAAAAAACCCAACTCGGGAAAACCAGTGCAGTGGATCTGAGTGTTTTGTATTATTAAGCAGCAGAATCTTGAGTACAACTAGGGTGCCAATATCCGACTCACCCTTCAGAGAAACCTAGACAACAGGTGAAAAATGTGAGGTATAACTCACTCTGCAAATCCCCGACTGATTTGAATAGCGTTGGTGAAGCCCCTCTCTACCTCTGCGTGATGCCTATGCTGGAACTGCGTAAGCCTGTGTGGGCAAGCTCTGGAAATGCGTCACCTCTGCTCAACAACTGATCTGGGCTGATTTGAAACTGGATTTTGGCCCTCTTGGCTCAAAAACCCCAACTTCCAGCTATCTCCGAACTGAATCAAAGAGACACTGCGTCACTTTTGTGTGAGTTCCTTCAAGAACTGTGTCACCCCTCTAGGTGACTGCGCTGTCTCTCTCTACGTCATTGTTGCCTCTCTCTAAAATGTACTCCTGGTCCTCCTGACCAGTTATTGCCTTTGCCCCTCTCTGAAACTGATCACTGAATCAAAATCACTTAGCAAACTCTGCCCTACTGATTCGATTCTGATCAAAAGTTGTATCTCCTAACACAAACTCGAAAATGCCAAATGCTCAATGTGCTCAATGTGTTTTCCATAGGCCCCTCACCCTCCTCCTTATATTCTTTCGTTGACCCTTCAACGGCCAAGATTAAAACATAACCAAGGGCTAAGATTAACTTGGAGGTGATCCATGACTTTATCTAGAAGATTCTCACTTAGCTTAATTAATACCCTTTAATTAATCAGTTTCCCTAAGTTTAGACTTAGGAAAACATTAAAAATGATTAATTAATTTAATTAAACCATCTCTAAGTGGAATTTTCCAAAACCATTTCTGGGTATTATGGAATACATGTGTCTTAGCCTACATACAAAGTTACAAGGCTAGAGCACATCTTATGCTACCATAAATCAACAGTGGGCCCATGCTAGTGACATCTCTTGGAGGATAGTTATCTTTGTTGATGACGTATCCCGTAAAACTAGGATCTTCTAATTGAAGACCAAGGATCAGGCTTTCAGCATGTTTAGGGACATTTAGACTCTTGAGTAAAATCAAACGAGAAAGAAGATCAAGATCCTGAGGACTGATAATGGAGGTGAATACACTTCAAATGACTTCAAAGCTTTTTGCAAAGATGTCGGGATTAATAGGGAGATGACTATTCCATACAACCCTCAACAAAATGGAGTTATTGAAAGGAAGAACAGGTCCATCTTGGAAGTAGCAAAAGCCATGATTCATGATCAAAGCTTCCTATGTTTTTGTGGGGATAAACTACAAATATTTTTGTATATGTCCAAAATAGGAATCCTCATCAAGCCATGGAACAACCACAGGGCTTCCGACCACAACCACAGGGAACAACCACAGGGCTTTGAGAAACATGACAGGGAAACCCATGTATGCAATTTAAGGAAATCCCTCTATGGATTGATACAAGCCCTGAGGGCTTGGTATGCTCAGATCGATGGATAACTGATGATGTTGAGATTTAGCAGAAGA
>CM076582.1:434516905-434780785 GCA_034641835.2 Pinus albicaulis | reverse complement strand
GGTGGCTTTGAGCACCACCGAGGCCGAAATCATTGCAGCAAATATGGCCTGTTGTGAAGCAGTTTGGTTGCGAAAGCTCTTTAGTGAGCTGTTTGGACATGTGCTAGATACCACCGTGATACTCTGTGATAACCAGAGTGGGATTCGCATGACTGAGAATCCTGTGTTCCACAACCGATCCAAGCATATTGATATCAGGTATCATTTCATCCGGGATATGGTACAGCGAGGCGCCGTAAGGCTCGATCATATAGGAACTGATGAGCAGGTCGCGGATATTCTCACTAAGCCCCTGGGGAAGGTCAAGTTCCTAACCTTCCATGAGAATCTTGGTATCGTGGAACGACCCTATGATGTGGGTCCCGTTGGACGATGAGCTCTGGGAGCTCTGGGGGGCTTTGGGGACAGCTTCTCGGAGCTATGAGCAACCACAAGGCTAGGCTTGCCAAACCTTGTTGGTGTGCTTGGACCCCACCGTTGTGATTATTGAGTTGGTTCACCTCTCATTATCCGTGCCCCGTATGCATCCTACCCATTGAGTTCAGGGCTCATGGGAAGTACCTCTCATTTGGCCAATGAGGTGGGAAAAGCTAGAGACTAATAGCAAAGACTGATGGACGCATCAGAGATTGCCGTACTCTCTATCTAGGATGGCACGGTCCAACCACTTGATCTGGGATCAAGTCTAGTGAGGTCTCGGACCTCCGCCTGACTTCGGGTCAGATGAACCAACTTCGGGTTGGTTGGAGACTCTTTGTGAGTCCGATAGAGGTTTCGGACCTCTGGGCTGAATTTGTCAGCCGGGGGATGATGTCTTTGTGACTAACCCACTTCTGTTCTGAAATAAAGAGGCCAGCAAAGCAAGTTACGGCGGGATGACGCACGATGTTTGATTGCACTGGTGGATGGAGTTCTCCCTAGTTGAGAGGGAGTGTTAAAATTGGACAACTAGGTCCAAACTCCATGTTGTGATGTTCAGATGAAGATACCGATATTTTTATTGGATTCCTCTTTCATAGAGGTGTAAGATCCATATAAAATTTATCTTAATCCGATGAGCAGAACATTTATTTTGAATTTATTATTTATAATAAATTATATGTGCAGGTCGGCCTTAAGGTTTTACACCCCCAGCAGATGTGTCACACACCTCAATGATGTATATAAATACAATCAAAGTTGGAGAGCATTTCACACTCACTCATCACACATCTTCTTCTCTTCTCTGATTTAGTACGAGCTCCTTGGAGGACGAATTCAACTCACACGTGGGAAAAAGGACGAGTTTGTACAGCCAAGAAGAAGGACGCAGATTGCTGCAGCTAGGGTTTCCAAGGAAGTTTGACCAGCGTTGACTTTGGTCAACGCATGGTCCAAAGAGGCTGAAATTTATTGGAGACTTCAATTTTGGGAGGCCGTACACATTGGCACAAGAACCGAGGTCAAAAGGTTGACCGAAGTTGGAGCTGCGTTGACTTTTATGTTGCTGCCCTGCGTTGACTTTTCTGGACAGCGTTGACTTTTCTGGAGTTGACTTGAGTTGACTGGGTGACTGATTTGAGGATTGTTGTGACACATTTTGGGTTGGCTGATCAAGGAGACTTTGCTGGTTGAAGCATCCTGTTGACCGCCGTAACGCACCTTCACATTCTCCTGTTTCTGGTTTGTCTTCTATAGATCCACTGGTATGTTCTATCAGCGTTTTACTTAACTGTTTGGGTGATTGTTGTAATAAAAGCAAGTTGCATCACATAGTACGTCTACAAAAATTCTGGCGTAGGTGTATAGCATCGAATGTTCTAAGTCTCATTTTTAGTGTAGAGGAGGCTTAGACATCGTTTATCTGGAGAAAACCTAGAAATCATTTATGGAATTCCACTGAGTATGACTTTTTTCAGAGTATTGTTTATTTAGTCATGTATCTTGGTACAAAACTTAGGAAATTAAATACTGAAAGAGTATTAATAGGCAGAAAGAATCTCTAGAAGACAAAGATCTGAATATCTTTTAATCTGAGCCATTGATTAAAGATATAATCTTGGTCGTTGATTCATCAGCGAGAAGACTATAAGAAGAGACTTGAGGGCCATTTGGAGATTAAGTCAGGGACACTCTCAGTACTTAAAGGAAATTGATTCTGAAGCAAGTGAAATCGATTTCAGTGGGTGAGTTTGTAGAGGCTGGGCTGCAAAAGCGGAAGGAGGAGGGAGGAGATAGTTATCGGGAAGAAGATATCAGGAGGGTAAAGGGAAGGGTGAGTTGATCAACAGGAAGAACCCCTCCACGCAGAATTACGTAGTCCAGAGAGGGCCTACGCAGAGCATTCACGCTGGATGACGCAAAGGGTGAAGGAGGTCACCCCGAGGGTCCGAAAATTGTCTGGAAGATTTAGAAAATTCAGCCAGGTGTTTGCAAATTTTTCTCTACTCATCAGACTCCTGTAAATGTACTTTCCATTTCTGAAGCTAAATATAAAACCTTCATCTGCTGCACCGGTTTTCCCACATTGGTTTTTTCCGGGGACAATTGTCCAAAAACATCTGTGTTCATGTGGCTATTTCTATTGTGTTATTGGTGTAAATTATCATTCTGTTCTTATGCTCTTAACGATAGTGAAGATCTGCAAATGTGTTTATTTCAGAATTTACTGAAGCATCTGTAAATAACTTATTTCATAAGTAGGAGAAATAAACCAAGTATTGTAGAAATATTTTCCTCTTGAAAATTTCACAAGAAAGGAAGCAAAAGTCGGGAGCATTGAGCACCCAGGAAGCAAAATACATTGTTGCTAGCATGGCTAGTTGTGAAGCTGTGTGGTTAAGGAAGCTCTTTGGTGAGTTATTTGGTCAAGTCTTAGATACCACAGTGATATACTGCAACAACAAGAGCGGGATCTGTTTAGCAGAGAATCTCGTGTTTCATGACAAATCCAAGCACATCGAGATTCGATATCCCTTTATTCATGACATGGTGCAAAGAGGAGCTGTTAGACTCCACCACATATCAACTGGCAAGAGGATAGCAGATATTCTCACCAAGGCACTACCGAAAGGAAAGTTTTTCGTCTTCAGAGAACATTTTGGACTGATGGATGTAGCCCCTCTGGCTAAGGGGCAACACTAATCGAGGACACTGAGCAAACTCTTCCTACCCTGCTTGAGCTCTCGGAGTGAGGAATTGAGATAGAGGGCTCCTGGGGTTGAGGGATCTCTGGACAATAGGGATCCCCCTATCTGTTACCCAGGGTTGAGATGTTACTCCCCTATCTTCATAGGGTCGGAGATGCTACTCCCCTATCTGGTCTATGCAGAGTATACCCCAGTTGGCATCATACCCTCAAGCAAGACTTGATAGGAGTATCGCTCCTCGTTTGGCCAACGAGTTGAGAGTGTGCTTGGGTTGTACAACCCAAGTCGATTACGATGCAGGTGTTCTACCATGTGACTGTTGAGATTCATTGATGGGAAGATCGATAGGAAACACGATTGGGTTGATATTTGCTCCTCTTTTGTGATTCCGAGTTGAGTATGAACTCCCTGATGAGATTCCAGGATCGGAGATGTGCTCCCCTGTATGATGAGTTATCTTGCTGCTCAGTACGGGTGGAAGCTATTGCTCCCTGATTCTTCTTCTTCTATATTCGAGAAAGTTTCAGCAGATGGAGTTGAGCAATAACGAGTCATGACATCACGATCTAAAGATCTACAGGCAGAGGTTACCAAGTGGAATTCTTCCTAGTTGAGAGGAAGTGTTAATTTTTGCAACTAGGTTCAAATTCCACTTTGGACAGCTCAGTCGATCAAGATTATAATTGTATTGGATTCCTCTTTCCAAGAAGACCAAAATCGACCTATAGATCGCCCCAACCGATTAAGAAGAAGTTAAATTATGAATTATTTTATTTATTAATGAAATGGAATGGGTCAGCCTCAACACATGTGGATTTATTCAAAGCCCCAAGTGGTCCCTCACAAAAGCTATAAATAGAAGCGACCTCAAGCTCATTCTCACACATCCACTCTTGAGATTTTCTTCTTGCACTTTTTGTCTTGAATCGTCTATTATGTTTTGGTTCGCACAAGTTCGACGGAAGAAGCTTGCGTGGGATACAGAATCACAGGCGAGAGGCTTGCCCTGAACTAGAGTTTCTGGGCCATAGCCGCAGGCACAGAACTACTCAAATCGGGCCAGAGCCATGGGCACAATGTGGCAAGGTAGTGGCCAAGGTGCCATAGCCGCAGGAAGAGCGTGGAAGTTCGCAGCTAGGGTTATGAGGCTAGATCGGGCTGATCAACGCCAGAGCCACAGGCACAGTGTGTCCTGCCAGCGGCTAGGGAGCTACAGCCGCGGGCATAGCGTCTTGTCACTTGTGGTCACGGCTAAGGGTTTATTTTAGCAAATCTGAGTTAGGTCCTTTTTAGTTGCTTGCGCAGTGCTTCCAAACATCAGTCACTCAGTCACGGATGTTTGCAATCAGTCTTTGATAGCATCCTAGATTCAAATCTAGGATTTTGCAGTTGATATCACTTGGTTTCAGTGATCTATTGGAGCCGTGTTTCTTGATGTTGTACATATGCAGATCTATAGATCTGATCTGTATATTTCTGCTGCATATGCATTGGGCTTATTGTATTCTCTGCTGAAAACTATTTATGACGATCTATTGAAGAAAAATATTTGAAAGGATTTCCCCCTTGTGGGGTTTTTCCCTGGTCTTGGATCAATTTGCTGTCTCTTATGGTTGTGTTGTTGTCTTCTTTATCAGTACATGTATTGTTCTATCTTTAATTACAGTTTATGATTAATTACACTGCTACTAATTGGATGCATTGTTTATGAAGAAGTAATTTGGGCTAAAGTAATTGATCCAACATAGAACAATCTGAAAATTTAACAAATATTAAAGAATATTGTTAGGATTCCGAGCTTGTTTGCACTTCTAATCTACTCTATAAAGTGTAGTGTTATGAATTAATCACCAATGGTTAATGTGAAACACTAAGCAAATACAAACACTAAGCTCTTTGATAACCACTCAAAATAACGAGAAGGGAAACCAACACTTATGATTTTTGCTTGAAATTCAACAAGAATCATTTTGGATCAATGGAATTGTATACATGAACCATTAACAATGCAAATTCAGGTTGCAGTAGGGGTACGTGAAGGCGCCGACTCCATTTCTGCATTAAAAACAATAATTTCAATCATCCAAAATTGCAATTTCAACAAAGATTTTTTGGCTATATTCCTGTGATGACAAAACAGAAAAGGTTAAAATCATATAACATTTAGCCATATTCCCTCTCTATTATGTCCATGCATGTCACAATTACTAGAATTTAAATCCTGTAAAAAACACGTACGACATCACAGATTTTAAGATACTTACTTGGAGTTACATATGTTGATTTCATATTGGTCTTCTATACTGGTAAGTACTTCTAATTATTTAATTCTTTTACACATTTTACCCATGATTTCATCATTAAGTAAATACACAGAAGACATCAACATTATAACATTTATGACATTAGAATTATGAAGAGAGTCAAAACAAAGAACACAAGAGTTTACCCTACGAAAACCCACAAGGGGGAAACCCAGCCACCTTTTCAATAGAGAAATTCTTTAGTTCAACAGAGATACATCTTAGTCAAACACAAGGTCAAACCTGGTCCATCCTCCTAGTCAAGTCAATCAGCTGGCCCAAGAAATTTTGCTCCGGTCTACTCAGCTAGGACAGAATTTCATCCTCCTCCTTCATCCATAAAATTCAATCCTGCAACTCAGAAGCTCGGCCTTTCTGTCTCAGAAATTTGCTTTTCCACAGAGATAAGATGAAGTATCATCTCAGAAGTTCAGTCTGCACTTAAGCTAGGGACTTATCCTTGAACTTCATCCGTCTTTGTCTTCTTTTCATGGTTCACCAGAAGATCAGATGTCTTGCATCAGATCTAAATTGCCTCTTGGACTGGAGGTCGAGTCACTTAAATAGGTATCTTAAAGGTTGAATGGGTATCTTCCTTTAACTGGGCTGACTTGACTAGGAGGAGGCCAACTCCATTGTTTTGGAGCCTTAAAATTCAACTTTTACAAATTCAAATTTTCCTTTTTTACAACTGACATGAAGAACATGTCTTTTAATATTTTTCTTACTGACTTAATCATGAAGAACATGCTTTCAAATACAGTAAGGACAAAAATAATAATTATGAAGACCGACCATAGTTACAAAATTCAACAACATAAGCATACAAAGACAGAAAGTCCTTGAGATTATTGAGCCATAAGGCATTACTCAAGAGTTGAACCTCATTGCTGATCAGAAGGAAAACAATACTATAATACTTGTAGTGGCAAGCTGATCCAAAACTGACCAATACCAAGAGGGTTATCAAGAAAGCAATAGCACTTCCGCAAAAGACCCATCTTTGTTAAATACGTCCATTAATCAGGTCAATGAAGAGCAGTAGGACACATTTTCGATATGGGCCGACAAATATTTATTGATTGCAAATAGTGAAGAGGTTCATAGCCCCGATGATGACAACTTTTAATTTATGTGACACAGAATACTGTCGAAACATAGTCCCTATAACAGTAGTTCTATGACAATAAGCTATAAGTAGATAGTAAGATATTAATTTCAGCCTGAGTACTTAGTTTTTAAGCAGGGACCCATTTCACAATCATGTTTCTAATCAATACAGCTTTTCCTCCTTTCATCATTGAAGGTAATAATTGTATCTTAGTTAATGAATGTTTTCATTCTGCAATGATTAAGAAGACATGAAAAAAATTGATTATCAGGAAGTGGCACCATATTTTCCTAAGTTAACTTCCCTCGCTCCCCGTATTTGGTTCAAGTAAATTTTCAGTCTGAACAAACTAGCAATCCAGGAAATTTGGGAAAGCATCCATCTCAGAAAGGTCCACTACCTTTTCCAACGATAACTTCCTTCTCTACTCTCCATCTCAGTCCAATCTGCCCAAAACAAGTGTTTAACTAATAGTTAGTCCAAATAAAATCAGCATATGCTTGAAATTCAGAAATATCTGCCACCTACAATTATTAAATCTTTGCCATTCAACTTCAGTCCTTGTTAATTTCATTGACTATTATGAATTTGCATGACTAATGACACTGACAAAATTCTCCCACGCATTGAGACTTGTCATGGCAAAACTCAAATTAATTTTTTGTGTGACTAAGTCAAGAAAAACAGTACAAGCTTCAGTTAAATTGAGTTACTTTGAACAGAACTCCAAAATCTTGACTATTATCCACCACATCAGAATCTGAAAATATTTCTTAATCAGCCATAAATTTAACCAAAAAAAACCAATGTTTTGAAAATCACGATCGGGATTAAATCGGCGAGGGGAAAAAATCGGAAAAAATCGTAAAAATCGGGAAAAAATTGGCACATACAAAAATATTTATTTTTTTTCAATTTTTTTAATATCTAAAGCATCTACAGCATAAAATAAATGCATTGACACATAAATATGAAAAAAAAACTAATATATAAGATGTGTAATATCATGTCTAGTGCTACATCACACATAAAACTGAATCTTGTCTTGAATACTAAGTCCTGAGTCTCAAGAGTCAACTCAGCCTCAAAATATCAACAAAAAATATAATAATGTATCTCATATCATGAGTCATAATGTCATATACAAAGGAATGTCAATGCGCCATATAACCTATGGTCCTATACTACTGATTTCCTCTGCCCCTCTTGTGAGAAAATACAACAGCTTTGCCTTTCCCTCTAGATGAAGAAGCTGGCAGGAATGGCAATGGACTTTGTCGTGCTCTAGAAGTAGAAACTGAAGCACCAGAACGGGAACCTGAAGCACTAGGAGCTAAAGGAGGCAGACCACGTCCTCTACCAGTAGTAGTGGTAGGTGGTGTCACCTCCTCCTCCTGCTCCTCCTCCTCCTCCCCCTCCACTACCTCCTGCTCTATCCAATCAGGGGCTGACTCCATGACAGGCCTCTCAGCCTCAACCCTCCATTCAACAGTGGTGTCAATCGCATCTAAAGAGATGGCCTCCATATCAGGTGTCTTCTCAAGTTGTCTCACCCACAATCTAAGATTGTAGTAGACGTAAACCATGTCATTGAGCCGCTGGGCCTCCAACCTGTACAAGGGTCATAAATTAATAAATTAAATATTTAAAAAAATATATATTTAATGAATTCAAAAAATCAGTTGGAATATTTTAAGTTTTTTACCTGTTGCACCTTTTGGTGTGTATTTTTTCAAATACACTCCAGTTGCGCTCGCATCCTGAAAAGCTACATGTTTGGCTGAGTATTCTAATGGCAAGTTTTTAGAGTTTTGGTAATCTGCCATCGTAGCTCCTCCACCATGCATCTACAAGTTACAAGTTACAACAAATAAGATAAATTTATAAAGTTACAAACATAAGAAAAATTTTAAAATAATGAAAATCTTACCTGGCATTTTAGTAGTCCTATCCTGGACAGCCATGTCGAAGCTCAAGGTGCCACCTGCCATTCTGTATACCTCCATCTCTTTGGATATCTCTGCACGTTCTAATGGATTTGGCACCATCTTCTGAACACAAGTGAAAAAGCCATCCATGACCTCAGCATCAAATAGGAAGCCACATGAATAAGAAAATGCGGGGTTCAGGAAGACCCCTGCAACATGAATGGGACGATGGAGTGTGTTGTTCCATCGATCATCAATCACTTCCCATAAAAGAAGTTGTCTTTGAAACCCCTCATCACCCTTATCATCATAATAGCTGCGAACAGCTTCTTTGGCCCTATCCATGGCCTCATACAAGTAGCCCATTGCGGGCTTGTCTCCATCCACCAATCTAAGAACCTTTACCAAAGGTTCAGTAATGCTGCACACCTCTTCCACTCCAACCCAGAAACTTTCCTGATATGACACCAACCTGCAGATGGCCTCTCCCTCTAATTTGCGGCTGATAGTCAAAGCACGCCACTCATCTGAAACAAACATTCTCATCAAATCCCACTTAGAATTCAAGAGGGATTGAAGAGATATGAAACTAGTGGCAAAACGTGTAATAGCAGGCCGCACCAACTCCTTCTTGTTGGTGAATGTCCTCATCAAATTAAGCACAGATGCATGATTATATATAAATTTTGTGATGCTCTTTGATGATTCTACAATATAAAGGTTGCGGAAACGGAAACGAGAGGTAGGAGCGCGAGTGCCATTTTAAAGCTTGGTCCGGGCGTTCAGGAAGCGTTTATATATATATATATATATATATATATATATATATATATATATATATATTTTGATGCATATATGTCAACAAAAACATGTAGAATGATGAATTAGACACAAAAAACATAAAAACATAGATTGAATCATATAACATCAATCATCTAGAAGTTATAATCTTCATCAACCACGCCCACGAGTTGGAAGCATACAACATATTGACTCTTGAGTCTCGCAAATCATCAATCTGAAGGTTTCAAACTTTCAAAATTCAATATGTAACATTTATCATGATGCCCTTAACTCCTCTAATCTCTTGGTGCAGTCAGCTTTCTCATTTTGCAGAATGCGCCCTCTAAAGTCATCATATGAAGGGGCTTTGTATCCTGGGCCAACAACAGCGACAGCATCAATCGTAGCCTGATAAAATGGATTGTTCCTGGCAACAGTGAAAGGAATATCACTCCAAAGAAACAATTTGCCCAACAACTTATCAGCTTCTTCCTTGTCCTTTTTTTTAATAAGAGAGGAGATAGATGGCTGTGCCCCGTGAGTGGTTCTAGGAGCAAAAAATGAGGAGGCAGCTACGGGGCTGCCTATAGAAGATGCTGATGCTGAAGCGCCACTACCACTCTCACGGTCAGCTCTAAACCCTGATATTTGACTCTTCAGAGCTGCCTTGCTGAGTTTAGTGGTTTCTATTCCTTCCAATGAGTTCATGGCTCTTTTGATTATTTTTGCAGTGGTATTTGTGCAAGGGCCTACTTCATGCCCAGGAATTTGTGCCAGGTGGTATTTCAACCTGTATACCCCCCCTGTCATGTGTTGACCACATAATTTGCAAGTCAAGTTTGCTCGGTCAAACCCCTGATCAGGTTCACCAAATTCCCATAAAGGATCTAATTTCCTTGGCATGTTGGAAACTTTGAAGTTTGAAGTTTGAAAGTTGAAATTTGAACCTAGGGCACAAGAAAAATTGCCAGTTAAAAAATAAAATTAAAAAATTACAATTTTACATACAATATTTTGATTTTTTTTACAAAAAAAAACCCTCAACTCAATGCAAAAATAATGGGAAAAAATACATGTTGAAACACAAGCAAAAATAATGGGAAGAAACTAAGAGCACAAGAAAAAATATAAAAAACAAAATTTAACAAACAATTTTTTGCATTTTTGATCAAAATAAACCCTCTCCTCTCAATAAAACAAAAACAAAACAAAAAACACAACCAAATGCAATCACAAATGATGAAAAATACATGAGTGATAGAAACCTATGGAAGAACAAGAAAAAAACAAAAAAAAATGGGTCAAATTTGATGCCCATACCTGGAAAAAATGTTTTGCCGGAGACACTTGGTTCAAATTCGAATTTTGTTTTCTTGGCTTGCAAGAAATTCTTTACTTTTGTCCAATCTTGGGCTTGTAGATCACGTATCTCCCTCCTTGGCTCTCCTCCTTCACTCCTTAGCTCTCATAACCAAACCTATCCATGTAAAAATGACAAAAAAAACATCAAAATCGCACTTAAAACCCGTTGTTTTCCTTTGCCACAATTTTTATAGATCGAATCGCGATTTTTTGGTAAAAATCGCGATTTTTTGGCGATTAACGATTTTTTGAAAAAATCGGGAAAAAATCGCCAATTTAATCGTTGGGTTCAAAAAATCGTGATGTTTTCAAAACATCGCAATTAAATCGCGATTTTCAAAACACTGGTCCAAAGTATGCCTTTGATTTTGGATTTATATGTTGATGACTTGTTCATGATAGGAGCAGAGCCTTTGGATATCCAGTGTAAGAGGGAGCTTGCCTCCGAATTTGAGATAAAATATCATGGGTTGATGCACTATTTGCTAGGCTTAGGGGTTTGGCAAAGACCTGGAGAGATTTTCCTTAGCCAAGGAAAATATGTTGTCAAACCCTTGGAGAGATTTGGGATGGTGGATTGCAAATCCATGGCGCCATCGATAGAGGCAAACTTCAAGAAGTTGTGTGGTGAAGTTGCGGGACCAGATCTAGCGGATCCTTCTATGTACCAGCAATTGATTATGACTTTGATGTTTATGGTCAACACAAGACCAGATATATGTTTTGTTATTAACACCTTGAGCCAATTCATGGTGGAACCTTTACATGCTCATTGGGTGGTCGTAAAACACGTATTGAGATATCTACATGGTACGATCAACTATGGATTGAGATATACCTTCGGTGATGAATTCAAGCTGAAAGGATATACAGATGCAGATTGGGTTGGGAGAGTTACTGACAAGAAGAGCACATTAGGGTGTTATTTTAGGTTGGGATCTGCCCAGATTTCCTGGATGAGCAGGAAGCAGAAATCTATCGCTCTTAGTACAGCCAAGGTAGAGTACATTGTAGCTAGTATGACTAGGTGTGAGGCAGTGTGGTAGCGGAAGCTCTTTGCAAAGTTGTTTGATCATGTGCCAGATACGACCATGATATACTGTGACAATCAAAGTGGAGTCCAACTTTCAGAGAATCTAGTATTCCATGACAGGTCAAAGCACATCGAGATCAAGTACCACTTTATCAGAGATATGGTATAGCGAGGAGCAATGAGGCTCTAACACATCTTGACTAATGAGCAAGCTGCAAATATTCTCACCAAGCCTTCGTCGAAAGCGAAGCTCTTATTCTTCAGCGAGTAGCTTGGAGTGCAGGAGAATGTATCACTCCCCAACAGGGAACACTTTTGATCGAGAACATCGAGCATATGCTCTCCCCCATTCTTTCGACTGGCCATGGAAATAGTGAGGGGAGATGAGCAACGAGGATCCTAGGTGTGAGGGTACTCCTTGGAGCCATGGACTTGGTGAGGGGAGATGAGCAGCGAGGCTCCTGGGGGTGAGGGTACTCCTTAGAGCCATGAACTTGGTTAAGTACATGCCCCAGTATGCATCCTACCCGCATGTCACCTTTCATCTTTATTGACCAAGGGCCATGGACTTGGTTAAGCTTGTTAGGATTTACACCCATCTGGCTAGTGGGTGAGGAAACTTAGGTGTGTGTGATCTTTACCAAAGTTGGACATGAAATCCATAGACTTTAAGGTAAACTGAACTCCCTAAGCATTGGATGCAGTTGTTCTACCATTTCATTACTGAGTATCAAGTTGGGTGATGGTCAGTCAGTGGACATGGGTGTGTGTGATCTTTACCAAGGTCATTTATGACTCCCATGGACTTGGTTATGGTAAATCGATCTCCCCTATTGTCCTGTGGATGATTCTTCTTCTTTTATGGATCGACTCATCATTGTTCAATTGAGATGAGATGAGATGAAACAAGATGAGCTTCTCTTGTGTTGAAACATGTACATCCAAGATGAGACTTATGGTGCAGCTGGAAATTCCTCCCTAACTGAGAGGGAGTGATGAAAATTGGCAGTTATGGTCTGAATTTCATCATTAAAATTAGTGGAGAAAATTTAATTTTTGACCCTTGACCTGTTGATTTCTAGTAGCATCCGATGTGCTCTAAGTCTCAAAATTTGCAGGGAGGCTTAGGCACATGTATTCCAAAGAACCTAGACAGGATTTTGGAAAATTCCACTCAAATCATGTTTTATGAAAATAATTAATTATTTTTAATGAGACCCTAAGTCTGAACGTAGGAAATTAAAATAATTAATGGATATTAATTAAAACAGAGTGTGAATCTTCTAGAAAAGTCAGAGATCAAGTCAAGTTGAAGACACAAAGAGAAGACTATAAGGACTTGATGGATCATTTGGAAGGTACATCGAGACGAAGAAAGAATCCAAAGATCGAAATTCTTTAGAGAGTAGTGCTCAGGGAGAAGATCAATCAAGAGGATTCTCGCAGAGAGGGGCAAGGATAATTATCGGTTGGAGATTTTCCCGAGTTGAGAATACACTGCAGAGAAGACAGAGAGCAGTACGTAGAGAGGCAGCGTAGCAGCTATGCAGATCCTCCGCAGAACCAACAGAGGCAGCGCAGCAGCCTTGAGGAGATCTGTGATTCAACTCAGGATCAGTCAGATCTAGTGCCGGAGAGCCGAGGTGTGAGATGGAAGATCAAATCCAGCCCGCAGAAGAGCCAGCTAGCAGAGGTGATGCAGTGCCCACACAAAGTGACGCAGACACTGCGCAGAGGCAGCGAAGGGCTCATCAGCTCAATGTTTGGCCAGTTCGGGTTTCCAATGTCAGTGTGAGGTAAAGTCACAAGTTTTTTGTCAATCAGATTCTCTGTGTGGATGGTCAGCAAGGCATCCCAGATTGTATTCAGAATTACAGCATAATAAATAAACTCTCAGTTGTTGCACCGGTTTTCCGCATTGGGTTTTTCCGGGGACATTAGTCCAAAAATAACGGTGTCATGTGTCTATGATTTATGCTTACTCAAATCTTGTTTCCGCACATTTATTTTCCACAGTTTAATTTGTGAAGGTTGTAGTGTATGAGTTTTTGATAAGAACACAGTAAATAATTTGTTCAAAGAATTAACAAATAGAAGAATTCTCATCAGTTGCTGCAGTAGGATTCCAAATCAAAGAATTTTCACATGGTATCAGAGCTTGTTTAGCAGCGCAGGAGGAGCAAGAGAGCAGATCCAGTAGATCCAGCGTTGAAGAAGTATTCGGTGATCAAAGAGTTGCGTAAGCAGCAGATCAATCTCCCTAGTCATTGTGCAGTCCAAGCCAGGATACAACCAAAAGCAGTCAATCATCCAACTCAGCCTGTGATTCATTTTAGAATGTCCTTAACATTAATTGAAAGCACATGATTACATAAATAATTCTTGTACCTTTTGATAGATGACCCACCTTCCTTCAAAAAGTATGCTAGATGGGAGAGAGCATTGACCGGAGCATAAGTGGAGAGCCCTGAAGTGAAGCTATATGTGGATCATCATAGGGCTGCTTGCTGTCTGACTGACCACAGGAGAAAAATTTCTCCTAGGGGTTACCCACTTGGGCTGGTAAGAATCACCATTCAAGATGAAGATGGTTATAATTGGGGATACAATTGAGTTCTTTGGGGTATACCAAAAACAAGTAATTCAACAAATCCAAATCGTTCATGTTGTACAATGGAATATAAAAAAATTGTTGTCTACAATATTTACATGCAAGTGTACCAGATGATAATGACACTACCCTTGAAGAGGTTGTTACTGTCTATTACCAGAGAAGAAATTTGATGGGCCAGAATACATTAAGGAGATCAAGTTGAAACCTGAGAAGGAAAATCCAAAAGTTCTCTTCACAGCACTTGTGAAGTTGGGACTGACCAAGATCAATCTACAGATAATTTAAGGACAGATGTCAGGAACATAAAGGATGCAATATTGCATCATTTCCCAAATATTACTGCAAGAGATGATCCCTTGGCTGCTTTCATTGTTTCATATAAGGCTGATACTAGCTGCCAACATTATGCAAGTTCATGCTGGCCATTCATCATGGGTTCTGCGTGAGATCCTGACATCTGCTCCAGATCCTAGTGCAAAAAGCAGTTGAATGGTATACGGCAGTGGTTATTGAAGTCGCAGGGTATTATCAGAGTGGTTCCCCAACAGAATTGATAGAAATAAGGCCTTTGCAATTGCTATAATTGACAATTTTTCATCACAAGATCCATTTTTGAAGTTTCAAGAAGCGCCCATGTCCACTGAAACATACATTCAAAAATAACCAAAACATGCAACATACGCCAAAACATGCATTCAAAAATAATGTAAATTTATTGGACAAAATTAATTCTCACCAGCATTTGAATTTCAATAAAATTGAAATTTATACTGAATAGATTTAAACTTTAAACAGATATAATTCATAATCAGTATATGATTTTAAATTTTAATACTTGATCAGACCACCAAGTACAAAAGCTCCAAACTTGTTTTTAGTTTTCTTAAACCAACAATCAATCATTCTGGTAAGCTCATATATGTGGCTACTGACATGGTTTCATATGCCAGGTAAACCAAGTAAATAGAGATATTAACTTACTTTGGCAATTTATGCAAACCTTGTCGCTACATCCTGAAACTAGAATAGGCTTAAAAGTTAAAAGCTACTTAAAAAGAACAAAACTTTGACCATTCTATCAAAACAAAGTTGCACACATTAAAATTAATAAATGTCATTCCTTCACATTCCGTGGGTTTTAAATACAAGTTTTGGCATACAACAAAATACAGATAAATTTAACAACAAAGGCATTCCACATTCAATATCCAAGTAAAAGGCTATCAAGTTAAAACGAGACATACCAAGTTATCACCACATCCATTTAAAGTTGCCGCAAATTCAACAAATGAGATCACTTCCATCTGAATGGTTTCTATTTGAGTCAAATTCAAATTCTCATTTTTGCGGAAACTGGGATCACCCGATTGTTTAGAGGCAGAATCATATCCTAATGATCCCTTTTTGGCAGATTCAGAGAGTGAAACAGTCTCAGATGAAAATCTTCCTGTGTCCAGTTTAAAATAGAAGAAAAACTCTGAGAACAGTAAATTCCAAACTCCTTCCTCCCGAAAAGTTTGAAGGATGCTTGGTGAAGCAGTAAGTATCTTTCTAAGAACATACAAGATACGACGTTGTAAAGTGCTGGATAAGATCCTGAATTGCCAGGGACAATGTAAATGAGGATACCAAAAAAGTGACATAAATATCTAACATAGACAGACAACCATAATAACAGAATAGGACAGTTGTATCATACACATAAGCATCACCAGGTAGATGCCAGAGAAAATTTCACAATTAAGAACTTCTAATGATCAACCTATCCTCAAATAGCTCAAATTCTATGCAAAAAATAAAGTCATGAATTCAAGTAAAAAAGAAAAATAAAACATAGGTAGCCAAATCACCATAAAGCTGTAAATCTATAGAAGTAATAAAACATTAGATATCTATCCCAACTTATAAAACTGCACAAGAAATTGTCAAGAATAATATTACACAGCTCACAGTGTAAACTGCATCTCTGAAATGGGTCATAAATATAGTAAGACATATTACCTTGGATCAGTGATTATGTCCTCCCGATTGCACTGAGACATCTTGCTAGGAAAGACTGAAATAAAAACTCTTAAAATCCACTTAGTAGCAAGCTCCAAATATGAGACAGAAACTCCCACAGGATCTTGACTATCAAAAAGTTGGCTAGAGAGAGACTGAAGATCTCCAGCAGGAACAAGGAAGGACAAAAGTATTTTACTCAAGTGAGCAACGTAAATATTCCAGCCTTGTGGAATGTCAGTATCCGGATCATCTTCTGGAATATCAGATCCGACAGGTGAGATACCAGGAAAAACCCTTTCTAATATAAGCCTCCTGTCAGCTCCAGAATCTCTAGTCAATTTGTCAAACTCAAATATACCCAGTGTTTCAGAATTGGGCAAGTCGAACTGAGGAAGAATAAATGCAGCCCAATGGATTGTGTTAGCAAACCTTTTTATTCCTCCATTTTCAAAGAGAAACTGCAAGCAATTAAAATTCCCATATCTGAAAAGAAAACGTTAAAGGTTTGAAACAGCTGTTCAAGGATGCGATGAGCTTTTTAGACATAATCACATTAAGCTTCATTACAGTAAAAGACAAAAAAAACAGGCATTGAAAGAGAACAAATAGCATTCAACTCTGAACTATTATGTAAAACCAAAGAATCATACACAATCCTACTAAAAATGCATTAAAAAAAAATTCCAATTCAAAAAATTGTAAAAGATACACAGCCTCTCTTAAAACCTCCAGTGAGAGAATCTGCAACTGGAAATCCTCCCATGTCCGTCTGACCAAACTGCCAAAAATTAAATCAAGAAGGGAAATAAGTGTATTTCAAATATAAAGAAAACAATCTCTGAAAAATTGCACCAAAATTATCAGTACTGATTTCGAATATAAGATCCAGACTATAACATTAATGATATAACCAACTACAGGGCGCTAAAATCTTCTGTGATGACACTTTGCAGACCATTTCATTCACCAAAATGTCACTAACATTTAAAGACTCTGAGAGAAAGCAGGATGTGTTTGAGCCTCTCTTAGCTATGTCACATGATTCGGGTTCAGGTTCAAGTTCGAGTTCGAACAAAATATCATTTTATATATTTATATAATATATTTTATGACACATATAATATATAAAATACCTATGTTGCACTGGTTTTGAAGATGGGGGGAACGGCGGGGACAGGGGGACGTGTCTCAGGAACAGCTAGAGCACACCCCCAAATTTTTCAGGGGACGACAATTATATATATATATATATATATATATACACACAATTTTATATTAATGTTTGAAGTTGTTTCAAGCTTGTAAGTATAACAAGCTATACTTTACAGTATTATGCATAACTCTTACACTCACCAATTAAAAAAGGGTAGAGTGACATTCCATTATTGGCCACTAGACATGAGCTTTAGCTTTAGAAACTTCACTGTAACTAATCTCAATTTGTAATCAGGTCCATGAAGGATCTATCACAGGAAACTATTTTTATAGCAATTTTTTTCCTCTTATTTCTTGTTAATGATGACTATGTTAAACATAAAAGGCATTCCCTTCTCAATAGGTTTGAAAACATTTACAGCTGTGTTGAAAACCACTATAAAATACTTTGGTTTTTTAAAGATATTAAATTCATCTTTCAGATTAAGAAAGGGATTGAATACGAATTTATTTAAACATTTAGTACCCTATCCAAGTCACTACTATCTGATTTTTTTCACTGTTCACAATGTTTGAGGTTGGGATGGTGGAAGCACTGAACTTGAATGACTCCTTGAAACCCATGTACAATATGTAAAAGCTGAGATGATCCAAAAAATGAGAAAGAACAAGAGTAATTACCACAAGGATTAGCCTTTTGAAATGTTGCATTTTGTGTTTTCTTGACATGGAGGCTGCTTCTTGTAATTTTACCATTGAAAAAACAATGTCTAAATCACCAGAAATCCAAATTGAAACCCATCATACAAAATCCATGTTTTGAGCTGCAACTTGTACAAAAAATTTAGATTGAATGCATTACAAAAATAATGGATGGAAAAAATGACCATATTGTTCAATCATCAATGTCCATGATTGTCAAGACTCAAAACTAAAGGTATATGCTTGGATTAAACCTGAAATCTGCCGAAAACATCCCTGAAATCTGCCCAGAAAATCCTTGAAATTTGCTAAAAACATTCTTGAAATCAAATGGGAAAATCTCTGAAATCTGTCTAGAATGTCTTGGGGATGGCCAACAAGTCCTCGAGTCCTCAATGAAGTCCGCCGCAATTTGGGCATGTTTCCTAAGGGTCCAAAAGTCCCCAACATGCGGCGACGCAAGGTATGTTGGTTTTTTTGGGAGAATGGGTCCTCGTACAATATAGTAATATACATTATAACATCTGATATACAAAATGCTTATAACATATAATATACGAAATACTCTGTAACATTATAATATAATATATTAACCTATATATTTAATCTAAGTCACCTAACATGTCTCTCCCCCCCGTGTTTCAAATCCTTCGTGTCGAACACGACACGATGACGACAAGTGCCCGACACGAATTTGACTTGTGTCCAAGATGAGGGTGACTCGTCTCAGGCACGTGCCAAAATTGCGTCTCGATTTTCAGACAAGTGTCCTCGGAAAAGTGACCCCGCACACTGCTAAATCTGATTTTGGGTTGATTTTTCTCAATCTTTATTGCTTCTTTGGAGTTGTAGGAATGTGTGAGCGACTAGCAAAGGAGGATGATGAGTTTTAGAGGAGATTCAAGGTGCATGCAAGTGGATTTCCCTTTCAATTTTTTTTAGTTTTGCTACAGCAGTCTGCCAATCCGTTTTTGTTTACATGCACAGCTTACAGGTGCATGTTTGATCTTATAGATCCATCGAGAAGTGACCACAGACTTTCCCTCCAGTCTCAGCGTGATTTCCAACACAACATTGCTCATGATGGGGCTATACCGCTCTATCTTAGCATCTCTCTAGACCTGCTCATTTATAGCCACCTCAAAGGTGGAAGGCTCAGACTCAATGATGTACCATGTGTCAAGACATTGACCTTAATTATGGTGAACCAAGACTAGTATGGATGCCATGTGTCAAGTATTGACCCGAATTATGGCAACTAGTTGATACCAAGGTTGCGGGGGAATCCTCCCCCCTATCGAACTCGCTCCCGAAGCGCGCTCCCTCGAACCCGCTCCCGAAGCGCGCTCCCAGAGCAAATGCTTAGAGGGTGTGTTAATTTCTGAAGATGTTCTATGCCATTTCAGATTAGGGCACAATACTGAAGAAGATAGAACATACTAAAGGATCGATAGAAGACAAGCCAAAACAGAGATAGGAAAAGGTGGCGTTACGACGATCAGCAGGATGCTTCAACCAGCAAAGTCTCCAGTAGGTCATTCAGCCAAGCGTGTCACACATATAACCCAGAACAACCCAAACAAAGAACAGTCCATATATATCACAGCTCCAATGCTATCCAGAGAGAGAGAAAATTCCACCACACCAATTGTGTGTCAAATGATCTCTAAGTCTCTCCAATATATAGGAATCTTTGTGGGTGTGTGACACGTCCTTTAAGACATTTAAGTCTATATTTTATTCCAGGCCGACCTAGCACTTAAGTGGAATAAATTCAAAGTACATGTTCTGCTCATCCGATCGAGATGATCTTTAGATCAATCTTACACCTCTCCGAAAGAGGAATCCAATAAAAATATTGGGATCTTCATCTGAGCAGTACAACTCGGAGTTTGGACCTAGTTGTCCAATTTTAACAGGGTGATATTAATGACAAAGATCTCTATACGAATCTAGAGGTAATGATAAAGATACCTCTGGTTCAATCTATTTTTTTATGTTTTTTATGTCTAATTCATCATTCTACATGCTTTTGTTGACATATATGCATCAAAATATAAAAAATATATGTATTATAAAAACGCTCCCAGACCGGGAGCTTTTGAAAATGGCGCTCCCGCTCCCGCTCCCAAGTAACCTTGGTTGATACTAAATGATGTACCATGTGTCTAAAGTACTGAACCAAAGTATAGTGAGGATATACCATAGGTCTGAGGTATTGACCGGAATGATGGTACAATGATGAATCATGATGTTATTAATTTACCATGTGTAAAATATGTTTGACCCGATTACGGTATTTGATCGATGCTATTGGTTTACTATCATGTGTCACATTCATGACCCGACTATGGTGATGATTTATTATAACCTTTTCTTAAACGAATTTGTTCACATGAAAAACATTTGTCTAGTCATTATAAATACCTCCATAGCTAAGAGGGAGTGTTGAATTTTTATAGCTATGGTCAGTCTTCATAACTTATATTTTGGCCCTCATAATGTATAAAGAATTTGTAGCTGTAAGAGATGTTCTTCATGTCATTTTGATTATTTAGCCCTTGAAAGTATTATTGTAAGACATGTTCTTCCTGTCGGATTTAAAAGAGAATTTTGAAATTTGGATTTTAAATTTTTGGCTCCAAAAATAGCCAAATCAAGTCAAGTCGGCCCCAGTGAAGAGACACACCCATTCACAAAGGTAGAACACTATATAAAGGCATTCAACCTTCTCCTCAAATGCACCATTTAACCTCACACAAGAAAGACAAGTTCTAGGCATCCAAGCGAAGATCAAAGGACAAGGATAAAGAAGGACGAAGATCTCTCTCTCTTTGGCTCACATTTTCTCTCTCTAGACCTCACACGTGTGAAATATGGGCAGCAATTTCTAGGTAGGTCGAGTTGCAGGGTCAAGTTGCAGGGTCGAAATTGCAAGGCCGAGTTGCAGCGCTGAAATCCTGGGAAGCTTCTGTGCAAGCTAATATTCTGGGCAGATTTGAGAGGGTCGAAGTTTTGAAGGGAAAAAGTTTGACTTGACTTGAGGGTTGGAGACTAGGTTTAGCCATAACTTGTCGATTAGTTTGATGTCATAGTTGACTAGCCGCATTAGATGTATCTCTTATCGAACTAAAGAATTTCTCTAAGGAAAAGGATGTTTGGTTTTTCCCCCAAGTGGGTTTCCCAAGGTAAATCTTGTGATCTCTATTGTGCATTGTAATCCCTATTTTCCTTATGGTTTGTGGTTGAATTTTTGAAGTGTAATTGCTTAATGATAAACTGGAGTTGTTAAAACAATATCTATATCATTCGAAGTACTTACTATTAGTTTCGAAATATTGTGCTTGTATCTATTGCACTTGAGAAATCAACATGCTCATGTCCTTTTCCTTCTTGTTCCGTGAAGATCCTCCTCCACCTTGGTTCTGCTTGGCCTTCGCTTTGCCCTTTTTCATTTGTACAGCAAGAGCAAGCTCGTCTTTCTCTTCATCGCCCTTTTGTTGTCATTCAGTGAATGAGTTTTCCCAAATATCTTTCTGGGTGAAGACATCCCATAACCGGCTCCAATCAGGAAGTTGTTGTGAAAATTCCTCAACTAGAATCGTATTGCAACAACCGGAAATTATTCTCCTAATTGTTAATTTTATTTAACAATTTATTTGTTGTTTTCTATGGCAAATACTGAATAAATCACACTGCAATCTACACAAATAAAACTGCGGAAGAATAAATGCTAGCACACAAAATTACACAATTATTTTTGGACAAAAGTCCCCGGAAAAACCCAACTCTGGAAAACCAATGCAGCAGACAAGGGTTTTATTTTAATGTGCAACAGTGAAATCTGAGTACATCTATGGATGCCCAACTGGCAATCCAAACAAGAAGAAAAACTAGGCAAAATACTAAAGGGAATTACCCTTCTCCCACAAGCAATCTCTGGCACACCTTGCCTTCAACAAACTGGTCGTCCAAACTTCAGTGTGAGCCCCTCTGCATTGTCTCCCACACATGCTGCTCGAAACTGCCTCTGATGAAGTCATTCCACCTCCAACGGCTGAGGAAATCATCTCTCCAGCCTTTTGGAACCTCTGCCCGACCTCTGGAACTAAGAATGATTTTTCTCACCACCAAATTGTTGATTTATGGTAGCATCTAATGTACTCTAAGCCTAAAAATTTGTAGGGAGGCTAAGACACATGCATCCTCCCATACCCAGAAATCGTTTTGGGAATTTCCACCCAGAGATGGTTTTATTAAAATAATTAATTACTTTTAATGGATGTCTACGTCTAAACTTAAGAAATTAAAATAATTAAAGGGTATTAATTAAACTAGGTGTGAATCTTCTAGAAAAGACGGAGATCGAATCAAGATGATCTGAGCTATTGATTAGGAATTAATTTGGCCTGGCAAATATTCAACGAGAATATTATAAGAAGAGGCTCGATGGGAACATGGAAGACAAATCGAATTAGAGATCAGAGATCGATTTCTCAAGTGAGCAGCGCAGCAATTGCCGGAGAAGTTATCGAGAGATTTCTTGTAGTGAGGGGCAAAGATAGTTTGTCGATGGAAGTACTCTTGATCTGGTGAATACATTTTAGAGGAGGCGGAGAGACATGTAGAAGAGGCAACGCAGTGCTTCAGTGGGAGATCGAAGTTTTGTTGAGGAGCAGTTGAGATCCAGTACCGGAAGTCGGGGTGTGAGACCGAGAGGTCAGAGGATCGAGTTTCCAACCAGTAGAAGGTCAGCTTGGAGGTGTGACGCAGTCCTTGCAACATTGATGCAATAATTGCGTAGGTGTGATGCAAAGCTGCGCAGAGATAGCGCAGAGGTCTCATCTTCAGGTTGATCAGTATCGAATCTTCCCGTACCGATGTGAGGTCATCTCACTAACTTTCTCACCAGTTATTTTCTCTGTATCGGATAGCCAGTAAGGACCCCAAAATTGTATTCAAAACTACTACATAATAATTCAAACCCTCAGTTGTTGCATTGTTTTTCCCGCATTGGTTTTTTCCGCAAACATTTGTCCAAAAATAACAGTGTCAAATGTGTGTGTTATTTCTTTCATACGTTGTATTTTGTTTCCGCAACATTTTGTATTTGTGTAGGTTACAGTGTGATGTATTCAGTGTTTGTTGTAGAAAACTGCAAATAAATTGTTAAGTTAAAAGTAGCAATTAGGTGAATATTTTCCAGTTGTTGAAATTGGATTCCACTGTTAGAAATTTTCACACAAATCGATCTTCCTGCTGAAGCTACTGTGCAGAGACTATGCGTTGCCTCTCTGGGATAACTTGGCCCTCTTCCTGCTCCCTCTCCAGATCTAGAAATCTTTCCTCCGGATCACTGTCCCTACCCCTCTAACATTGCGTCGATCTCTCTGACTCTCTCTCTAGCAACTGACTGCTGCAACTCTGGAAATCGATCTGCATATGAAATCTAACTACTGAAGTGTATTCTCCATCACCACATTGACCTCCTCTCATAATCCTCTGTTGGAGCACCAACAGCCAAGACTAAAAATTAATCAATGGTTCGGATCATCTTGGAGTCGATCTGTGTGAGTTTTAGATTATTCTCTCCTTATCTCAATTAATACTAATTAATTAAGCATATTCCCCAAGTTTAGACTTAAGTAATATTAAAAATTGGTTAATAATCTAATTAAGACACTTCTAGGCATATTTTCCAGAAACGATTTTTGGGTTTTGGAGATCCCATGTATTCTAGCCTCTCCATAAATGTGGTTGGAACACATCTGATGCTACAAAAACTAACAATTGTTGATGAGCAATAATCCCATCCACAAAATTGGACCAATGCTTTATGCACCCCTTCAGAGCAACTTTAACCAGCTTTAAATCATGCACATTTTCCCCAACAATTGCAAGCTCATCACGAGCCTACTAAACCCTCATGAAATAAGATGTCACAGTCTCAAACATGTGCATTTCAATGTTGTCTAAGTTTTCCCGCAGCACCATTTTTTTGTTCTCATTTGTACTTTGATAAAGATCGGCCAAACCTACCCACATCTATCTTCTGGTGTCCTTCCTTGATATGTGAGGAATTATATGATGCCTCAAGCCATCGAAAATTATGCAGCTTGCTTTCATGTCTTTGACCTTATGCTTTGCTACAAGGTTTGGATCTGAAGGAACCTGCACATCTCTGCTTACTAGATCCTAGAGACCATTCATCTTCAAAATCATGGTAATTTGCTCCTTCCAGGGATTGAAAATACCCTGCCCAACCTATCTTCATATCTCAAACTGCTCAACGATGCCATCTCCCTAAATCGACCACTGACACAAAACTCAGCTACAACATTTTAAGAAATAATTTTTCTACCACAAAAGGAAACTTGTCAGTGCAAACCCTTGTGATCTCAGATGTCTCTCTTAGAATCTTCTAGATAGTTCTAATTCCATGTTAAATTTCTAATACCAACGAAATTTATTTTCTCATAACAATTTATTTATTTACCCAACTAAACAATGAAACCCCAAAAAAAAATCTCTAATATTTTTAACTTCTAGAATTTAATATATACAACAGAAATAAACCATGGAGATCAACTACACATTGCAAAATAATTCATCCACAACAATTCTCCAACATTTAATTATCTGGAAAATCTACGTTTTTCGACCCACAAAGATTTAAGGAAAAATATAGAATTGGAACTTGTGGCACAGCTCCCTCAGAATGAATTCGGCCCAAGGAACTCGGCTTCTAGGAAATCAACCTCAGCCTAAAGAACTCGACCTCTAGGAATCAGCCTCATCCTGAAGAACTCGGCCCAAATACTCAACAAGCAACTCGACCTACACCCTCCTTGCATGCCACTGATGTGAACTAGGGAAAAGTCGGTCTTCTCTAAGTAAAATCAATATCCCTCCCGCAACTCAACCCTACAATCTTCTCCTACTCAGCCTCTTGGTTTCGCCCCAATCCACTCACACTTCTCCTTCTCTGCACTCTTGGTCCACAGAGCCACTTGCACTTAAAGAAAATCGCTTTCTATGATTGTGTGCTTTCTATGAATGATGACACAATCGCACACTTGTGTCTACACCTCCACTCTAGGCTCCCTTTATAATATTCATTAAGTCCAAATCCCTAAACCTAATCTCCCTTCTAGAATCATCTTGGAGATCAATGGTTGAGATTACTTCTAAGTGACTTAAATAATTAAATTAATTATCCTTGGAACATGACTTAATAGTCCAGAATAATTAATTGACTTTAATTATTGTACTTTTTCTAAGCTAGACTTAGGAAAGAAGACATAAAACACTTACTTCACCTAGCAAGCACCTAGTTCTTCGACTTATCTTTTCACTATATAAGCAAATCCATTTTCCATGAACTTCGCCCCTTTTCTCAAAGGATTTTGTTCTCAAATCTTGCAACCAACCATTTCTTTTATAATGGAACTTTGATAATTTTTCTGAGACATTCGGTCAAATAGCTTAGCCTAGCCTCTCAAACAAGGATAGAGCTCATTAGGGAAAACAGAATCAGCTGCATCTTCAGGGTTGCATTAGGTGTAGATGATTAGTCTTTCTTCATATGTAGAATAAGGTCCCTTTAAGAGTGATCTCATGCTCTTTTCTTCACCATATCTCTCATACCATGTTGATTTTCTTTTTTGATGTGCATGATGAAAATATCGACCAAAGCTACCATTTTTCAACAAATGCAAGGGTAACCATAAGAGAAAATTTTCTACGATCATGCAGATTAACAACTTCACATGCCCCTTGGATAGCAACCTCTCAGATGCCTCTCACTGATTGTTGGTCAGCTCATTCAATTGATCAACATACTCATCCAATGAAGGTGGACCAACGACCATGACGTACATTAGCCCTTGTTTCTTAGATTTAATGTTTTAAGCGTCTAAGTAAAGATCATGGGTTGAAATCAAATAATGAATCATGAAGCTTGGAAGTTACACTTCTTGCTTTATTTCACCTTGGTGGGCATCCTTTCCTTCGACTCCAATGTAACCACTTTGTGGCTTTTCTTTCATTGTCTATGATTGGCACAAATAGGAGGCCTAGATATAGGTAGTGAGTCCACATCCTTCCATACTTAAAATTTTCCATTTATCCCTCATCATTGTCCTTTCTATTTGGTTCGTTGTTGTCAACCCTTGTACTAGTTCCTTGTTTTGCCTCATCCTATGAGAAGAGGGGCTTGGAAATGCCCAGAGGTTGATGCAATTGCAAAAGAAAGAACCAAAGAGCATGTGACAAATGTTGAAATGCCACAAAGTGGCAAGGGATTAATGACAATTAAAAGCCAAGTTTACTTTAGCTCTACCCCCTCATGTGAGGCCATCACCCTAGTCATATACATATCATGATCTACCAAAATAAAAGGGGCTTAAATAAGCGTCCCAACCCCTATAAGCAATGAATTTCCCGTCCTAAATGGTTTCTAACAGAAATTCAAAGAAACATGCTAATTAAAGCAAAGTAAAAGGTTGAGGAAGGAGAGGAAAACACAGTGCCAAGGAAAGGGTAACTCAAGTAATGCAAACACTCCTTCCACAAAGTGCTCATGGATGGTGATCTTGCATAGCCCATGTAAAAGACTACAACACCACTCATGAAGTACACCACTAATCATATCACTTATCACTTACACCTATTGATTAAAGGGTCAACCTAGGAACGATTCCTCACCCTAGGGCTGAGAGCACCTAATAGGGGTAATTGGTGACCCTCCCATACCTAAATTTGGAAACTTGTATTAAGGTCTTAATCTAGTGAGAAGCTTGATGAAGATATTAATGTGATATACTTACATGGCTTTGATGTTATATATGGCCCATTTTTTCTGCTTTAATGACTCTTCTATGCATGTTAATTGGTTTTACTTGATTCTTTGTGACTATACTTGATGATGATCCAAACATGGACATGGTCCTTTGTGTTGAATTTTGTAACTAGGTTCGGTCTTCATAATGTATTCAAAAGAAAGAAAAAAAATTGTCATGGCCCATTCGGACATTTAAAGAAAAAAAAAATGGTCAAGTCGGCCCTCCATTTGTCAAGTCAACCTACCCAAAAGAAGCACCCTTTCGCATGGACAAGAAGCCTATTTATATGTCGATTCGTCCTCTTTCAAAAGCTCGCACATTTAATGAAGTATGAAGCATATTTCTAAGGCAATTCACCATTCTCTAAGGCAGTTCGTACACCATTCTCTAAGGCAATCAGTACATCATTTCTAAAGTAGTTTGTACATCATTTTTCTGAAGTGATTCGTATGTAGTTTCTGAGGGAGTGTTAAGGACAAACTTATGGCATACTTCTTATGGACTTTTGAAGGCTATTGTCTTCATGGAGGTTTGACCTGCCATTTGGTGAATTTGTTGTCATGATTCTACTGGTTAGTTTGTATATGACTTGGATATCTCTCATCTTGATCTAATTTTATAAGGAAAGCATTGTTGGGTTTTCCCCTTGTGGGTTTTGCCCTGGCCACTGGCCTAATCTTTGGTGTCTCTTGTTTCTTGCGCACTTTTCTTTATGTATTTGAATGTATGATTGCTTGATGACATAGCTTAATGAAATAAATGCTATAAGGAAACATATATACCAATCACAAGTAATTACCATGATAAGAAATTCTAGCTTGAAAATGAATTTCAACATGGAATCAAAGCCAGTTTCGAAGAGCAAGCCTGAGGTTAAAATCTGAAGTACATGTTGATGGGTTTAGTTCTATATGATTTATCTCTGTGACAAACTCTTGCATCCAAGTTTGCTTCAGATCTGTAACATTTATCTGAGACTGAGTTCACAAAGGGTTGGACGTGGGTCATTCTGGGCATAGCTCTATTTGTGTTGTCTTGTGTTATCCCTGTGTCAATCAAGCCTAAAAACAGTGTGCTAAAGGTAGGTCGAAGATCCATGTCTATCGAAGAAAACAACGCCAAGTGAGGGTCGAGTCTACTCAATGAACAACACAAGTGTTGACAAGCCTGTAAGGGAGGTAAACACACTATTTTGAGACTATGTGGCTGCAGGACTAAGGTAACCCTGGCCGCAAAGGACTGTGAATTAGGGCGAAATTTCAGTCAAGTTATGCTTAGAACAGTGGTTCGTTTGAAGTTGTGTTGAAGTCTGTACATCATTTTTCTGAAGTAATTCGTTTGTAATTTCTGAGGAAGTGTTAAGGACAAACTTATGGCATACTTCTTGTGGACTTTTGAAGGCTATTGTCTTCATGGAGGGTTGACCTGCCATTTGGTGAATTTGTTGTCATGCTTCTACTGGTTAGTTTGTATATGACTTGGATATCTCTCATCTTGATCTGATTTTATAAGGAAAGCATTGTTGGGTTTTCCTCTTGTGGATGTTACCCTGGCCACTGGCCTAATCTTTGGTGTCTCTTGTTTCTTGCGCACTTTTCTTTATGTATTTGAATGTATGAATGCTTGATGACACAGCTTAATGCAATATATGCTATAAGGAAACATATATATCAAACACAAGTAATTATCATAATAAGAAATTCTAGCTTGCAAATGAATTTCAACATGGAATCAAAGCTAGTTTCGAAGAGCAAGCCTGAGGTTAAAATCTGAAGCAATGTTATCGGAACCGAACCGATCATCAAACCGGAAAACCTTGTGGACCGAGAACCGGTTGGAACCAGACCGAAACCAGAAGAAAAAAAAAAAAAAACCAGAAAAAAAAAATGGTTTACCAAAAACACATAAAATATTCATATTTTAAAGAAAAAACAAATATATTCATGTGCATCCATATGAATCCAAACCATTTATACACAAATATGCAAAATTTCTCATTTATATAACAAGTAATAGTGCATACAAACAAAATAGCACTTAGTGCAAAACATCGTTGAACCAAAAATGTTACTGACATCAAGAAGTAGGCTCTAAAAGGCCTTTATAGTCCAAAATAACATCATAGATCATAGTATTATACTACAACCTACAATACTACAACCTACAACTACAAAAAATCAATGATCAAATCATCAATCATCAATCACCATCAGAATCATCATCCTAATCATCCTCTTTATCCTCATCCGAAGAATGAGTAGCATCCAAGTCTACAATGGGATTATGGCTTGATTCCCATGGCCCTTGATTTACCCTCTAAAATTTTGGAGAAGATCAGCTCCAAAATCTTTTGAAATCAACTACGTAGCAACTGCAACAAAATAAAAAAAATCTTCCATGAGTTGCAAAAACCACTGAAGAAAACCCAAAGATTTTGGGGAAAAAAAGTCTTTGAAGTCTCTCGAAAATCTGCCAACCCAACAATTATGCAAGACTCCAATCAACTCTTCAAGTCTACAAAAAATCTCCCTTAGAACAACCCTACAAAAAAACTCTTTGAATTCTCCTCACCGAACTCAACTCAGGAATTGCAAGGGACTCGAATGAATAGCGTGAGTGAAATACAGGGGGTGGGGGTGTTTAAGTAGCTTTAGGGGGGGGCCAGGGTAGCGTTAGTAATAAGGAAAAATAATAATTAAAAAAAATTATATATATATATATATATAATGCCTAGGCTTGTGAACTAGTGGAACCGGTCTCTAAACCGGTCTGAACCGGACCGGTACGGAACCGACTGGTTCGGTGATAGAACCAGCCGGTTCGGTACCAAACCAATCATTTCCGGTTCGGAGAGCCGGTTCAGACCGGTTTTGCCTCCAAACCAGTCGGACCGGCCAGTTTTTCAGGACCGGTTCAATTTTGATAACACTGTTCTAAAGTACATGTTGATGGGCTTAGTTCTATATGATTTATCTCCGAGACAAATTCTTGCATCCAAGTTTGCTTCATATCTGTAACATTTATCTGAGAATGAGTACACAAAGGGTTGGACATGGGTCCTTCTGGGCATAGCTCTATTTGTGTTCTCTTGTGTTATCCCTGTGTCAATCAAGCCTGAAAACAGAGTGCTAAAGGTAGGTCAAAGATCCAGGTCTATCGAAGAAAACAACGCCAAGTGAGGGTCGAGTCTCCTCAATGAACAACACAAGTGTTGACAAGTCTGTAAGGGAGGTAAACACATTATTTTGAGACTCTGTGGCTGCAAGACTAAGGTAACCCTGGCCGCAAAGGATTGTGAATTAGGGCGAAATTTCAGTCAAGTTATGCTTAGAACAGTGGTTCTTTTGAAGTCGTGTTGAAGCTTCCAAGGAGTAGTATTGCTTGTGATGAGTCTGAACCTCTATGGAAAGTAACTTGATCAAGCCATAAATAGAAGGAAGCATTTACCTCTGTGTTCTAAACCAAATGATCTATATACTATGGTTATGATCCCTATGTACTTTGTGGTTCAAGCCCAAGCCTCCTTTCTAAAACAAGAATGAGTCTTTGTAATGAAGATCTGAACTTGTTGAAGGTTGGCTTGCAACAATCTCGAGTTTGTACTCTTCTTCTTATGATCCAAGGTTGAAGGATAATCTAGTAACCAAGTCATACAAGAACGAGGGAGTGTGACGCACATCTTTGAATAATGATGATCTAGGCATAGCATGACGCTCTGTAAGTCTAAGAAAGAAGATGAGCTTCAAACATGATTCCTGAATCTGGCTTTATATTAACCCATTCTATATGTAAAGGAATAATGATCTTCAGTGCAGTGAAGTCGATCTAATCGATCTAGTATATATAGTCTTTCTATCATTGACAAGAAAAGGATATTTTTGATCAAAGTCTATTGCAAAAAGTAATTAGAAGTATGAAGGCTTGGAAAGTGTTGAATCTATTGCAAATCAGGCATGTCTTGCTCCATCTCTCTTTGAGCTTCGACAATGTAACTCAATTACATGTCTTCAAGCGTATATGTTCATTGTAACCTTAAATATTGCATGGTGTAACTATAAGCTTGTCTACGATGGAAGACTCTGACCCTGCTGAAGGGTGGTGAAGTCATTCCTTGAAACAAGGATATTGTTCTTGGACATAATAAATTGATTGTTGGGTTTTAACATTTGTTGGCATGAGGTTTGAAAACCCTAGCAAGACAAGATCCTTGGTTTGAAGTACTTTACATGATTTTGTTAAACAAAACGACTGTTATAATATCACTAGGGTATCTCGATGAGTCGACCAGGCCCTACTTAAAGTTGAAGGTTGAACTTGATGAGGACATCTTATCAGATATCTTGTTGAATGGGATCTAAACATGTGTATCTAGGATTTTTTATATTGGAATATCTAGAGTTTGTGAAACCTTAGCAAAAAGGGTTTTGAAATAAAACCCCAGGGATTGTTAACCCTGACAAGGGTTGGATCAAGAAAGGACTATGGTTTGTGGAAAAAACCCTAGGATTGCACATTCCTACTAAAGATAAAAACCCTAAAAGATATAACATCATGTTGAGGGTGAGGATGATGAAATTGCAAGAAGTCTAAGATCAAGAGGGAGCTGACACTCTCAAAAGATAAGCATTCTATCTCTCTCCTCTCTATTGTTGTTGTTATTGTCGTTATATATATATATATTCTTTGCTTGATTATAATAATTCTCTATGGCCTCCTAGTGAGGGTTGCAAGTCAATTAGAAGGTCTACCTAGGCTTTGGCAGCAAATGAAAGAAGTGGAAAAATGAAGCAAAGCAAGAGAACTTTCCAGAATTATTTGTGGAGAATATTGTGCTAGAAAAAGACCTGAGTTCATAGGGAGCGAATAGTCTAAACTATGCCTTGATAATGCTGAAGATCTACCACGTAGCAAATGGCAACATGCAAGCAAGACTTGATGAACGTTCTCTCAGGAAGACGGAAAGTATCAGCTAGAAGTATTGCCTCAGAGAAAGCTATCATAGGGAGTTGACCTCAAATTTGATGAAAGATTCTTGGATGATGAATTGTCAATGTGAGAGGGAGTGCCCATTCAAGGTGACCTAGAAAGCATTTGTAATGATGGATCTTGTGAAGTTGCTTGGATGTGGTACCTCAATTTTGGCCAAGTTATAATTTTTTGGATGAACATGAAGCAGTATGGCAAAGGCCGAGTATATTGCAGCTGGTTTCGTAGGCTGAGAAGCAATATGGCTTCAAAGACTATTTGCTAGATTGTATGATGATAGACATGGTGATATCTCCACTGATAAGCAGATAGTTGATATGCTCACGAAGCTCTTTCTAGAGGAAATTTTTCCCAGGACAAGCTTTGGTTTGTAGAGAATCCCTCTTTGATTAAGAGGGAGTGATGATTTCATCATGGCTATGGTTTCTCCCTGTGTCTTGTACTTTGACCGGAATTAAGGTGGTTATCCCTCTGTCAAGTTACATTGACCAGAATTAGGGACGATAGTTTAAAAGATTGGATAGCATCATGGACTAACATTCTTCTCGTGTCAATTACTTTGACCTAATTAGGGAGGTTATCCATGTTTCAAGTACATAAGCCTGATTAGGAAGAATGGTCTAGTGTACTGACATTTTTCCTGTGACATTAGTGACCTGATTAGGTTTGCAGTCCTTGTGTCACTTGGACCTGATTAAGAAGAATGGTCTAGGTGGACAAACATTTTCTTGTGTCATTGTATAGTGACCTGATTAGGGTTGTACTCCCTGTGCCACTTTGACCTGTATAGGAAAATGGTCCGATAGAGGACATTCATTCTCTATGTTTCATTGTATAATGACCTGATTGGGGAAGGTATCCATGTGCCACTTTGACCTGGATTAGAGAGAATGCTCTTAGAGGTTGTAGCCTTCTAGCATCGTGCTCTAATCTCTTTCTAGAGTGAGCATGTTTTGGCATTGCACTCTGATCTCTTTCTAGAGTGGGTTTGTTTACCAAATGATGCATATGTGCCATATGTCAGGGCTACTGATTGGGTTATGGCAATGTGGTTGATGTTGGTGATGATGTTGGTGATGATACTTATCTTAATCTTGATAATCCTTCCTTAACAAAATTGTCAACTTGAGAATATCTTGATAGTCATTATGAATACCTCCCTAGTTAAGAGCGAGTGTTGAATTTTGTAACTAGGTTCGATCTTCATAATGTATTCAAAAGAAAAAATTATTTTTGTGATGTCCCATTTGAACATTTAAAAGAAAGAAAGAAAATCATTTTTTTTGTGTTTTTGGTCAAACCCCAAATGATCAAGTTGACCCTCCACTTGTCAAGTCAGCCTACCCAAAAGAGGCCCCTTTTCACAAGGACAAGAAGCTTATTTATATACCTATCCATACTCCTTCAAAAGCTCACACATCCAATGAAGTATGAAGGATATTTCTATGACAGTTTGTACACCATTCTCTGAAGAAATCAATACATCATTTCTGAAGCAATTTGTACATCATTTTTCTTAAGCAATTTGTATGTAATTTATGAGGCATAGTTAAGGACAAACTTATGGAATACTTCTTGTGGACTATTGAACACTATTGTCTTCATGCAAGGCTGACCTGGCATTTGGGGAAATCGTCATCATGCTTCTACTGGTCAGTTTGTATATTGTTGAAAATACTGAGAGGGGGGTGAATCAGTATTTCTTTCCAATTGTTATTTTTACCAATTAGATCACTTATATTTAGAACACAAATGAACAATAAGAATAAATGCTTTTATTAATATTCATAAGTTAAGTACAATATTTGTGTAGGGCTCCAACCCTAGATGAAGACACCAATCTTCAATCCCCCAGGCTCCAACCTGTATTATGCCAAGCACCGACTTGGACTTCCCAAGGCTCCAACCTTGTCAGTTTGAGGCACCAACCTCTAGGGCTCCAACCCTATCTCTGGTACAGGCTCCGACTTGGTTTCTTGAGGACTCCAATCCTCTAGGGCTCCAACCCTATCTTCCAAGGCACCGACCTTGTCTCTATGAGGCTCCAACCCTCACTTCGTCAAAATATGTTTGGTTATTCTTCACGGCTCCCAAAGTCTTCTTCAATGAGCCATGTAAATCTTCAACTATCTCATCACTTAGTCTCCACATCACGTCATCAATGATAACACTCGTCTTCTCATGAATGTGTCTCCATTGCTCTTCATATCACCCAAACACTTTCTCCAAGGTCACCTCATGATGTTATCAGTGATGCATCATGGTCTTCAATGTTATCTTCATGACAACTCACCAAAATGTCTTCAACAATGTCTCCAAGGTTAGGCAAGGCTACTCAACAAGAACGCTCCAATCTGGGATCTTCTTCAAGATCACTTCACAAAAACTTGAAACAAGGTCTCCACAAATTCTTCAAGGTGTCTACCATGAACTGCACTGAGCTCTGCACCTACTTTAAGCTTTTTCAAAGATTGCTTCCAAAAAACACTTCAGATATGCTACTCAAAGATGAGCTCCAAACAATATTTCAAAGATGCTTGATAGACTGCCTCAATCACTGAACCTTTTATACCACAATTTGTTTACCACAAATCTGAACTTCTTGTGTGTCACATGTCCTTGCAATTCAGCAACAGCTTGTTCTTAGGAAATTAATGAGTCTAACAACTGTGTCTCCAAAGGATTATCACAAGCTTCTTCACAAGGTAGCTACCAAACTTGAAATAGGTCCAAGTTCTCTTCAACTGTGACTGTCCCACAGGTTCATGGTGAAAGTCACACTAATCCACAGAACTGAAGGTCTGGGCTTAAGACAATTTAACAATTTCTTAAGTCCAAATCTAAGCCTCTATGGTGACTGTTCAAATTGGAGATATGTTACAGTTCCAGCCTCCAGGTAGTTGTCCAAGACACAGCTTAATTACCATAGGTGTGCTGTCCAAGACACAGCTTAATTACCACAGGTGTGCACAAAATCCACTACTGTTCTGTCTAAAATGCTGCTACAGGACTATCATAATACTCACTTGATTCTTTCCATATAAGCCCTTAATACAGTTAAAACCCTATGCCCAGTCCTTCAACAAGAGACTCGGACCTGTATGCTCAGAAAACTCCTTTTAAACTTGATCAGCAACTTCAACTTGATTTAAATCAGATCTGAATTTTCAGGCATAAATTCAAGCTCTTGTAGACTTTAATTTTGTGGTGCAGTCTGAGCTTGTATGGAGTACAATTCCTAGCTACAACAGGTCTGTGGTATAACTTAGCCACTTCAACAAGGATCCAAGCTCTTACAGTCAAAGTTATGGGCTGTAATGATGATTGTCCTCAGTTCCAAGGTATCACAGGTTGCTGTACTGTAGTTTATATCCAATTTCCACCACAGAATTAACCCAAAATGTCCACACTGTGATCTCCTTTTTTTTCTCCTCGGCCTCTTATCTTGCTGTTCTGTATTCCTGAAATAATCTTCACTGAAATTGTTGATCAAATGAAGTGTTTTAGACGTCTATATATACTGGTTTTGGAGTTATATGAATAGACACGTCGGTTGGGTGAAGGAGTATGAGCAATGTTGCACGAAGCGGGGACGAAGCGGGGACGTTTTTTGGAAGCGGGGACGCGGAAGCGTCATTTCCAAAAAATCTAGGAAGCGAAGCGTCTCGGAAACGTCTACTATATATATATATTTTTATTTTTATTTTTTTGCATTTATATTAAAAAAATATCCAAAATACCAAATTAATTGTAGAAGACATGGAAGCATGCATATTTGTACATAAATCAAGATAGATATGACATCCATTGTACATTAATAATTAATTATTTGAGCATCAACCATTTAGAATAGATGCATCAACAATCTATAATCTAGATTCTTCTCCTCTTATCTAGCCTTTGCCTCTACCTCGATTATCTAGGGACATTAGTCAAAATTGCCCAATTTTGATCAAACCCTAATGCAAGCTTTAAAAAATGGTAGAAAGAACTTAACATGCTTGATCGATTATTTTGACTTGATTGAAATGTAATTTTTTGCTAACGACATGACAAAGGAGTTCAGCAATTAACACCACCAACACTAGGGTACATATAGGGCTTGGTGCTCTTGATTAAATGCTAATCACATACCCTCATACATGATATAATCTAATGACATGCCACCATACCACTGATCCTGAATTCCTGAAAATTGTTAAGTCTGTTGAATTTTGAAGAGATATGAAATTCTATTTTCTCCATATGAAGTCCGATCAGGCTGGAACCATCCTGAGTCATTTCATGGTAATGTTAAAAATTTTAAAAGGATGAAAATGAAAAATAAATGAGAATGTCACTTTTACTTTAAGAATTTAACATTACCATGAGGGAGCATCTAAGAAATATCTAAGGAGGTAAAAGAGAGCTTATATTTTTTTCCTCCTATCCCTAACTCAGCACTAACTCACCTATTAACCCAACCAAAGACAAAAATTAAAAAAAAAAAATCAAAAAAATCATTTTTCTGACCTTCATTAGTCGGATCCGTACGGAACTGTACGGAACCGTTCACGATCCGTACGGATCCGTCCCGGAATCGCGGCGGTTCCGTATAGCGATCCGTCGTACGATCCGCGGATCCACTATACGGAATCGCGGATCCGGGCGTACGGATCCGAAAAACCAGGAACCGCAAATTTTTTTGGGATCCGCGGTTCCGGGTACGGATCCCGTACGGTTCCGTACGGGACGCGGTTCGGGCCTTGGAGCCGCGGGGGGGGGGGACGTTTCCTGCAACATTGAGTATGAGCATACACAATTCGGCTCAAGTCGGCTAGGCAAAAAATATATATTTTTCAACTTAAAAATTCAATTTCTCACAAAATACTAGGAGTTCCAGGACAAATAAGGGTTCATTGGAAAGCTAAAATTATGCTCTAAAGGATGGTGAAGGTCTCACAAAGAAATTATGCCTCTAATATGGTGAAACAAATTTTTCTTTGTGACTGTCCTTAAATTTTATGCATAAAAAGTTTGGAACAGCATGAGGAATGTTTGGGACTGTGTGGCTTCTTCATTCTTTGGTTTCTTCATTTTTATCAATGTCATCATCGGATCATAGAGTCATTATGTAGGAGTGCAGCGTTCATGTAGCATCATGTATCAACAATGTCATCATATACTAGTACAGTGATATGTCATAGTGTAGCCTTCATTAATTTGTCAAAAGCTCCAAAGCAGTCTTCCAATTATGTGAAAGTGTGGTCATTCTTCAACAGTATGACATCATCACCTGTATGACTTCATCAATTATAGTTCTCCACTTCAAAGGCTTGTATATCGGCACCTATGGTCTAGATCACCAATCAAGGCACATGATTGACACTCGGCAACATTATAGTTAGTTCAAGGACTTGTTCAGGCAAGACTTCTTCATTAGTGGCTTGACTTCTTCATTAGTGGCACCGTTATCAACCAAGAGTTATGACATCATCATCTAGAATCAGAGATCTCAAGAATATTGACATCTCAGTCAAAGTCATATTGACATCAATGACAACCTTGATTAACAATCTCCCCCTTTGTCATTGACGGCAATATTCGTGCCCTTCATTCTCTCCCCCTTTGACATCAATGGCAAAAGGGGTGCTAAAGTACTCCCCCTATCAAGCTGCTTCTCTTTATCATATTTTTTCGTCAATAATAGTTCTTCATAGGTACGATGCTCCCCCTGTCATGGTGCTCTTCTTTCTGGTAATGTGTTCCATGATAGATGTGTTGACATTTCTCCATGGATGAACCAACTCCCCCTGCATGCATAAGCTCTTCTAGCTTTTTCAGACAAGAAGGATTGCTGCCTTGTGATCTTGTGGAAGAAATATTCACAATTTCATTATTTTCTTCAATGGAGCTACTCCCGAGAGATGATTTGTCAAGATTGTCCAAGTGTGACTCATCATGGATTCCATAACACCTTTTCACAGAAGACTTCTGCAAGAATAGTCATGAGTCACCAGCTCCCCCTAACAGTATGCATGGTCTCCTTTTTGGCAGAGTCTCATCATCAAACACTTGAAATATCACATTTGCCAAGGATGTCTTCATCAAATCAACAACATGTGTTGTTGGTTTAAGTGTCTAAGAGACTTTCGGATCCAATTTGCTTCCTTCTCCATACTTGTGTATCCTTCTTCTCTGGCATGGTTCTAGCTTGTGCAGGGGCCCATGTCAAGCTACAATCACGTGCCATATGTCCAATGTTATGGCAATTGAAGCACTCTATCTTGTTCACGAATAAGAAATCATGACTTCTTCTTGCAAAATTGCTTCTAGGAGATTGACAAGGACCATTATATTTGTCCTTGTGGTATGCCCTACAATCCTTTTCCATGTGCCCGAAATTTGTACAAGAATAACAATAACCAAAAAATATACTTTGGTACCTGGAGGATGGAGATTGCCTTGATGTACTTCTAAAATAATTCTGTCTTGGGATCCTTTGCTCAAATTTATTGCCTGTAGCATTCTTGACACCATCAACATATCTTCTTGAATGTCATCTTGACTCTTCTTCTTGTCTTTGCTGGAACTGGGGGCATCAATATTTCTTCCAAGATTTTCCACATCCTTGTTGTTTGAGGCATTAGGGATTGCATCATCTTGTTTGAAGATTCACCTGTACAACCAAGACCCGATTTATCAAGAGGAGATCTTTGATGACTCAAGATGTCATCTAGCGTTTGGGAGCTCTTTAGGCTCTTGTTCAGATGATCAACGTCCTTTTTAAGGATATCAATTTCTTCTTTCATTTTCTTGCATTCTTCATCCTTCTTTGATAGATCGATCTTCATTTCTTCCTTCATCTTGGTTGCTTCACATGATTGGGCCTTGAGAAGATTGATGTCTAATTTTAGTTTGAATATTTCTTCATCCTTTTCTTCTAGTTGGCATATCATGGTGTTTCTCTCTTTTTCTGCTTCATTGTTGTGTAACCAGCTCCAAAAATAGAAGACAAGAGATATCAACGCCTTAGAAATAAGCCACTTCGAGGGGGCAACCTCCAATACATTACATAAATGAACAATTCTTGGATGATCCAATTTACAAAACCTCCTTTCTATATATAGGAGTCCATGGGGCCATAATGTAATCCTAGTGGGCCACAATGTAATCCTAGCCGACCTAACAATAATAATTTATGGGCACAATAATAATAAAATGGGGGTTACAAGGGTACAATAATAACAATAAGGGGGTTACACTAACAACAATAAGGGACTATACTAGTAATATAGGGACCTAACATGCCCCTCTCTTTCAAAAAAGTGTTGTCCTCAACACTTGAGTAGCTCTGGGTGCTTCTGTATAAAATTCTCATCCTCCCATGTAGAATCTTCAGTGGGTAAGTTCTTCCACTTGATGAGATACTCTGAAATTGATCGATTCCGTAGCTGTCGAGTTCTTGTTTCCATGACCGCTTCAGGTTCCAATATGATTTTCCTTCCTCATCAAGTTCTGGCAATATTGTTTGAACTGGAAGATTTTCACCTATAACCTTCTTTAAGCATGAAACATGGAAAACTGGATGTACTCGCGAAGAAGCAGGAAGCTCCAATTTGTATGCCATAGTACCAATATTTTGCAACACCTTGTAAGGACCATAGTACTTTGGTAATAATTTATTATCCTTCTTAGCTTGCTTGAGGGACATTTGTTTGTATGGTTGTAGCCGTAAAAATACCCAATCTCCTACATCAAAACTTCTCTCGCTACGATGTTGATCTGCCTGTTGTTTCACTCGATTTTGTGCCAAATTCAGGTTATCCTTTAAGAGTTGGAGAACTTCTTGCTGATGCTCGATGTGATCTTCCACTGCTTGAACCTTCGAATTTCCCCTTAAAGATGATGTGATGGATGGTGGATGATATCCATAAAGTGCCATAAATGGGGTCATTTTTGCTGCAGTATGGAAGGAAGTGTTATACCACCATTCAGCAAGAGGTAACCACTTGACCCATTGTGTTTGTTTATCGGATACAAAACAACGAAGATATCCTTCCAAACATTTATTTACTATCTCAGTTTGACCATCAGATTGAGGATGATAAGATGAGCTATGAGCTACTTGAGTACCCAAACAAGAAAATAACTCCGTCCAAAAATTTCCAGTAAAAATGGGATCTATGTCGCTCACAATAACCCTTGGGCTTCCATGTAGCTTTTGAATTCTGTCCATAAATGTAGTAGCAACTGTACTTGCTTTAAATAGATGAGATAATGCACAAAAGTGTGCATACTTGGTAAGTCTATCAACTACCACCATGATGACATTCTTTCCTTCGGACTTAGGTAAACCTGTGATAAAATCCATTGAAATCTCCTCCCAACGTTGACTTGGAATGAATAAGGTTGTAGAAGTCCCGGGGTCTTAATTGTCTCAACTTTATTCTGCTGGAAAACCAAACATTCTGTCACAAACTTTTGAATATCAGATTTAAGGCCATCCTAAAAAAATTATTTCTTCACCCTGTGGTAAGTTTTTAAAAATCCCGAGTGTCCTCCTAAAGGAGAAGTGTGCAATTCCAGAAGAATCTTTTGTTTTAGTTGGGAATTCTTAAAAAGATATAAGCGATATTTGTACCATAAGGAATCATTTTTCCAACTAAATGTATCAGATGTACTAGGATCTTGCTGCAAATTTTGAATGAGTGTCCATACATCTTTGTCCTTTTTCCATTCATCTCTTGCTTCAGTTATCCAATCTGGTTGGATAATAGAAATGGCACAAAGCAATGCTTCCACCTCTTCATTCTTTCTTGAGAGTGCATCTGCAACAACATTAAGCTTTCCTTTTTGTAGATTATTTCAAAGTCATAACCCAACATCTTTGTGACCCATTTTTGCTGCTCTTCTGAAGATAGTCTTTGTTCCAAAAAGTGTTTAAAACTATCATGATCAGTTTTTACCTTGAAGTGTCTTCCCATTAGGTAAGTTCGCCATTTCTTTAGTGCATGCAGTATTGCTAACATTTCCTTCTCATAAATAGGTTTCTGTAAATACTTTCCTTTGATTGGACGACTTTCAAAAGCAATGTGTCTTCCTTCCTGCATTAAAACTGCACCAATTCCATTTCCTGAGGCATCACATTCCACAATAAAGGTTTTTGTGAAGTCTGGTGTAGCTAAGACCGGTGCTAGGCACATTGCCTCTTTAAGACGTTCAAAGGCCTTAGTTGCTTCAGGAGTCCATGAAAATGCATCTTTCTTCAATAATGTTGTTAGAGGTGCTGCTATTCTCCCATAATTCTTAACAAACTTGCGATAATACCCTGTTAACCCGAGAAATCCTCGCAACTTATTTATGGTTGTGGGGACTTTCCATTCCTTAATGGCTTTAATTTTGTTAAGGTTTACTTTAACACCCTCGTGAGATACAATATGACCTAGATATTCCACCTCTTGTACTCCAAAGAAACATTTGGATTTTTTGCATATAATTGTTTCTCCTGCAATAGTTTGAGCACCCTGTCAACATGTTGAACATGATCCTTCCAAGACCTGCTGTAGATTAGTATATCATCAAAAAATACTAGCACAAATTTTCTAAGGAAGGGTTTGAAAATGGAATTCATCAACCCTTGAAAAGTAGAAGGTGCATTGGTAAGGCCAAAAGGCATGACCAAAAATTCATAATGACCCTCATGAGTTCGAAATGCTGTTTTTGGAATATCTTCAGTCTTCATTCTAATTTGATGATATCCTGAACGAAGATCCAACTTGGTAAAATAAATTGCTCCATGTAATTCATCCAATAATTCATCAATCACAGGAATGGGAAATTTGTTCTTAATGGTGAGCTTATTGAGCTCCCTATAATCCGGACACATTCGCCATGATCCATCCTTCTTGTGTACCAATACTACAGGAGCAGAGAAAGAACTTTGACTAGGTTGAATTATACCCGCCTCTAACATTTCTACAATCATACGTTCAATTTCGTTCTTTTGGAAGTAAGGATATCTATAAGGCCTGATGTTTGGAGGAACACTTCCTGGAATCAAATGAATAGCATGATCATGATCACGAATAGGTGGGAGTCCTTTGGAAGTTTCAAACACCTTGGAATGATTGTCCAAGACTTGTTGGAGATCTACAGAAATAGATGATTTTGATGTTGGAACTTCTAGTGAGCATACTTGTGCAATTACACCTCGTTGTTCTTTCTTTAGAAGCTTTGTCATGACATTAGAGCTTATTATCTTTCTCAGCTTCCCTGCAATACCCCGTAATTCGACTTCCTTTCCTTCTGAAAAAAATTTCAAGAAAAGTTCTTGAAAATTAAAAGCTACCATCCTCAAAGATTGTAACCATTGTACTCCTAGTACAACATCAACACCTCCCATAGGAATGGAAAGCATTGGACTAGTCAATACATATTCCTCCATGGTTAGCTTGATATTATGGCATTTTCCAGAGCAATTTATAGTTCCTCCATTTGCAACCATCACTTGACATTCTGGTGCTGGGTATAGGAAACAATTTAATTCCTTGGCTACCTTATAATGAATAAAATTATGGGTGCTACCCGAATCAATCAACACTATTACCCTTTTCTTCTTGATATGTCCTTCTATCTTGAGAGTTTGAGGAGTGGTAATTCCTGCCAGTGCATTACACGATATGGCCGGATTCATTTCTTCCTCTTCTAGGGCTGGTTCCTGGTGTATATCCTCTTCTTGTTCATTTTCTTCTTCCTCTTCACAATCTATGTAAAATAATTTCTTCTCAGCACACTTATGACCTTTAGTGTATTTTCTATCACAACTGTAGCAAAGCCCTTTTGCTCTTTTTTCTTCCAATTTTTGTGGTGTCAACCTTGTAGTTTGTGGAAATCTAGGCGTAGCAACACTTCCTTCTTTATAGAATTGAGTGGTAGGCTTCCTTGTCGCCATAATTTTACATTCAACTTTTCTTGCCAACCTGAATGCCTTCTCCAATGAATCAGGTTCCAAAACGCGAACTTGATGTTGGATGTTATCCTTTAAAGTGCCTAGGAAGAGATCAATCCTGTGTTCCTCTGTAAGATCAGTTACCCTTATATTCAATTTTTGGAAGTCCTCAATGTGCTGCCCCACTAAACCCTTTTGTTTGAGATTTATCAATTGGGTAAAGAAGGTGTTGCTCTTTGTATTCTCATAATGTGCTATCATTTCCTCCGTAAAAATTGACCAAGTGACAATTTTTTTTACGGGAGCAAAGCCATTGATACCATACAAATGTATTTTGTTCTAAATGTAAAGTTGCAATGCGTACCTTTTGTGTGTTTTGCACATTATGGAGATCAAAATATTGCTCCATCTGTAGTATCCACGTTACAGGATCCTTCCCATCAAACTTCCTCATATCCATTTTTGGAATATGGTGGTTCTTCCCGCCAACATTAGAGCTTATGAAATCGCGATTAACATTTATTTTGTTCTCATCATGAGGTTCTTCTACTATCTTTTCACCATTAGGAAACATTTCTTGTATCAACTTGGTCAAACCTTTGATGTCTGCTTTTAGATCATTCTTCATGTTTTTCATGTTGTTTTCCATGTTGTCTTTCATGTCATCCATCTTAGCTTCCATGCTAGCTTCCATGCCATCCATCTTAGCTTCCACGCCTTTCTTCAAAACTTCCATTTCATTTTTTGTTGCTCTTTACGAGAGCGAAATTTGGTGCACTTGCTCTTGTAATTTTGATAGATCATGTTGCAATTCTTCATCTTCATGAGTCATAGTAGAGCCTTCTGAAGGCTTAATGGGTGTTGAATTATTTTTACAGGGCATCTTTTAGAACCCAATACTGATATATATTCTACAATATGCCCTTGGAATCAATTCAAATTGATTCTTGAAACAAGACTTATGCAATTCGGAAAAAAAATACACACCTTTTTCTTGCTTTTGAGGAGCTCCATATTGAAATTGAATTATCTCTGTTATTGCAGCACTTCAATATCTGAATTTAGGTACCGACGTAGCCCTCTTAATTATCTTTCGAATGCCACAGGTCTGACCTGATTTGGATTCTCCAAGACAAAGTTGTGTCCAATCTCCCACAATGACCTAATTATGGACTGGTTCAATAGAGCGAACTTGTACGACTTGCCACGTGTCACTGTTTTGTCCTTTGTCTCTGAAATTGGTAGCCAAGAAACTACAGTCCATGTACTTGCAACCACTTTTTACAGCACTCCAATCCGATGCCCAGAGAGAGAGTTATTGAACTTTTCCCAAGATCACCTCTTTGAGATGAAATTCAGGAGCCTAAAAAAGCACTACCTTCCACAGATCATATCTCCAAAAATATTGCGAACCAAGCTCTGAAATTTTTTGAAGAATTTCCTCAGGATTTCAGCTTTGCACCATACGAATTTCAGATTCTGAACCTTCGTAGAAAAAAAGTTATAGCGCAAATGCCATAATGACCTGTTTAGGAGCCTGAAAAAAGACCTAACTTCCACAGATCATATCTCTGAAAATATTGCGAACCAAGCTCTGAAATTTTTAGACAATCTTCCTCAGGACTTCAGCTTCGCACCCTAAAAATTTCAACTTCTGAAACTTCGTAGAAAAAAAGTTATAGCGAAAATGCCACGATGACCTGTTCGGAGCAGCGAAACACTAGAATCCAAAGCTCTGATACCAAATGTTGTGTAACCAGCTCCAAAAATAGAAGAAAAGAGATATCAACGCCTTAGAAATAAGCCACTTCGAGGGGGCAACCTCCAATACATTACATAAATGAACAATTCTTGGATGATCCAATTTACAAAACCTCTTTTCTATATATAGGAGTCCATGGGGCCATAATGTAATCCTAGTGGGCCACAATGTAATCCTAGCCGACCTAACAATAATAATTTAAGGGCACAATAATAATAAAATGGGGGTTACAAGGGTACAATAATAAAAATAAGGGGGTTACACTAACAACAATAAGGGACTATACTAGTAATATAGGGACCTAACATTCATCAACTTGTCCTTCTATGAATGCCAAAGTTTCCATCACCTGCTCGGCTCCTTCTGCTTGTTTCCTTGCTTCTTCTAGTTGAGATCTAAGAGAAGAGACTTCTTCCTTGTATTGACCAATCTCTGATTCAAGATTGTTCAAGTTCTTAAGTCTTTGTTCAAGGTGGCTTGACAAAGTTTCTTCCCTTTTCTTTGCCTTATCCAATTGATTTGTCATAGATATGACTTCTTCATGATGCTTTCTTTTGTTTTGATGAAATTCCTCCTTCAGTTTGGCAAGCTCTTCATCTCTTTCTTGAACTTGAAGCTTGACAATGTCATCTTCCTTCCTTGTCTTGTTTTGGTCACCAACTTGCGCTTTCTTCTTAAGTTCCTCATTTTCCTTTCTCAACTTGTTAATCTCTTCCATGGAAGCCATAAGTTTATTCAGAAGATCTTCTTCAAAGTCTTCTTTGTTCTCTTCATTTTCTAGGTCTTCTTTAGCCTTGTTGTCATCTCTTTTATCTTCAACTTCCTTGACGGATTCTGGACTTCTTTCTTGTTTTCCATCATCTTCTTGCCTAGAGATCATGATCAATGCTCCTTTTGAGTGAAGATCATGAAGTTTGTCCCATATGACTTTTGCTGATGAACATTTTTCAAAATTGCCCTTCACAGAATTTGGTAACCCATTCAAAATTGCCTTCATTGCTCTTGTATTGTACTCCTTGGATTCTTCGTCCATTGTGTCATTAGTAATTACTAATTTCCAAACTTCAATTCCTTGAGTCTTCAAGAAATTCCTCATTCTTGCCACCCATATATCAAAATTTCCATTGAACAATGGAGCCTTCGCAAATTGATTTACTTCAATTTCAATGGTTGAGGAAGACACATATTTAGGAGTATATGACTTGGATATCTCTCATCTTCATCTGATTTTATAAGGAAAGGATTGTGTTATGAATGTAATTCAGATAAAAATAGTAAAAATAATGTAAACAATAACAATCATAATAACGTTAATTAAATAGTCATTAGTAATGAAAAGGCATGTCTTGAAGACATGACCATTCATGAAGAGGCACCTACCTAGGGTATATAAGCAAACCCTCGCGCTCATTTGTAATCATCTCATCAATTCTTTTATATAATATTCAATATACAATTACTTGTCCTACAATTACACACTGTTAAATTTGGACAACTAGGTCCAAACTCCATCTTGTGATGCTCAGATGAAAATTCCAATATTTGTATTGGATTCCTCTTTCGGAGAGGTCTAAAATCGATATAAAATTGATTGTAATCTGATGAGCAGAACATTTATTTTGAATTTATTATTTATAATAAATTTAAGTGCAGGTCGGCCTTAAGGTTTTACACCCCCAACAGATGTGTCACACACCTCAATGATGGATATAAATACAATCAACGTTGGAGAGCTTTTCACTCATCTCATCACACATCTTCTCCTCTGATTATCTACAAGCATTTGAGAAGCAGTTTCATCTCCCACGTGAGAAGAAGGACGAAATCTACTGCAGCTAAAGGATGAAATTTACCGCAGCAAATTTTCTGCAGTTAGGGTTTCTGGGCAAGTTTGACCAGCGTTGACTTTGGTCAACGCATGGTCCATTTGAGCTGAAATTTTGTGGAGAATTCGATTTTTGTAGGCCGTACTCATTGGCACAAAAATCGAGGTCAAAAGATTGACCGAAGTTGGAGCTGCGTTGACTTTCTTGTTGCTGCCCTGCGTTGACTTTTTCTGGACTGCGTTGACTTTTCTGGGGTTGACTTTGAGTTGACTGGATAATTGATTTGAGGACTATTGTGACACATTTTGGGTTGGCCGACCAAGAAGACTTTGCTGGTTGAAGCATCCTGCTGATCGCCGTAACGCACCAACACATTCTCCTATTTCTGGTTTGTCTTCTATAGATCCACTGGTATGTTCTATCAGCATTTTACTTAACTATTTATGTGATTGTTGTTATAAAAGTAAAATTGCATCAAGCATAGAACATCTACAAAAATTTACATGGTATCAGAGCTGAGGTGAAGACAAGCCCTAACTTATAGCAATCACCATCTAAGAAAAATGGGTTCCACAAGTTATGGCTTCAAGGAGAATGACAAGCTGACTGGAAGGGATGACTTCCATGCTTGGAAGATGATATTAGATCTCAAATTGGAAGACCATGATCTCATGGACTATATACTGGGTAAGATACAAGAACCTCCATCCACTGCTACTGCTGCTGCTAAAACCAAGTATAAGAAGGGGGAGATCAAAGCAAAGCTAATGATCAGGGAATCCATACATAAAAGCCTGGTTGCCTACATATCTGAGCTAGGCACATCCAAGGAGATGTATGATAAGCTGATACAAATGTTCAAAGTAAACAATGCAAACCAAGTGCTATTCTTCAAGAATCAATTGAAGAATCTGAAGAAAGGCAGGGATGAGTTTGTCCAAACATACTTTCTGAAATTGACCGAGATCAGGAACAATCTGCTGGCTATTGGGGAGACAATAGCCGATCGTGAGATGGTACTCATCGCACTTGGAGGGCTCCCATATGAATGGCAAGTATTCAACACTACCATTCTCAATAATAATACAATTCCTAACTTTGACGAGCTACTATCAAGATGCATGCAAGAAGAGACAAGAATGAAGGAATACGAAAATGATAGAAATACTGCCTACGCTGCTCATTCTAGAAAGAAGAACTCTGGTGGTCCTAAGAACAAAGGAAGAGCAAGGGCCCAAGGAAAGAAGGGCAAGTGTTTCACTTGTCATAGGCCTGGTCACTATGCTAGAGAATGTCCTTTCAAGAAGGATTCTCTTGATAGTGATGACGACAACAACAACAACCGAAGAAATGGAAATCAAAGAAACGACAGGTCCAAAGGAAAGAGGAAGGCTCCCTCTAGCGGAAACAATCAACCTTTCAAAAGGTCTAGAAACTCCAAGTATGAGGAGTCAAATGTTGTTGATAAAATAAATGAATACATTCTTGTATCTGCCCTCTCTGCTGCATCCCCGCCCGACACTATGGATGTCTGGCTGATAGATAGTGGTGCCTCAAGACACATCACTGGGTTCAAGGAAGCACTCTCTGACATGGTTGAGAAGGATACTAATTTGGAAATTATCCTTGGAAATAATGCCACATATCCCGTGAAAGGGATAGGGACTGTGACCCTCCACTTGTCTCAAGGACAAGTCCTACATTTGCAGGATGTACTCTATGTACCAAAATTGAAGAAAAACCTTGTGTCTATATCAGCCATCGAAGACAAAGGCTTCAATGTGGCATTCACTGATGGAAAGGTGCGCATGTGGAAGAAGAATCTCAAGGAAGCTATCATGATTGGTTTTAGAGTTGGAACACTCTACCAGGTTGAAGGAAGTCCACTAGGAGCTATGACATGTGATACTATCCGACAAACTGAACTATGGCACCGAAGGTTTGGACACCTTCATTACAAGGCCCTTCTCGAAGCAAGGAAGGTGGTGACAGGGATGCCCGATTTTGGAAATAATCATGAAGGTGTACGTAAGGGTTGTGCCGAAGGAAAGCATACAAGGGGACCTTTCCCCTCAAGTGTCACAAAGACATCTGATATTTTGCAACTGGTCCATTCTGATCTATCTGGTATGCTACCCGTGACATCCCTGGGAGAATGTTCTTACTATATGACATTCACTGATGACTTCTCCCGCAAAACCTGGATATACTTCTTGAAGAAGAAGGATGAGGCTTTCATGTGGTTCCGTACCTTCAAAGCCTTGGTGGAAAATATGACAGGGAAGAAGACCAAGATTTTGAGGACCGACAATGGCACTGAATATGAGTCAAATGAGTTCAAGGACTTTTGCAGAGAAGCTGGCATTAAGAGGGAGACTACTACTGCCTATACTCCTGAGCAGAATGGCATTGCTGAACGAAAGAATAGAACCATTGTGGAAGCTGCCCGTGCCATGCTATGTAACCAGGGTCTACCGAAGTTTCTGTGGGGAGAAGCTGCGAATACTGCTATATACATTCAAAACCGATGCCCTCATTCTGCCATGGACTCCAAAACTCCCAAAGAGGTTTTCATTGATAAGAAACCCGACGACTCACATTTTAGAATTTTTGGATGTCCTGTTTATTTTCATGTGCCAAAAGAAAAGAGAAGTAAGCTGGATGCTTCTGGGAAGAAAGGAATGTTTGTGGGCTAAAACGAAACCTCTAAGGCCTATAGAGTCTATGTACCTGGTCAAAGGGAAGTAGAAATATGCCATGATGTCACTTTTGACGAAGATGCTTCCCTGAAAAAAGTAGTAGATCTTTCGAGATCTAAGGAAAATCGTGAAGCAAGGCCTGGAAATCAAGAAGAACCACAGGATGAGACAATGCCTGATGTTGAAGGACCAATGGACCCAATAGATCCATCTCCTTCACTGAGAAAGAGACCATCATGGCTCAGGGACACTCTCGAAGATGTCGAGGGACATGTTGCCCTGAGGGGGACATTCCGAGAAAGCAAGAAGCCTTGTAGATACCAAGGGTATCTGGCTGCCATGAGTACTATTGTACAATCTGAACCTGGATCTTTTGAGGAAGCCGTAAAGTATCAATTATGGAAGGATGCTATGTACGAAGAATATGAGTCCATAATGAAGAATGATGTCTGGGATGTGGTTCCAAGACCGAAGGACAAATCAATTGTCACCGCAAAATGGCTCTACAAGATCAAGCATGGATCTGATGGAAGTGATGAAAAGTTCAAGGCAAGATTTGTTGCCCGTGGCTTCTCTCAAAAAGAAGGAATAGATTATGATGACATATTTTCACCTGTGGCACGATATACCACCATTCGATCAATCATAGCCCTTGCTACTATGCAAGGATGGAGTCTTCATCAGATGGATGTCAAGACCGCTTTTCTGCATGGTGCAATAAAAGAAGAGGTGTATGTAGAACAACCTCTGGGGTTTGAAGTTCAGGATCGAGACACTCATGTCTGCAGGTTGAAGAAAGTCCTCTATGGGTTGAAGCAAGCACCCAGAGCTTGGTACGAGAGGATAGATAGCTACTTGATGAAGCTGGGCTTCACTCGAAGTAATGCTGATCCGAACCTTTACTTCAAGGTTGTCCAAGGGAAGCCTCTCATTCTGGTGCTGTATGTGGACGACCTCTTCCTGACAGGTGCTGACCCTCTCATTCATCAATGCAAGAGGGAGCTCGCTGCTGAGTTCGAGATGAAGGACCTAGGACTGATGCACTATTTCCTAGGCCTGGAGGTCTGGCAGAGACCTGGAGAGATTTTCCTTTCTCGAGGAAAATACATTGTGAAACTTCTGGAAAGATTTGGTATGGTGGACTGCAAGACCGTGTCAACACCAATGGAACTCAACTTCAAGAAGTTGAGTGGCAGCGCTGCTGGGCCTGTATTGGCAAATCCTACTGAGTATCATCAACTCGTAGGGGCTCTGATGTTCTTAGTGAACACCCGTCCAGATATATGTTTTGCAGTGAACACTTTGGTCAACGGATGGGTTGAGCCTCACATCTTTCATGATGTTGATGAGGTCTTCTGAGATAGATGGAGGCTTCGGGAGCACGATAAACCGACTTAATAACCATGGTTGCCCAGGAGCGTGACACTCGTGGATATCTCTTACTTCTGGCCCAGAAGCATTTGGTGTGGTGGATCGGCAGAGCACATGGATCTTCAATCTGTGGTTGCCTTCGTTCATGGATAGTGGGAGGCAGTCGGTGGCTTTGAGCACATGAAGTGATACATTGCGACAAGTATCTTTGTTGTGACGGTTTGGTTCTGCAGCTCTTTAGTGAGCTGTTTGGACATGTGCTAGATACCACCGTGATACTCTGTGATAACCAGAGTGGGATTTGCATGACCGAGAATCCTGTGTTCCACGGCCGATCCAAGCATATTGATATCAGGTATCATTTCATCCGGGATATGGTACAGCGAGGCGCCGTAAGGCTCGATCATATAGGAACTGATGAGCAGGTCGCGGATATTCTCACTAAGCCCCTGGGGAAGGTCAAGTTCCTAACCTTCCGTGAGAGACTTGGTATCGTGGAACGACCCTATGATGTGGGTCCTGTTGGACAATGAGCTCGAGGAGCTCTGGGGGGCTTTGGGGACAGCTTCTCGGAGCTATGAGCAACCACAAGGCTAGGCTTGCCAAACCTTGTTGGAGTGCTTGGACCCCACCGTTGTGATTATTGAGTTGGTTCACCTCTCATTATCTGTGCCCCGTATGCATCCTACCCATTGAGTTCAGGGCTCATGGGAAGTACCTCTCATTTGGCCAATGAGATGGGAAAAGCTAGAGACTAGTAGCAAAGACTGATGGACGCATCAGAGATTGCCGTACTCTCTATCTAGGATGGCACGGTCCAACCACTTGATCTGGGATCAAATCTAGTGAGGTCTCGGACCTCTGCCTGACTTCGGGTCAGATGAACCAACTTCGGGTTGTTGGAGACTCTTTGTGAGTCCGATAGAGGTTTCGAACCTCTAGGCTGAATTTGTCAGACGGGGGATGATGTCTTTGTGACTGACCCACTTCTGTTCTGAAATAAAGAGGTCAGCAAAGCAAGTTACGGCGAGATGACGCACGATGTTTGATTGCACTAGTGGATGGAGTTCTCCCTAGTTGAGAGGGAGTGTTAAATTTGGACAACTAGGTCCAAACTCCATCTTGTGATGCTCAGATGAAGATTCCAATATTTGTATTGGATTCCTCTTTCGGAGAGGTGTAAAATCAATATAAAATTGATTGTAATCTGCTGAGCAGAACATTTATTTTGAATTTATTATTTATAATAAATTTAAGTGCAGGTCAGCGTTAAGGTTTTACACCCCCAACAAATGTGTCACACACCTCAATGATGGATATAAATGTAGTCAACGTTGGAGAGCTTTTCACTCATCTCATCACACATATTCTCCTCTGATTATCTACAAGCATTTCAGAAGCAGTTTCATCTCCCACATGAGAAGAAGGACGAAATCTACTGCAGCTAAAGGACGAAATTTACCGCAGCAAATTTTCTGCAGTTTGGGTTTCTGGGCAAGTTTGACCAGCTTTGACTTTGGTCAACGCATGGTCCGTTTGAGCTGAAATTTTGTGGAGAATTCGATTTTTGTAGGCCATACTCATTGGCACAAAAATCGAGGTCAAAAGATTGACCGAAGTTGGAGCTGCATTGACTTTCTTGTTGCTGCCCTGCGTTGACTTTTTCTGGACTGTGTTGACTTTTCTGGGGTTGACTTTGAGTTGACTGGATAATTGATTTGAGGACTGTTGTGACACATTTTGGATTGGCCGACCAAGAAGACTTTGCTGGTTGAAGCATCCTGCTGATCGCCGTAACGCACCAACACATTCTCCTATTTCTGGTTTGTCTTCTATAGATCCACTGGTATGTTCTATCAGCATTTTACTTAGCTATTTATGTGATTGCTGTTATAAAAGTAAAATTGCATCAAGCATAGAACATCTACAAAAATTTACACACACATACACATATTTCCATGTTTTGTGCAACCTAGTTATAGAACTATGTTTGCTATTTTTCCTTTTTATCTCTTTTCATTAGCTAACAGAGTGGTGCTTGGGCTACTTCATAGACCATACTTAACAAGAATTATTTCCTGTTCCAGCCCCGTGACAGGATCTGACATGTATATACTGGCCAGATTTCAGGTACATACATCCATGGAATCAAATGAAATCTCACTCCAGCTGTCCAAATGATTAACTGAAACTAGCAAAGATTATTAGCATGCAGGTAAGAAAGCTTTCGGTAAATTTCAGAAGGCTAATGTTTGTTGTTTATGCAGATTGCCAACAAAATTCAGCATCTCCACCTTGATTCTGTTCTTTTTTCATCACTTGAAGATGCCTTAGCTTATTTATTTTAACTGCCTATGATTCTGTCAAGGGTAGATAAGATGACAATTTTGTTGCAGGGTTTATGTCGATGAGGACAAAATACCAGATAGATCGTGACTAAACTTTTAAGAATTTAGACATTCATAGCTACACCGATCCAAGCTGATTCTGCTCCTAATTATCAGCATCTCTATCAAGTTGATACAATGAAAACCTTAGTTTGTATTGATTTTTCTAAGGGTTGTGACTTTCTACTGCAATAGCCAATTATGTTTACACCTCACAAAGCCCTATAATAATAGTAAACATGGCAATTGTTTCTGCGATTTATGGAACCATACATACCAGTATATTCAAGTATAGCAACAGCAATTCAACAATACGAAAATGAGAAAATGGTTTAAGCAAATCACCTCAGATCATATCCTCCAGATACCGTAGTTAAATCACCCATTGTCTTCCAAGATGGAATACCAAGGCCATCAATTAAGACTAAAAGACCACCAATGCTTTTAAAGTGATTTTGTGCTCGTGGATTTGCAATCAAAGCAGCTTTCAGAGTTCTTAATGTCAATTGCTCAAGTGGCATTTCAATCATTTGATTCTTCAGCCGCAATCTCCTTAAAACTTGCAAAAGTTCTGCAAAATATTTATAAAACTCAGACAATTTATTACTGTGCCAACTTGCCCGCACATCTACAAGATCAATGCAAAGAAAGCATATCCTCAAACTATCTCCACCGCATGTGAATTACAATATAAATGTCAAAATGCACATCAAAACAGATAACATGACCCAGGTAATATATCTTGACTCATCCACCATATTCATCGTGAATCAAAGGGACATGCCAGATGTTCTTGCTACCAGTAGATATCAGAGAAGAACAAAAAGAGGATAGGGCAGAAGAATTTAAATTAAATGGATCAAAGTAGCCCAAAATATTGAAATTGAAATTTCTGACTTCAAGTTTCAACCAAATTTCTGTAAGCAAATAAAACACTTCTCACATAAAATTAACTCTTCATTAAGTAAATAAATGAAGTAATTTTTATTAGACTAGTCAAGTGAACATGTGTGAACCTATGTCACAAGGTTTGTCGAACTTTAACGTTGAGGTTCAAATTTTGGCGAACATTAAATTTTTTTTATGTTTTGCGAACCTGATCGAACCTCAAAGTCGTTGACCAAGTCCATAGATCAAAACTCGTAACCTCATGTCATCACTCAAGCTTGTAATTTATCCTTACAGTTTCCATGTACGTGATAGCATTTTTTATGTCTATTGATGTTGATTTCTTACTATTTTATCCTATAATTTATTTTAAATTAATGTCCATACTAGGTCGTTTCACATTGGGGAAATGTGCCCAGTACGGACAAAAACGCGTTTCTAGCATTTTAACTTCTTTTTTTGGGTTTGTGTGTTTTATTATTTTTTTAATTGTCGAAAGTGTGTTTTGGATGCTTCTAGATGGCTCTCTCAACTTATAAAAAGACTCTCGCCTCCTTCTCTCATTCACACGAATTGAGCAAGTCGTTTCAGTTGGAGAAGGACGATTTTAGCAAGGAGAAAAGATGAAGAGAGTACAGTTCAAGATAGCAGAATTTCCAAATTGGTGAATGTGCAAGCAAGAGAAGAATTTGATTCTAGAGTGGCTAGGTGCATCTATGCATGTGATGTCCCATTCAATGTTGTTCGCTCTCTTTATTGGCAAGATATGATAAGGGCAAATAAAAAAGCTCCTCAAGGGTACAAGGGGCCCAACTATGAGAAAGTTAGAACTCAACGTCTCAAAAATGAGAAGGATCTTGTGGAGGATATCTTATCACCAATTCGTTCTTCCTGGAGTAGCTCTGGGCTTACCATAGTCTCAGATGGATGGACGGATACAAGGCGTAGACCATTGATAAATATCATTGCCACTTCACCAAAAGGAGCAATATTTTTAAAGGCAGAACACTACTTGGGAGAGGTAAAAGATGCATAGTTCATTGTTGATGTTATTATAAAATATATTGAACAAATAGGTCCTAACAGGGTGGTGCAAGTTATCACGGATAATGCACCAGTATGCAAAGCTGCAGGTTTAATTATTGAGGGGAGGTATGACCACATCTTTTGGACACCCTGCATTGTCCATAATTTGAATCTAATCTTAGAGGAGATCGACAATAAAGTCCCATGGATAAAGGAACTCGCAGGGGAAGCAAGGGAGATTGTTAAACTCATCACCAACCACCACCAATATCAAGCAATATTTCGAGAGTACTCCAAATTGGAGTTGTTAAAAGTTGTTAAGACAAGATATGCCTCAAACTTCATAATGTTGCATCGCCTTGTTGAGGTTAAGCAAGCATTAGTTTCTATGGTGGTGAGTCAAGTTTGGGCTGAGTGGAGACAAGCAGATTCAGAGAGAGGATATACAATGTGTAGATTGTGCCTTGATGAGAATTGGTGGAGCATAATAGATTTCTTGCTAATGTTCACAACCCCTACATTTGAGCTTCTTCAGAATGTTGACACTGACCAGCCTTTCTTAGGAGAGGTATATGATGGCATGGATTCCATGGTTGAGAAAACTATGGAAATCATTTCACAAGAGTCTCCACAGCTTTTGTTTGTAGATGATCATTTTGCTGAATTAGTTAAGAATATCATTGTTGATAGGTGGAACAATTTCAACACTCCATTGCACCAATGCATTGAACCCCAAATTTTATGATGACGAGCTTATTGCTCAAAGCAATGGGAAGAGGAAGGCACCCCATAAGGATAGAGAGGTGGCTAATGGAGTGAAAAAGCCCTTATGAGAATTTTTCCAGCTCATCTACACAGGTAAGTGAAGGAAGAATTTGCCAGTTTTGTTGCAGGAATGATGAGTATTTAGATATATCATCTTTGGAGGAGAAAAGCACCATGAATCCAGTTAGGTGGTGAATTTGTTGTAGAGAAAATGGTGTACATTTGCAAAACCTTGCCATTCGCGTCCTTTCACAAGCGGCAAGCTCTTCATCAGCAGAAAGGAATTGGAGCACTTATGGTTTTATTCATTCTGTGAATCGCAACAGGTTGGGTTCACAGAAGACAGAGGATCTTGTTTTTGTGCACTCCAACCTTCACCTTGCATCTCGTAGGGGTCCAGAATATGGCAATGGTCCTTCTAAAGAATGGGATGTGGATACCAAAAACCTTGATTTGGAGCTCTCTCTTGCTGCCATGAATATTGAGGACCAGGAGCATAGAAGTGGAATTGGCCAATCATCTTCTTCAGCTACACCATCCACTGTTGAGCATGTTTCTGCTGCTATTTTTGATGAAGAATCCGATAATGAGTATTAGTCTTTTGACTTTATAGTATTTGCAGCCTCATAGTCTTTATTGTACTTGCAGCCTCATATATATAATACAGGTTGATTTTGAGATTTTGATATATAATAAAGGCTAGTTTTGGATATTCCACTATTGTTATTTTCATTGTGTCTGTGATCATTCATGAGTAAATGTGATGTAAATTTAGAGACTTATAGTTTATGCTTTGAATGTAATAAATTATAATTTATCATGTATGTTTTATGATTGCACATAACATTTCTTAAATATCCTAAATTCTAATATAAATTAATATATATATATATATATATATATATATATATATTCTGTTTCCCCGTTTCCAAAATTTGGGGGATACTCGTTTCCGTTTCCCCGTTTCGTGCAACTTATATATATATATATATAGACGAACCTAATGGTGAACCTCATCCGAACTTCATCAAAAAATTCGAACTCAAACCAAACCTAATCATCGTTGAACCCGAACTCGAACCCGAACCATGCGACATTGGTTGACAAGAAAATATTTTTTGTTATTAATCTATTTTTGTTTTAAACATCAAATGTAAACTGAAGGTTAAATGAATTACACATCATGTAATATACATAATATGATTTCATGTCACTCCATACTAAGTAACGAAGAAATTATATTTCTTCCTCATACTAAAAGGTAATTTTTTTTTTACTTTCGTTACTTTATATCTTTATATAAAGTTATGTAAACTTAAGGTGCAAATTGAAGTATTTTAATTATGGCCGACATTAATTTCTTTTGTTATTGTTATTTTTAATTGTTAATTTGAAGTATTATTTTACTATTTTTAAATGTAACATTATGTGACAACATATCTCCCATATTGGGTTGTAAAGCGCCTCTCGGCGCAATAACATGACACAAAACAACCTTCCATATCTGTTAAAACCTAAGAAACCGAATTTGTACTTTTGAGGCCACCTGTCCCAAATCCGTCAAATCAGACATGATTCGTACGGATCGTGTCCGTACAGGACACGATTGTGTCACAATCCGTCGGACACGACCCACGCGGAAAAGCGTCCAATGGTTATAAAACAGCGAAATGTCTCTCATTTTTTTCAAATTGTGTTGGCTTTGAGTTGACAGAGGAGCAAGGAGCAAGGGAGCGTTTTCAAGGAGATTCAAGCAACCGGTAAGTGCATTGTCTCTCTATTTTTTTGCATTCGGTTTCCATGTACATATGTTTTACAAATTTGGGCATTTTTTTGTTTATTTTTTACAACATTCAAGGCTCAATCAAGGGCAGCAAGGAAGGGGCAAAGGAAGGGGAAGAATGTCCCCACTAGAGATGCCCCTCCTGCTCCTATTTCATTAGGGTATGCAAGTGTTCCATCTATTGGAAGTGGGCCTGCAACAGCAGCTTCAAATGTTGAGGGAAGACAATAACCTCAAGACCACAAATATCCATTGTGGAAATATGTCACAAGAGAGGAAGGGCCAAGCAACAAGATGAAGGGAGGAGGCAATGTTTCTTGGAAATGCAGTTATTGCCACAACCATTTCATGAGCACATATTACCATGTGAAAGCTCATTTGTTGGCTTTACCAGGTTGTGGAATTTCAGCTTGTACATAAGTGTCTTTAGCATAGAGGAAAGAAATGGAGAGAGAGGCATTTGTTGGTGTGGCAAATGTGGCTGCAAAAACAAAACAAAACAAGAATGATGACCCCCTTCCATTCTTGAGGAAAGGCAGCAACAAGTTCCCATTTGAGAGTTCTAGTGGGGGACAAGCAGCAAAAATAAAGGCAACTGCACTTGGTCGAATGGACAAGATTTTCCAAAAAGAGAAGCGGGAAGAGCTTGATCTTACCATTGCATTTTTTCTATCAAAACTTCATATCCTTTAATGTTGCACAGTCACCTCTATTTATCGAGATGTGTCGAGCTCTAAGTCAAGGGTCTCCATCAAGGTATGTGCCTCCTGGGTCAGAGAAGCTTAGAACCACATTGTTGACAAAGGCAAAGAAAGAGGTGGACAAAATGCTTGAGCCTATTAAAACAGCATGGCCAACATCTGGGGTTAGCATTGCTTCTGATGGATAGACAGATCTAGCACAGCAACCACTCATCAACTTCATGGTGTCTTCCTTGAATGGTCTAGTTTTCTTGAAATCAGTGGATGCACTTGGACAATACAAGGATGCACAATATATGGGTGAGTTGTTTATTAAAGTTATTGAAGATGAGGTGTTGATTGTTGTGTGCAAATCATTACAGATAATGCACTTGTTTGCATGATCGTGGAAGCTAAATATTCACAAGTATTTTGGACACCTTGCATTGTCCATTCATTGAACTTAGCACTGAAATCTATTGCCTCTGATGTGCTTTGGATTGGAAGCATTATTGAGGATGCACGACATATCCGCAACTTTGTACAAAACCATACAAATGCCCTCACTATCTACAAGGAATACACCAATATATCATTGTTGAAGATTGCGGATACACGGTTTGCCTCTTCATTCATCATGTTGAAGAGGTTGAGGCAGTTCAAGACCGCTCTTGGGGCCATGGTTATTTCAAAGTTTTGGTCTTTTTGGAGAAAGACAGATCAAGCAGCCTCAAAAAGAGAGGACACAATATTAGATGATGCCTGGTGGACGAGGGTAGATCTACTTATTTAGATCATGGACCCTATCATTTCCTTGCTTCGATTTGCAAATACAGACCAACCCATCCTAGGAGAGGTTTATGAGGGATGGGATTCCATGATTGATTCTGTGAGGAACATTATTTTACAGAGTGAGTGCCCCAAGTATTAGACATCACCAGAGGCCTTCTTCACCACCATACAGGATATGCTTGTCAGCAGATGGGACAAGAATTGCACACCTTTACATTGTTTGGCTCACTCCTTGAACCCAAAATACTGCAGCCATGAGTGGCTAGATGGTGGAAATTCTCGCAGATTCCCTACTCACATGGATGGTGAGATTTCACAGGGGAGGAAAGATGCATTCAGGAGGATTTTTCAAGATAGGGCATCCCTTGATGGGGCAACAAGCCCTCCTGTACAGCAGTTAGCCATGAGGCTCCTCTCTCAAGTGACTTCATCCTCCTGTTGCGAGAGGAATTAGAGCACATATGGGAATTTGTATAGTGTGAAGAAGAGCAGGCTTGAGCAGTCCAGGGCAGAGACAATGGTGTATGTGCACACCAACCTTCATCTTATTTACAGACAGAGGGATGAGTGGTTGAAGGGAAAGACAAAGATGTGGGATGTCTTTCCTGATGATATGGGTCTGGACAGCAGTGTTGACTGAGCATTGGCCAACTTGGATCTCAATAAGCCAGTGCTAGAGCCTGTCACATTTGATGATGGTGATACTGTAGAGGGGTCATCCTCCACACCAGCAGACGCAGAGATGACATTGGATACAGAGCAGGCAGATGCAGCAGTGGTGACCATGATGATGAGGACAGTGATGTTGATTATGATGATGAGGATTGATGACTCATGACTCATGAGCTACCTACTGCCTTAAGGCTTGTATACTTGTAGTTGTTTTGTATTTGCTACTTCTATTTGGCATTTTCCATTGGCATTGTACTACCTATGTAACACATTTTGATTTTGATGACTTAATGGGAAAACTACAGTATCTTACTATCTTGTCTTTCTCCTATTGGATCATTGATGAATATGTCACAACCGTATTTGTAATATCAATATGTATGCATAATGTATTAATTTTTAAATTATTAATTTATGATTGTATGATGTATCTTTGTAAAACTTACATATAGATGAAGATCTATGTTTGAATCAATGAATTTGTATGAATTTCTGTAAGAGATATCTAATTTTAATATATGACACGGGGACATGAGACACGAAGGACACGCAGATTCGAGTGTCGGAGACGCACACGGTGACCCCCCGGAACAGGACACGTTATATATATATATATATATATATATATATATATATAAAGGACACGCGGGGTCGGAGTGTCGGACACGCACGGTGACCGAGAACGGGACCGATTATATATATATATAAAAATTAGTCACATTCGGGGAAAATACAGGTCTGTCCTTTGCTACCATTACTTCTGGGTGGTCACCGTGTTCACTTGAATCTGCGTGTCCTTCGTGTCTCATGTCCCCGTGTCAGGTGACTTAGGTTAAAATCCTATCATGCGAGGTGATTTTCTCTTTGCCAAGGAACTTCATTGATGTCACATCAAAGCCATGAGAAGCAGAGTTTTGATGTTATTTCCAAGTTGAAGTCATAATAGTGATTCTAAACAATATTATGGAAATTAAAAAGATCTTAAGTTGTAGTTCTCTCCAGCCCCACAATGCTCGAAAAAGAGGGAGATTGATTGAATGTCAACTTCTCTTATTTCTTTCTATAAACCTTAGAACTACTTTCCTTGCCTCATGGTAGACCAATTGCAACAAAATCACATTTTTGTGCAAGCTCTTGCATAATAACAAGAAGAATCCGCACAGTGGCAACAATTATTTCAAATCCACATGTGGGAAACCATAATGAAATTCTTCAAAATCATGCAACAAATTATCCAACCATCATTAGTCTCCAATGGAGATGTCTTTGCCCCTATGGAAATCTCTGGAATGTCTACACCTCTTGCCTTTGTTAATGATCATCAACATACTCCAGCATATTCCCTCTCATTTGATTCTCCTCTTCCTAATGCCAACATGTCTGAAATTTGACCTAATCCACAGCAACCACAACTGCAGTCTGTTTATGCAACTTTTCTTTCCCAAGAACCTAATTCATTGCCAATTCTATGCATTGGAAAGATATCTATATAGCCTCAAACTTATAGTGCTCCAATACATGCCAAGCAAATTATGTTCAAGGCACCCTCTAAATTCATCTTTGTGCCATCCCCTCCAGTCTTCACACCATTAATGGACCAAGTTCTTTTTGTTCATCCAATGTTGTTCTTAAAATCTTCTACCCCCTCCACAATGTTCCATGCCACCCAGTCCTCCATATCAGCATATCGCTTCAACCAAGGATCCAATTCACTCCTTGTTCCCACACATTTTAGTGATGAAGCAGAATGCACTTTGTCATTTTGTACACTACACTACTTGTGTAGTTCCACTTGTGCCTCCTTCATCAGTGCTTCTTCCCCTTGGTTTGTTGTGTGCATCTTTGACCTTTTCTTTTCGGTGAGGAGTACCTCTATCAATGTTCTCTCATGAACCTGCTCACTTCACTAGAGCATTATGTCACCAGTTCAAGCACTCTTTTTTCAGCAGGGACATGTATCTAAACAACCTAAATACACCAAAATAAAGCATTACTTCATCCTTCATAGGAACAACTATACCTCAAGTAAAGCAAAAATCAAGGACCATTTTCTCTCAGCAAAAGGAATTGAATGAGACACAATCTAGTAAACATGTGCTAACATATTATATTTGTGCTTATCCTCGTCTCTTTTCGGTGAATCAGTATAAATTGATCACTCAACAACACTATTGCAATTTATTGGAGATACAATTCAAGTTCAAGTTCATCATATATATATATATATATATATATATATATATATATATATATATATATCACGAACTCGAACCTATTAACATTAAATGTATATATAACATAATCTACATAAATTAATATATTAACTTTAATTTTATGTATATAACCTATTAACGTTAAATGTATATATACCATAATCTATGTATATAACCTATTAACGTTAAATGTATATATACCATAATCTACATAAATTAACATATTAACTTTAACTTTATACATATATATATATATATATATATATATACGCGCACACATACACACATTTAAATCTATTGATGCATCTGCATATGTTAAAGATGCAAATTTATTATGTGAGTTGTTGGATAACTTCATCCAGGAGATAGTTCCACAGTATCTTATCCAAGTCATTACGAACAATGTTGCTAACTATGTTGCTACCAGCAAGTTGTTGATGGAGAGGTATCAGAGCTTATATTGGACTCCTTGTGCTGCCCATTACATTGATTTGATGCTAGAGGACAAGGGAAAAAATCCTTGGATCAAGAATATTATTCAATCAACAATGAATGTTACAAAAAAAATATATATATACAATCATTCATTTGTTCTAACACTCATGAGACAGTTCTCAGGGGGCAAGGAGTTGGTCCATCCTCCTATCACATGTTTCCTGACTAGCTTCATTTCTCTTCAAGCTCTCCACAATTCTATGTTGGAGTTACAGAGGATGTTTCTCTCATCTTAGTGGAATGCTTGTGTCTATAGCACTAAAGTGGATGGGCAAGAAATAACCCAACTTGTGAGACACAATCAAAGATTTTGGATGGGAGTGGAGTTGTGTGGTATCAGTGAGCCTTTGGTAATTGTTTTTTTATTGGTTCATGGTGAGAATCCCACAATGGACTACTTGTATGAGGCCATGGATAGGGCAAAGGAAGCTATCCATCGGTACTATGAAGACAAGGGAGAAGATGGATTTACTAGACGAGATGAGAAATGGGGTGTTATTGATGAGCAATGGAATTGTTACCCACCAAATGTGGGTGACCCCATAGGAGAATTTTTCTCCTAGATTTGTCTTCAGTCGACAGCCAGGAGCTCCTAATAGCCACTAGTGTAGCGGATGTATTGTGCCATTTGATCTCCGGTCCCTGAGCAAGTGGTACGTCCCCTCGCCCATCTGTCGAGGGCATATGTTTGACGGTGGGCAATCCAATCCCAAAGGTATGCCTTTCATTGTGCAATCAAGTGCTTATGCTTGTTTTTCCTTGGACACTTTGTGTTGGAAAATGCAATATGGAAACTATCAATTCAAACTTTCCTTATTCCTTAATACTTGCTCGTGAACTTTAATTATCTTCTTTTGTTTCTTTATTAGATCTTTTCATCAAAACAATATCAAGATCAAAACAGTAAAGACAATGGACACAGATAATAGGCTCCACGCCATGGCAAAACACCTCCAAGAGGAAAACCCATAAAAACTCTTCTCTTCTTATAGAACTAGTTCAAATGAGACAACAAAGACCTAAACCCTAGAACAAGTCCTCCTCCAAGTACCATGTCAGCCCTTCAAGAAATCCTTTCAAGTAAATCAGATCAACAAAGCTTGATCCTACTTCAACCGACTTCCAACTACAACTTCGTCCCCAACTTCATCCCTACAACTTCGACCCAACAACTTTGGCCCTGTAGCAATAGCAGAAACCCTAATCCATCTTTTCAAGAGATCCTCCTTTGAGCAATACAGATCCTTCCAGCGTCATTGAAGTCAACACAGAATATATGCTCTTCCAGCAACTTGATACTACAACTCGCTCTCGTACAATTCGGACATGCAATTTCGGCCTTCCTGGAAGCTACAGAAACCCTAGATCTTTGCACGTGTGAGAGAGATAGAGCCCAAAAAATACATTTACTTCCTTCTTCTTGCCTTTTAGACCTTCGCTCTTCTTTTCTTCTTGCTTCCCAGCTATAGATCAAATTTCTTGAGATATTGAACTTGTAAGTGAGTGAGTGCCAAGTGAGATTGAATCTGTTCCTTTATACAGCCTCACCAAGGGGTCGAATTCCCTTCTTTAGGCCGACTTGTGGCTATCAGGGCTCACTTGTACTTTGGAGGTTTCTAGGACTTTCTAGACACAAAATAGATTATTTTACAAATTACATCTTGCCCGGAAAGGTCTTATAAAGATGATGTTGACTCCATTGACTCATGACAATAAATCCTATGACCTAACAAACCCTAGAAGCATGAAGAACATGCTTTTACCTAGAATACCATCAATAAGGAGCATGAAACCAACGCTTCAAAATAATAACTTCTTATTTTCTTCTTTTGTTTGTTACATAAGATACATATTGAAATGAGTACAATAACAATTATGAAGACCGAAACTAGTCACATTTCCAACACTCCCTCTTAACTAGGGAGGTAGTCATAATTGTATAACTAGTGCAACATCATTCTCAAACTGAAGAGTTCTCATAAGAAGAGTCGGATCAATAAGCCAACTATAAGCATCAACTTTATGACCAAGCACCATCTTTGAGGCCTAACTAGACAAGCTCAACTTCATTCAAGAGCATTATGATGGGAGGCATTACATGTCATACCGCACTACCTCTATAAGGCACATACCCCATCTGGATGTTCACAAGGTATGTCCTTTTAGGACTATTCTTATCTTAGATTTTTAACCTCTAATCCTCAAAGAATATCATTCCTCTTCAACCACCCATATCCTCTAAGAGTGTTGATACCTTTCCTTTCTTGGACGCTCTATCCTCAAGGAAACCATATATGCTTAACCAATCCTCCACCATTCTTTCTTCAAGGCCTTCACTTAGACTTACGGTTGTTAGTCTTGGTCAAGTGCATGGCACATGAAGAAAAGAATGCACATGTGATGTCCAACATCACTCCTTCTCAGCTAGAGAGGATATCCTTATTCCTTCTTAACTAGGTAGTAGATCCTTGCTCTTGTTTCAAGGAGACTCATTTACTCTCTCTCAAATCTAGAGGACATTCCAGACTTCCTTTCTATTTGGGAAGTCAACACCAGAAGTCTTATAGCTTATCTTCAAAGAGAATATGTTGCTTGTTCTTCATAGCTACATGGCTCCCTCTTTCCTTTGCATCTCATTATATTGAGCTTTCTTCCTTCCTGGGTATCATGGAGCCATCTTCTTTCTTGTGACAGGATCCAAGTCATCAACCTTGCACATCACTTTCATCTTGTTATCATCAATGAAGGCATTATATTGAGCCTTTCCAAACCTCAATGTGATCATAGCTTCCTTATGAAAGTGATCTTCTTCTTGTTGTACGAACTTGACCTTCAAGTTATCTTCTCGCACTGCTTGTGGAAATTTCTGAATCTTCACACTTTATGCAGAAATTATTACTGTTATTCTGGTTATGCTCCTCCTGCTTAGACAACTTATTAACTGAATAAATTCAAGTTAAAATCGAAGCAAAACACATAACAGATCTCCACCAATTCAGATCTAGAACAGGTTCATGCACACATAGACAAAGTGACAGTTATTTATGGACAAATAGTCCCCGGAAAAACCCAATGCAGGAAAACCGGTCTCTGGCTGCTGGAAGGTTATATTATTAAGAATTTTCTGAATACAACAAGCCTGGGTTCCAAATCTGGAAAACCCGACAGAGAAATATTAAATCTACAGATCATTGGCTGATCTAGGGCCAAAATAATGACTGATCTACACCCTCAAATGGGATTTACAAAACTCAACCAAGATTAGGGCATAGAAACCCCAGCGCTGCCCCTGAAAGCCTCTGCGTCAGCCTCTAAAGCCCCTTTGACCCTCAACGCTGCTCTGGAAAGGTCTGCGTTACCCCAGACTGGGTGACGCAGGCCCTACGCTGCCCCTTAGGGTCTCTGTGTAACCCTTTTAGTGTTACCTGCTGCAAATCACGCTATCCTTGGAGGGACTGTGTTGTCCTTGCTACTGCAGCTTCCCTTCTCCTCTACATTGTCCTCTGCGCTAATCTCTAACTCTGGTGTATTCTAGACCCTGAGACTAGATCATCCCCATGGCCTAAATTCCCCTCTCTGCAGCTGAAACACTTCTGAGTATTCTTAGCAAACCCTGCCCTAGAATCTCAGCTTAGCTTCAGTGCTCTGCCTCTGTGTATCTTTACAAATGACCCCAAGCCTTTCCTTTATACCTTTCTCGTTGAAAAATCAACGGCCATGATCAGATCTTGAATCAATGGCTAAGATTAAAAGAAAGCTTGATCTGTGTGACTTAAGACAATTTCATCACATGTTTAATTAAATTCACATCAATTATTTAAGTTCCCTAAGTTTTAACTTAGGAAATACATTAAAATAATTAATTAATTTAATATCTCCTAAACCAGATGAAATTTCTCAAATCAATTTCTGCGTCTTGTAGATCAAGTGTAATCTAGTCCCTCCACAAAATGTGGGAGCTAGAGCACAACTGATGCTACCCCAAATACACAAAATCTCAACACTGCTACCTTTTAATCCCAAGATGAACACATCTTAACTTTATAATTGCCAAAATCATATGTTGAGCTTGCCTCAACATTTATCATATATTCCTCATCATGATGACCTTCTCATCAACGCATCAACATCCTCTTTGTCCATCTCCACTTGAATCTTCCTTCATACATCAAAGTGCCCAAGGATCGAACTTGATTACCAAGTTACAATTTTCTTTAGAGACTTATACTGGATGTTGATCATTATTCTACAAATTCCAGTGAGAAAGTATTTAATCTTTTATTCATTCTAGAGTAAGTCAAACTCATCTTTTAGGCGTCACATAATCAAAATGGAATATTTACTATGCATGATCAACTTCTTTTACAGGATTCTATACACATGAATCCTACCCAAGAGTTACTTCAAATTTGCACTTTTATGCATACATACAATCATCTAGCTATCTACCCTACGATGAACCCGCAACTTGACCAATTGCATTCCTTCATCCTTCAAGAGTATTGTTTTCATGCTATATGGAATATATACTAACCTTTTCATAATGATTCTTCCAAGAGCCTTCCAAAATGATGGTTTTTATAGGATCTTGATGATCAATCATAGCAAAATGACTACCTCTAACATAATATTTAGATGATGTATAGATGAACACTATGCAAAATGGTTTGAAGCTTCTTATTCTTGAAAGACTAGACGAATCCTACAAAGTAATTGAATCAAGTAGACTCTAAATATGCTATTATCACATGCTTATATCCATGATGCCATGCTTTTACAACAAAAACCTTCTAGAGTAAACAACAATGCATGTTATTCTAAAGCAAAGACCAACTTCCTAAAGAACCTGACAGGGAGGATGTCTTCTTCAATAGTAAATATCCTTAACATCTTCTTTCTTCGACTTCTTCACAGGTTCTCCCATCTCCTTAGCTGTGTGAGCTTCGCTTCTTTCCTTTCTTTTGTTGTTCTGCTTGTTTGGACAACCCCTCTTAAAGTGTCCATATTCATTGCACCCAAAGCATTGAACCTTGGACATATCTAGCTTCTTTTTGGACTTTCCAAATTTTCCCTTCTTCAACTTCTTGGTCCTCACAATAAAGGCTGGACACTGTTCATTTGATTTGATATCATCCTTTGCCTTTATTCTAGTTTCTTCCAAGATGCATTGAGCCCACAACTCATCAAAAGGAGTTGAATCTTTCTTAGAGTAGAAGCTCGTTGCAAAACTGCCCCATTCTGGTGGCAGAGCATTTAGTACACATATGGTCATTTTCAAATTAGAAATTGTCTCCTCAAGCCCTTGTAACCGATCCCCTATTTGAGAAATCTTAATAAGCAAGGAAGCCATGTCCTCATCCTTCGACTTCTTCATTTTATATAGTTTATTTCTCAAAGACATTTGTTGTCCTGATGTACTTATAGAGTACAAATTTACTAGCTTGTCATATATAGCCTGACAAGTCTTCAAGTTAGCAACAAATGGAACAAGATGATCCTTAACAGATTCCACAATGATCCTTTGTGCCCTTACTTCCCCTTTCTTGTATTTCGTTAGTTCTTGAGACTTGTCGTTGCTAGGTTCAGTAATTTCACCGAGGACATATTCCAATACTTCATGTTTTGTAAGTGTCAGGTCAATCCTTTTCTTCAATGCTAGAAATTTGTTGAGCCAACGAGCTTATTGTTTTCCTTGCAAAAAGAACCCATATGACATGTAGAATCAGACATAGAATAGCAATATGATACGTAATTGTCAATCAAGAGTCTTTCCATTTCTGATGATGTCTCCAAGTATCTCGAGGATTTCAAGATCTTTAATGACACTATGATGATGTCCCAAAAAGGTGCCTTCTAGGATACCTTCAGCAATGGCTTTCAAGAGTGATGAATAATGTCAAGATCCTTTGATGCTTCCTTCAAAGATGTATTTCAATGAGCCTTTGAATACAGCTCCTCCTAGGAGAGATCAACAACCTTCTTGTAGTCTTCCTCTTCAGGCTTTCTTTTGATGAGAGCTTGATGCAATCTTCTGCAAATGATTCCCTATTGCAAACCCTTCTTGTCTCCACAAGATGATCCTTCCAGTTGTTGATAAATCTAGGGAAGAATAGTAGTTAGGGTTCTTTAATTGACTTCTCTTTAAACACTTTCTTGTGATATTAAATTAGTGCATCATTATTATTATAGTGTTTCGTTAATCATCAAGACAAATGCCAAACAGAAGATCACAATGCAAACAAAGAACACCAGAAATAGGCTCAAAGCCGGGGCAAAACCCACAAGAGGAAAACCCAGAAACTCCTTATAGAATCAATTCAATGAAGACCTCCAAGACCTTGACCCAAGACCAACCACCAAAAGATAAGCCAGGAACCCACCAATCAGTGCTTTCTAATTCTGGTCCTAAGGAAACCCTAGTTTCCTCCAAGTAACTCGCACAAGTAACCTTCTAGAGATGCCAAAACAACAATTTCACTCATTTTCTTTGTTGCTTCTTCTAGTTATTTCAGTCCTCTTTCTTACTCTAGATCAGATTAGAAACTTGTTGCTTGATGTATGTCTCTAAATGAGGTTGAGCTCCTCCTTTTATAGGCTTCTTGAGGGCTAGATTAGGCCACCTCTAGGCCAACTTGTAGGGTTGACCGACTCATCTTTACAAAAATTTAATTTTTCTTTTTTTGTTTCTTGAGCCACAAGTGGCCTATTACATCATGACCTTGACCTTTTGACATGACTCGACAAATCCTAAAGCACACAATCATTGCTTGACCTACAATGGGCAAGAAACATAACTAATTTTCTTTTTACAAAAGTATTTTTCTTTCTCTTTTTCCTTTCGACAAATACAACAATAATCAAGTCATGACTCATATACAATTATGAAGACCAACACTAGTTACATTTCAACACTCCCTCTTAACTAGGGAGGTATTCATAATTGGCCAAAGGTATAAGGACAGTCTTTTCATTGAATTATTATCATAAGAAGAGTCGGATTGGTAAGCCACCTTGAGCATCAACATTATGATAAATATACAACCAGCACTGTCAACATAGCAAGGCCTTGACTAACAAGCTCTATCTCTCAATAGATCAAAGCACAATGTTCGGAGGCTTTATGTGGGACACCACACTAACTCTCAAGGCACATAGCCCATCTGGATGTTCACAAGGTATGTCCTTCTAGGACTATTCTTTTCTTGGATTGTCAATCCTCAAAGAATATCGGTCCTCTTCGATCACTCTTGTCAAGGATACCCTATCAAATACTCAAAGAGTGTCAGTCACCAGACTACCTCCTATTTTTTATTCAAAATCCTCAAGGAGTATAATTCTCAGATGCTTACCCAATCCTCCAAACCACATTCCCTCCTCATGTCCTTCACTAAGACTTACTACTACGAGTCTTGGTCTAGTGCATGACACATGAAGCAGAGAACTATATCTGTCACGCCCTCTCAACTAGGGAGAAGTGTCCATCGTCAACTATTTGATCTCCAAAATCAAGGCAGTGGCTCTCAGGACTCTATCATCACACATGCGAGCTTTGACCTTTCTGTACATCACGAGGCCCACATCATAAATAGCTTCATTATCAAGACAGAGTACATCATCACTTTCCATGTCATCAATCTTCATCAGTTGCATCTTCATGAACCAATCATCATAGAGCTTCAGACATGGCCCCCTTTGAACATCAGGAAAGTGATCTTCCAAGACATGATCATCGAACCATCTGCAATCTACTACCATATTTGTCAATGTGGTGGACATCAACTTCTTGGACCAAATGCCCCCAAGGCATCAACCCAATTCATGGAATTGAGTCATCAACTTCTCATGTATGTCACGTATTCTTCCTGAGACGAATCTTCTTCATGTAGCAGGATCATGTAGAATTATCATAATATCATGCCATTGTCTTCATCAACATCGTGGTTCTTCCTTCAATCATCATCATCAAAGTCTTTAGCAGAACATCAACTTCATCGGATTCCATACCTCAGCCAGTCTTCTAGCCTTTTCCAAATTGTTCCTCATCTCCAAGATGAGATCTATCATGCTACAATTGAACCAGCAAGCTTCTAAGACACCTACTCTAAAACAGAGAGAGTAGACAATAACAATGATACCATCATGGTCATTCTTCCCAAGATGAAGAAATCCCTCCATGACATCACTAAGGAGGATCCTTAAATGATCCTTTCGCATCATTATTCGGTTTCCAATATAATTTCATTACCTGCTAGATGACTACCAAAACATATAAATGATATCTTCAAATGCTACAAGCTACAAACCACGATTGCCATGCATTGTACCAATGCAACTACATTCTCTACTCTAATTGTACAGATATCATCAAGATGGAGTAGCTTCAGAAGAAGAGATCCCTAGGATCTTCTTCCTTCAGCTTCTTCTCAGGTTATTTCTTCGACTGCATATGCTCCATCTTTCCTTCTTGTACCTTTAAATTGATTAGATTCCTTTGAGAGTTTCGGGCAATCACTTCTGAAGTGACCAAGCTCATTACATTCAAAGCATCTTATATTTGACATATCATGCTTCTTCTTCGGATGACGAGACCTTCCAAATTTTCCTTTACTCAATGTCTTCATCCTTGTTGCATATGCTTGAGGTTTTCAAAGAGGATCTGTGTCCTCCTTGGCCTTCAATCGGGATTTTTCATTACACATTAAGACCAAAGTTCATTGAAGCTAGAAGTATCCTTTCTCGAATATATGTTGATTATAAATGAATTCCACTCTGGAGGCAGAGCATTGAGTGTTGATTTTTTGTAGCATCAAATGTGCTCTAGGTCTCAAATTTTGCAGGGAGGTTTAGACACATGTATTCCAAAATACCCAGAAAGCGTTTAGGGAAATTCCACCCAAATGAGGTTTTATTAAAATAATTAATTATTTTTAATGGCAGCCTAAGTCTAAACTTAGGGAATTAAAATAATTAAAGTGTATTAATAGAACCGGGTGTGAATCTTCTAGAAAAAGACGAAGATCAAGTCAAGTTAATCTTAGCCCTTGATTATGTTTTAATCTGGGCTGTTGATTTCTCAAAGAGAAGATTATAAGAAGGACTTCGATGGGCACTTTGAAATACACCAGGTAAATACTCAGTTGCCCGAGCAGATCAACTTTCTCATTGGTTGAAGTTCGGCAAGAGAAAATCGAATGAAAAGGAGAGTTGCAAATTGGAGAGAGAGGGCATCAACATTAGTCGAGAGTGCAAGATCAGACCGGAACAAGCAGCGCAGAGGCTGCGACGCTGGGACAGGGGCAACGCAGAGGTTGTGATGTTGGGACTGTGCAATCACTCCACAGAGGGTCATGCAGTGAGACGCAGTGAGACGCAGTGAGGGCAGCAGGTCTCTCCAGATTCAAAATTTCATTGTGAAGCGTCAGGAAATTGTGTGTAAAATTTCTCACAAAAATTTCTCTTCTATTATGTTGGTTGTATTTTGTACACGAGATTTTGCTGAAGAATAATAAAGAAACTCTCATCTACTGCACCGGTTTTCCCACATTGGGTTTTTCCGGGGACAATTGTCCAAAAATAAATGTGTCATTGTGACTGTACTTGTGCTAGTATTTTTCCTTGCATTTACTTTCCGTAGTATTTTAATTGTGAAGGCTGCAGTAGAATTTATTTCAATATTTACTGTGTAACATCATGAGTAACTTGTTTCTGAATTAATAAATGGAAGAAATAATATCAGTTACTGCAGTTGGGGTTCCATTTAGGAATTTTCACATAGTATCAAAGCTAAGGTGAAGCAAGAGAGAAGAGCCAGAAAAGCCAGCACTGAACAGAAGAGAGAGATTGAAGCGCTGCGTAGACACCAGATCGAATCCCCAAAGGGATTGCACAGTCTGGTCCAAGAGGGAAAAAATTTCATGGGAAAATCTCTCTCTGAGCGAGTCGACAGAGAGAAAGATTTCCAGATCGAAATTTTCCAGTGACAGAGGGAGCAGCCGCAGAGTCATCTTCAAGTGGGACGCAATTTTTGCTGGGCAGAAAAAGCATCAAAAATCTAAAGGAAAAATAGCACAAATATGTATGGAAAATCAAGATGTCTTTGAATTAACTTCCAAATTGGAGGAAGACTTCGCATGCTTGTCAAGTTCAACATCTGCAGGTGTATGGTATATTGATAGCAAGGCTTCAACTCACATGACTAGAGTACAACAATACTTCTCGAGCTATCAAGAAGAGCATATGGACTTCCAGATCACTATGGGAAACTGAACGAAGTGTACTCCAGCAGGGAGAGGCACCATAGTGTTTCAGACAGAAGCAAGAACAAGCATCAGAGCCACTAATGTGATGCATGTGCCCGGGTTAGGAATGAATCTAATTTTAGTATCCCAGCTGTAGGACAAGGAATACAATGTATACTTCATTGGAAGGAAGGTGTACGTCAAACATTCAAGCTGGAAGAAGATGAGATAAATTGGAGCTCGAAGCAATAAACTGTATAGATTGCAGCTCAAGTCTCCAATGGCACTGATAGGCAACAATCTTAATGGTGAAAAGGAACTGAATGAACTATGGCACAAGCGAATGGGACACTTACACCATGGAGCACTGAGGATGCTCAGAGAGACTATTACAGGAGTTCCAGTCCTCAGTGTTGAGCATCTTCACAGGGATAAAGTTGGAAGTGAGTAATCTCAGGATATTCGAAAGTGTGGCATATTGTCACATTCCAGACGAGAAGCGTAGTAAAGTGGATCACACTGCAGAAAAAGGGGTATCTCGTAGGGTATAGCGAGACCTCAAAAACATACATAATCTACATTCCTAGCAGCAGGAGAATTTTAGTAAGACGAGATGCAAAGTTCATGGAAGATAGAGCTTCCAGGAAATCTTGTGAGATGCTAGCAAAAGATCAGTCAGTGCATGTTCCATTAGTCCAATAGCAGTAGGGCCAACAGCGAGGATAAGCAGGAGGACAAACACCAAGATTGAGTATAGTGACCAGTACCAGCATTTCCTCAAGAGTGGGAGATCCTAACAATTCTCAGTAGATGGAACAACAAGAACAGGAGCCTCCAACCACCAGTGGTAGAACGAGTAGGGAAGTACGGCAGACACTGAGGGACGCAGAGGAGTTTGTTGGAGCTCCCAGAACTGATAAGAGGCAGCGTAGGCAACCTGACAGATACCAAACCTTGGTAGCACAAGTTGAAGAACCTTCCAATTTTCAAGAAGTCGTACAGCACCAAGTATGGGTGGATGCCATGGTAGAAGAATATTGTTCTATCATGATGAATGATGTCTGGGAAGCGGTACCTAGACCAGAGGATATATCAGTTGTAGGATCAAGGTGGATCTACAAGATCAAGTATGTTGCAAATGGCAGTGTAGAGAAGTATAAGGCTAGGCTCGTGGCAAAGGGTTACGCACAAAAGGAAGGAATAGACTCTGAGGAGACCTTCGCCCCTGTAGCTAGATATACCTCTATCATATCTGTTATATCACTAGCAGCTCAGATGGGATGGGAGATTCACCAGATGGATGTCAAGACATCATTCTTGAATGGGGTGATAGAAGAGGAGGTGTGTATAGAACAACCTGAAGGCTTCCGAGACTAATGAGAAGAGAACTCATGTATGCAGATTGAAGAATGCCATATATGGTCTCAAGCAGGTACCTAGAGCATGGTATGGTTGGATTCATAATTACTTGCAGCAGTTGGGATTCATCAAGAGTGATGCAGATCCCAATCTCTACCATCCGATGGTGGGGAATGAGCCACTTATTCTGGTATTATACGAAGATGACTTATTTCTTACAAGGTCATCTAGGCTTATAAAGAACTGCAAGAAGAACCTTGACGCAGAATTCGACATGAAAGATATGGGGTTGATGCATTATTTTCTAGGTTTGGAAGTTTGGTAGAAAAATGGGGAGATCTTCCTTGGGCAAGGACGATATGCTACAGAGATTCTGAAGAGATTCAGAATGCAGGATTGTCAACCCATGGCGATGCCAATGATCACCAACTAGAAGAAAATAGATGCATCAGGAGACAAGGAAGTAGACCCCACCTTGTACAGACAGCTCATTGGGTCACTCAAGTATCTGGTCAACACTAGGCCAGACATTTGTTTCGCTATCAACACCCTTAGTCAGTTCATGGTGGAACCGAAAAGGATACATTGGGCAGCAGATAGGCACATTCTCAGATATGTGCGTGGAACAGTCGGATATGGGTTGAAATACACTCGAGGAGATGATGTCAGATTGAGCGGATTCACAGATACAGATTGGGTAGGTAGTTCAGCAGATCGAAAAAGTACCTCCAGGTACTGCTTCAGCGTTGGATTAGGAATGATCTCTAGGTGCAGCAGGAAGTAGAAGTCGGTAGCTTTGAGCTCAGCGAAAGTTGAATATATGGCAGCGAGCACAACAACGTGCGAAGCTATATGGCTTAGAAAGCTGCTTGTGAGCTTGTTCAGGAAGAGGATGGAAGCGACCAGTGTTTACTGTGTTTAAGGACATCATTAGGAAAGATTGTGCAGTCGTCTTGAAGAGAGCCAGGCCTCCCAAGAGCAACCGTAGTAAGCCCGAGTTTCAGGCCTTAAAATCCTTAAATAATAATGAGGATATTGTTGTTCTTAAGGCTGACAAGGGTGGTGCAGCTGTCATTCTTAATAGAGACGATTACAGCAGGAAAATGTTAGACCATTTGGAGAATAGTGGGAGCTACAAGAAACTCTCTAAAAAACCCTTGAAAAAGGTCTCAAGAGCAGTCGTTGATGCCATTAAATCAAGCAGCTCGGTGAGTTCTCTGAGTAAGAAGTTGATTGAAAGCAACCCCCTTACTCCAAGAGTCTATGGCCTTCCCAAAATCCATAAGGATGGTGCACCCCTTCGGCCCATTGTTAACACCATTGGCGGTCCGACTTATCTTCTAGCCAAATATTTGGCCCATAAGCTTAAGCCTCTCGTAGGTCGTACCGACTCCTTTGTTAAAGATTCTTCCTCTTTTGTTAATGAATTAAAGGACGTTAGAATGGATCTTAAAGATTGGCTTGTCAGTTTTGATGTTGTTTATCTTTACACCAATATCCCCATTAATGAGGCCATTGATGTCATTAATTACATTACTAATCATGATACGGCCCATTTCGTCAGGATCTGCTTAACCTCTACTTTCTTTAGTTTTGAAGATAAATTATATGAGCAAACATGTGGTGTTTCCATGGGTTCTCCCCTTTCCCCGATTGTTACTAATCTATTTATAGAGGACTTTGAATCCAAGGCTCTTTCCTTAGCTCTGTTCCAGCCAAAGCTTTGTAAAAGGTTTGTAGATGATACTTGTGTCGTCTGGCCTCAGGGTAAAGAAGAGTTAGAACGTTTTTTCCTTCATCTTAATAGTCAAACTTGCTCCATAAAATTCACCATGGAATATGAGGTGGATGGTAGCCTTCCTTTCCTTGATGTTCTTATCTCTTGAAAGGATGATGGTTCTTTCTCCCATCAAGTTTTTCAAAAGAAAACCCATACTGAGCAATATCTTTACACTAGTTCTCATCATTTCCCTGCTCAAAAATTAGGCATCCTTAACACCTTAGCCACAAGGGCGTTGAGAATCTCTGATGAGTCTCATCTTGAGGGAGAAAAGACCCATCTCCTTAATGTCTTTTGTAGAAATGGTTATAGTAGGTCGCAAGGCCTTAAAGCTTTTCTTAAAGCTGAAAAAGGTCCTTTAGTTAGAATTAAAAAAGAGCCTAGTGAGTGGTCTTGCAGTGTACGCCTTCCTTTCATTCAAGGAACCACTGATAGCATTGCTAGGATCCTTAAGAAACATAAAGTTTCTTCTTCTTTCAAGCCCCTTAACATGATTCGCAACTCTCTTAAATCGGTTAAAGATCCAGTAGACCCTAGGGATGGGAAAGGTGTCTACATTATTCCTTGTTCTTGTGGGACACCTTACATTGGTGAAACTGGTCAGCCTATAAATCAAAGGATCTGTGAACATGCTACTGACATTAAACGTGGAAGATCCCGCTCCACCCTAGCTAAACATGCAGAAAAGACCAACCATCATATTTGCATCGAAGAGGCTAAGGTCATTGCTAGGATTGACCATTTCCATCATCATAAGTTAAGGGAGGCCTTAGAAATTGAAAAAAGACCCGTTAATCTCAATAGAAATGACGGTTGGAATATCAGCAGGTGTTGGATCCCTGCCCTTTATTCTTAATGGTATTGTGTTTCTGCCCTTCGTCTGTTTTTTAAGCTCGCTTTTTGTTTCTTTGTTGGTTATTTTGTTATCATTTTTGTTTTTCATTTTTCCTTGGACCTCGTTCTCCAAAAAAAATATATAATAATAATAATAAAAGAAATAATATATATATATATATATATATATAAATTAATTAATTAATTAAATTAAATAAGAATATCTATATACATACATACATACATACATATATATATATATATATATATATATATTAATTAATTAATTAAATTAAATAAGAATATCTATATATATATATATATTATCACTGTAGATTAAAGTTTTAAACAAATAATTAATTAATTAATTTAATTAAACTAGCTGTTATTAATCGAATTTAATCTTCAAAGTCAAACTAGTCGTTATCCTAACAGCGAGTTTAGCCATCTCTACATCTATTTAAACTCAACGTCCTGATCTGATCTCTTACCTAGACCTGATGATGAACCACACTGGTTGGTTCGAAACGCGTCAACAAAGTTCATTTGCATGTGATTATTACCGAAAGAATTCTATAATATACAATGGATCACAGAAGCCAAAATTCTAAAAATATTGTATCAAACTCTCTAAGAATCTAGTATTTCATGATCGGTCGAAGCCCATAGATATCAGATGTCACTTTATCAGAGACTTTGTTCAGCGTGGGGCAGTACAACTACAATATGTCCTTACCGAAAGAATTCTATAATATACAATGGATCACAGAAGCCAAAATTCTAAAAATATTGTATCAAACTCTCTAAGAATCTAGTATTTCATGATCGGTCGAAGCCCATAGATATCAGATGTCACTTTATCAGAGACTTTGTTCAGCGTGGAGAACATCTGTGCCTCTATGGTCGAAATGTGACGTGCCTTTAAGTGCTCTAAGGCTTCAATTCATTGATTCAGAAAAATGGATATGGTAGAGAACCTGTTTCAGTAGCAGAAACAGATGGGTCCTCAGTTGCAGCAGTAGCAGATGAGAGAGAGTTGCAGTGCAGATGCAGGAATTGGCAGCAGTACGTAGGGTCAACAGCAGCATAGATGCAGTAGGTAAGGTCAACAGCAGCATAGATGCAGTAGCACAGTAGTTTGTGGACAGCGGTGTTAGACATCAACAGTGCAGAGGGAGATGTTACAGAGTCAGGGTGATGCTTCAGCAGGTTGCATTACTAGAGCACATTCCTCGCTAAGAGGGAGTGTTGATTTATGGTAGCATTGGATGTGCTCTAAGTCTCAAATTTTGCAGGGAGGCTTAGACACATGTATTCCAAAATACTCATAAAGCGTTTTGGGAAATTCCACTCGGATAAGGTTTTATTAAAATTATTAATTATTTTTAATGGTAGCCTAAGTCTAAACTTAGGGAATTAAAATAATTAAAGTGTATTAATAGAACCAGGTGTGAATCTTCTAGAAAAAGACGAAGATCAAGTCAACTTAATCTTAGCCCTTGATTATGTTTTAATCTGGGCCATTGATTTCTAAATGAGAAGATTATAAGGACTTCGATCGGCATTTGGAAATACACCAGGCAGATACTCAGTGTCCCGAGCAGATCGATTTTCTCACTGCTAAATTTCGGCAAGAGAAAATCGAATCAGAGGAAGAGTTGCAGGTTGGAGAGAGAGGGTATCAGCATTAGTCGAGAGTGCAAGATCAGACCGGAAGAAGCATCGCAGAGGAAGGACAGCGCAAAGGTCGTGACGCTAGGACAAGGACAGCGCAGAGGTTGTGACGTTGGGACAAGGACAACACAAAAGCTATGACGCTAGGATTGCATAGTCACTGCGCAAAGGGTGACGTAGTGAGGGAAACAGGTCCTCTCTAGAGTCATAATTTCACTGTGAAGCGTGAGTAAATTGTCTATAAAATTTCTCACATAAATTTCTCTTCTATTATGTTGGTTGTATTTTGTACATGAGATTTTGCTGAAGAATAATAAAGAAACCCTCATCTGCTGCACTGGTTTTCCCACATTGGGTTTTTCCGGGGACAATTGTCCAAAAATAACTGTCACTGTGATTGTACTTGTGCTAGTATTTTTCCTTGCATTTACTTTTCGCAGTATTTTAATTGTGAAGGCTACAATAGAATTTATTTCCATATTCTCTGTGTAACACCATAAGTAACTTGCTTCAGAATTAATAAATAGAAGAAATAATATCAGTTACTGCAGTTGGGGTTCCATTTAGGAATTTTCACATTGAGAACACGTTGTCATTTTTGAATCAGAAATTGTCTTACGAAGGGTATGCAAATGATCTCTTAATTGAGACATCTTCACAAGATAGTTTGCAATGTCTTCTTCAAATGGTATCCTTATCTTAGACAATCTGCTCGAGGCAATTTTCTAACCTGAGGTGCTCACTAAGTACAACTTGTTCAATCTGTCATAGATGTCCTTGGTCTTGTTCAGCTCTGCCACAAATGGTATTAGATGAGCTTTGATTGATTCAATCAAGATCCTTTGAGCTCATCTCAGTCAATTCTGACTTGGGTTCCTTTTATATACAGGTATATAGAATAGGTCTCGATCCTTTTTCAACATGAATTATGCTCAGAATGACCCTTCCAATGAAGCCTACAATTCCCTTAAAGATACTTTGTTGAGATATGTCTACATACCAGAGATTTAAGATTTCTGAAGTTGCACAGATTTTTGAAACGTTTGATGAGAATATCAAACCTTGTAAGGTCGTCCTAGACCCTCGCTCTCCTTGTCAGGATGCTCGAGCTTGCTTGGGTTGTTTAATTAACCTTTCTATCCTCCAAACACAAAGATTTTATGCCTTCGCTCTTCATGTATAGGTTTGCGGTCATATTATAGTGGTGAGGGCTAATTTATAGTGCTCAGAATTCTGATTTACTTCTAGGAGATCAATCCTCGATGGATGTCCTTCTTGATATAAAAAGGAGGCAAATAGATCTTTTCTACCCTTTTTTCAAAGCCCTAGCTCTAATACCATGCTGAGAAATCAAGGGCACAATAGTAGTTAGGGTTCCTTATTTGATTTCGGTGTAACTTTGACCCTTTCGTGTGATATTAAATTAGAGCATCATTATTATTGTGGTTTTCAGTTAATCATCAAGACAAATGCCAAAAAGAAGATCAAAATGCAAACAAAGAACACCAGAAATAGGTTCCAAGCTAGGGCAAAACCCACAAGGGGAAAACCCAGAAACTCCTCCATATAGAATCAATTCAATGAAGACCTCCAAGACCTTGACCCAAGACCAACCAACAAAAGATAAGCCACCCACCCACCAATCAATTCTCTACAATTCTGGTCTTGAGGAAACCCTAGTTTCCTTCAAGAAACTTGCACGAGTGACCTTGTAGAGATGCCAAAAGGTAAGCCAGTCGCCCGCCAATCAGATCATAAACTTGTTGCTTGATGTATGCCTCTAAATGAGGTTGAGATCCTCCTTTTATAGGCTTCTTGAGGGCGAGATTAGGCCCCTTCTAGGCCGACTTGTAGGGCAGACCGACTCATCTTTGGTGGGCTTCTAGACTCATCTTTACAAAATATAATTTTTCTTTTCTTGTTTCTTGAGCCATAAGTGGCTTATTACGTCATGACTTTGACCTTTTGACAAGACTCAACAAATCCTAAAGCACACAATCGGTGCTTGACCTAAAATGGGCAAGAAACATAAATAATTTTCATTTTACAAAAGTTTTTTCTTTCTCTTTTTCCTTTTGACAAATACAACAATAATCAAGTCATGACTCGTATACAATTATGAAGACCGACACTAGGTACATTTCTATTGATTTTTGGGTAGCATCGGATGTGATCTAGCTCTGAAACTTTGTGGAGAGGCAAGAACACATGAGATCTCCAAGACCTAGAAATCGTTTGGAAAAATTCCACCCAAAGCTTAAGTTATTCAAATAATAAATTATTTTAATGGAGACCCTAAGTCTAAACTTAGGGAAATTAAATAATTAAAGTGAATTAATTTAACATGTGGGTGAGAATGTTCTAAGTGACAAAGATAAAGTCTTTTCTGATATTAGTCGTCTATTAGAGATTAGATCACGGTCGTTGATTCATCAACAGGAAAAGTATAAAGGAAAGGCTTGGGGTCGGTTGGAGAATACACACAGAGACTGAATTTAGAGATTGAGTTCTTATAACGGATCAGTGCACAGACGCAAATCAAATCTGAGTAATTCAGTGCAGTGAGGGGCAGTTCAGAAGCGGTATTTTCATCCAAGGCCGAGAATACAATAGTAGAGAGGCAGACCAGCACCAGGAGAGACAACGCAGCTCAGAGAAGGTCACGCAGGGGTGACGCAGAGCCAGAGAGGGTGACGCAGTCACTTGTGCAGTTGCGCTGCAGTTTCTGTGGGGTAGATCGGCCAGCCATCCAGCAGATCGATTTCTGAGCCTGAAAGGCTCACGGAGAGGGTGACGCAGCCATTAGGAGAGATGACGCAATCTCAGCATAGAGCTAGTTGCAGCCACTGTTGCGCAATACTGGGGACTACGCAGTCACATGTGGGGTTTCTTCATTCTGCCGCTGGATGCACCAAAATATCTCTCTCTGGATAGAGGTACTTCTGTCGAGGATTTTCTCTGTTGGATGAGTCGGATTTGGCACCCTAGATTGTATTTAGAAATCTGCATAATAATATAAACCCTCAAAACTGTTGCACCGGTTTTCCCGCGTTGAATTTTTCCAGGGACATTTTTCCGAAAAAATTGTGTGTCCTTTCTCTGATTGTTCTACTTATTTTTCAGTACTTGATCTGTATAATTGTGTAGGCTACAGTGTGTTTGCATTAGTATTTTTACTGAATATTCAGAAAAAATAACTTGTAATTTAAATAAGGCAAGTAGGTAATGCAAAACAGATTTACTGCAGTAGGATTTCTGGTGTAGATTCAGAAATTTTCACATGGTATCAGAGTTGTTGCAGATCAAGTAGAGTTGAAGCCACAAGTGAAGAGACGAAGGGAAAATTTTGCTGCAGGAAAGTTGTTGTCCCGAGTGAACCCAAATCCAAAAGAGGCAAGGAAAGGTGACGCAGTCACCAAAGGGGCTCACGCAGAGCCTGCGTCACCCAACTAGGGTGACGTTGTAGTTGCGCAGTGTTTGTTGGGCCAGTGCAGAGGTTTTGAGCTTCCATCTTTCTAATTGTCGTGGCTGGAAGAGCAGTTCGTTTTTTCTTCAAGAGTTGTTGGTGGGGAATTGTTTCTGTTGGTGCAGAACAGTGTCTAGTGGGGTTGTGGCAAAGTAGAGGAAAACAAATCCTCAGAAGACTTCTTGACAAGAAGTCTACATCCAGTGATGATCAGTAGCAAAGAGTGATCAGAGAGGACTGATTCGACATCAGTTACCAGAAGGATTTCTATAAAGGAAATCGAGTTTCAGAGGGAGCTTGTTCCTTAGAGGGTTTCTAGCACCAAAGAAACCTAGATCCAAGTTTTGTTGGGGCAGCAACAAAAGATGGAGAAGAGAATTGGTTCGACATTTTTTTTTAGCAAAGATGGCAACACATAGACTAAGGTATCAAGAAAGGTTGGATGGAGCATCCAACTTTGACATCTGGAAGGCCAGGATCCTGTCAATCTTAGATGATCATCACATCAAGGATCAAGTCTTGCATGTAGTTGTTGATCTTGTTGATGTTGATCCCACTCAAGAAGTACGAGGAGGCTCAAGCGAAGGCAAAACGCTTGATCATGGATGGAGTCAAGGATCATGTGATCCCACATATTGCCGAGAAGAACACGGCAAGGGAAATGTGGACCTCCTTGACCTCGATGTACCAGGGAACCTCCATCCAGCGGAGGATGTTTCTGGAGAATCAGTTGAGACTGTTTCAGACGCAGAAGGTAGAAGAAATTGACCCCTTCCTTATCACATTGTGAGAGATCTGAGATCAGTTGGCTTCCGTAGGGGCTACACCAGATGATGGACTTATAATCAGGACTACCTTGAATGCAGTCACGGAAGACTGAGAAACCTTTGTCCAAGGTATTTTGGGCAAAGTATCTCTTCCAAACTGGGAGGATATGTGGGCAACTCTTCGACAAGAAGAGATCAAAAGGTTAACCAAGGCCGGAAGCAGCAGTACGGGGATCAAGATCAAGAAGGAGGAAGAGGAAGATGCGGCTGTCGCATCTAAGGGGCAGCACGGCAGTAGAGAAGGAAGAAGAAGGACCTTTCGAAGGTCAAATGCTTCAGGTGTGGAGAATTGGGACATTTCGCCACACAATGCCCTCAAAAGAAGAAGGGAAAAGAAGATTTTGATTCGAAGGTTGCTGCAGCAAAGGACGATGTTGCCATGAGTGCTCATGTGCCTCGAGAGAAGAGGTGGGGGCGACATTGATCTATAGTTCTTTCGAATTGCAGTGAAGGGCAGGATCCTTGAGGTGCCCAAACTCTTGGATCACATACGAGCTATGGGAGTCCTTAATGACAGTAGCAAGATGACTAGAGTCAGTTGGTGTGAGGAGGATGGAGCAACAACGACAGAGCTAGGACGTTGAGGACTGAAGCAACGCAGAGCAGTGGCAGCAGCAGCGCAATTGTTGATGGACTTCAACAGCGCAGTGCAGAGCAGCAGCAGCTCAGAGCATCAGAGGGTCAGTGCAAAATTAGCGGCAGAGGGAGCTTCACCATCGAGATGCATACAGACTGACTTGTATGTCAAGTTTTTGGGTGGATTTTCAGTTGCTTGACTCTCAACAACTGAGTTGTCGTGCAACAGTTAGCAGTGGCAGTACAGAAGAGGCAATGACAAGTGGCAATGTCATGGGCAGCAACGCAGTGGATGAGGCGTAGCAACCGAGCATCAGCAGCGCAGAGGACCGATGTCGTGGATCAAGGTGATGCTTCTAGTCTTGAAGTATTGCTAGAGCACATTCCTCGCTAAGAGGGAGTGCTGATTTTTGGGTAACATCTGATGTGCTCTAGCTCCGAAACTTTGTGGAGAGGCTAGAACACAGGAGATCTCGAAGACCCAGAAATCGTTTGGAGAAATTCCATCCATAGCTTAAGTTATTCAAATAATTAATTATTTTAATGGGGACCATAAGTCTAAACTTAGAGAAATTAAATTATTAAAGTGAATTAATTTAACATGTGGGTGAGAATGTTCTGAGTGACGACGATCAAGTCTTTTCTAATCTTAGTCGTCCATTAGAGATTAGATCACGGTCGTTGATTCATTAACAGGAAAAGTATAAAGGAAAGGCTTGGGGTTAATTGGAGAATACACACAGAGACTGAATTTAGAGATTGAATTCTTCTGAAGGAGTAGTGCTCGGACGAAGATCAGATATGAGTAATTCAGTGCAGTGAGGGGCAATTCGATAGCGGGATTTTCATCCAAGGTCGAGAATACAATAGTAGAGAGGCAGATTAGCATTAGGAGAGACAGCACAGCTCAGAGAGGGTGACGTAGAGCCAGCAAGGCTCACGCTAGGGTGATGTAGAGCCAGAGCTGTGCTGGGGTTTTTGTGGGCCAAATCGGGCAGCCATCCAGCAAATCGATTTCTGAGCCGAGAACGCTCACGAAGAGGGTGACGCAGTCTCAGCACAGAGCTAGCCACAGCCACTATTGCGCAGCGCTCGGGACTGCGCAGTCACCTATGAGGTTTCTTCATACTGCTGCTGGGTCCACCAAAATATCTGTCTTTGGATAGAGGTACTTCTGCCGAGGATTTTCTTTGTTGGGTGAGCTGGATTTGGCACCCTAGATTGTATTCAGAAATCTGCATAACAATATAAACCCTCATAACTGTTGCACTGGTTTTCCCGCATTGGGTTTTTCCGGGGATCCGAAAAAAATTGTGTCCTTTGTCTGATTGTTCTACTTATTTTTCAGTAATTGATATGTATAATTGTGTAGGTTGCAGTGTGTTTGCATTAGTATTTTTACTGAATATTCAGAAAAAATAACTTGTAATTTACATAAGGCAAGTATGTAATGCAAATCAGATTTACTGTAGTAGGATTTTTGGTGTAGATTCAGAAATTTTCACAATTTCAACACCAACTCCCTTCTGGTTCAAGTTAGCTCTGATACCATGTTGGAAAATGCAATATGGCAGTGATCAATTCAGATATTCCTTATTCCTTAATACTTGTTGGTGAACTTTAATTATCTTATTTTGTTTCTTTACTAGATCGTTTCTTCAAACAAATATCAAGATCAAAACAATAAAGACAATGGACACAGATATTATGCTCCAAGCCAGGGAAAAACACTTCCAAGGGGAAAACCCAAAAAAAAACTCCTCTTCTTATAGAATCTGCTTCAAATGAAACAACAAAGACCCAAACCCTAAACCAAGTCCTCCTCCAAGTACCAAGTCAACTCTTCAAGAGATCCTTTCAAGTTGATCAGATAAACAAAGCTTGATCGTGCTTCAACTAGCTTCTAGCTACAACTTCGACCCCAACTTCGTCCTTGCAACTTTGGCCTTGTAGCAGCTGCAAAAACCCTAATCCAGCGTTTCAAGAGATCCTCCATTGAGCAAAATAGATCCTTCCCGTGTCAACGAGGTCAACACAGAATATATGCTCTTCCAGCAACTTGATATTGCAACTCGATCTACTGCAATTTCGGCCTTCCTGGACATTTTAGAAACCCTAGATCTTCACATGTGTGAGAGAGATAGGGCCCAAAAATACAGATTTACTTCCTTCTTCTTGCCTTCTAGACCTTTGCTCTCCTTTTCTTCTTGCTTCCCAACTATAGATCGAACTTCTTCTTGAGATATCGAACTTGTAAGTGAGTGAGTGCCAAATTAGGTCAAATCTGCTCGTTTATATAGTATTTCCAATGGGTCGAATTCCCTTCTTTAGGCCAACTTGTAGCTGCCAAGGCCAACTTGTACTTTGGAGGTTTCTTTTACAAATTACATCTTGCCTGAAATATAAATATGATGTTGACTCCATTCACTCATGACAATAAATCATATCACCTAACAAACCTTAGAAGCATGAAGAACATGCATTTACCTAGAAGACCATCAATAAGGAGCATGAAACCCATGCTTTAAAATAATAACTTTTTCTTTTCTTCATTTGTTTGTTACATAATATACCTATTGAAATGAGTACAATAACAATTATGAAGACCGAACTAGTTACATTCCAACACTTTGGGCATTGATTATCAGGTGACTTGGAAGAAGGAAGGGTTTTGACTGTAGTTTTGTTCCCCCACCTTAAATCGGGGGGTGGGGGTAATCCTCAATCCTAGTGTAATGGGATCTCCCCTATTGGCTTATAGCTTAAGGAACGATACTACTTGGGAAAGCCTGATTTTGGTAGTGTTGTAGCTCCTAGAGACAGCCTTGAGTTGCAAAACACCAGTGCCTAGGACATCTTAAAATCAGAGATTAAATGTGGACAATTGTATAAATGCCTCTGACAAAATATGGAATAAAAGAACAATGGTTTTGGTGGTTCATGGGTGGAGAAGACCTTGGAGTCGATTCATGTGAATTCCCTATACTGTGAGAGGGCTCAAGAGACTATGAGGCTTGATGGCTTTTAAAAGGGCCAAGAATAAAACAATGAGCAGAAGCTTTAAAATGTGCAGAGGCGTTGAGGAAGAATGGAGAAGGAATCCACAAGAGACAGACTTAAGAGATTTAAGAAACTGTCCCCCGTGAACTCAGAGGAAACGGATATGAATGAGATATGGACAATAAAGAGGTTCGTGGAGCGTGAATTAAAGGAGTGTAGCAAACATAAAACATGAGCGTTAACACCTGGGCATTATACAGACACGAAATCATGAATAAAATTGCAGACTACTTGCAGCTACATTACACGAACCAATCAAAGTAGCATAGCATGAAAAGTGATTACACGTAAAAACGAGATTACTGATAACAAAAGGAAACAGATACATACTACTCATTGCTCCATCTGGAATCCAAATAATAGTTTTGTATCATATTAATTTTAAACAGCTCTCCCAAATATGTATCTCAGAGCACAGGGAGCATGATCATACAAAACTATAGCAAAATTCCTCCAAATTCCAGAACCTTTTTCTAATCTTGGAACGAGCTACATATAGAGTTCCCCTCGAGGGTCTTACGATACTAATCATTTATGATCGACCCATACTTATGAAATCAAAACATCCTACCTAACTTGCAGAGCGTACATTAGGCAATTACTTCTGTACTAAGAGAATTAAAACAGGAATGGGGTGAAATTGAGATTTCACCAGCAAAACCATCCAAATTAAAAGAAAAACAAAAAGGACATGGTCGCCCATGGAGGCCAATAATGGGAGCATTTAAGGCGATATGGCGAGGAGCAGTCGTAGGTGGACAGATTGACTATCATCATACGATTCCATCTATTGCTTGCAAACCTCCACTTCCTCAATCTGATGATTTCCTCATGATCCATTATGAAGAGGCATGTCGTACTGCGCACACCTAGTTCTTTAGTGTTGAAATTTGGCTACCAGGGAACAAGTGGTTCCCTAAGGCTTTGATCTTTGGCCTAGGGAAAAGTGTCCAAAAGAATTTAACCTTTTCTCCTAAAGCGACTTTATAAGTTGTAAAGTCAAATCTAATTTAAAAGTGACTTTAAGTGATAAAGTTACTAAGTCTAATTTTAAAGTGACTTTAATAAAGTCAATGTGTAATTAGAAAGTGAAAAGTGACTTTGGAAATAAATGATAAGAAGTGTATTAAAAATTAGAGGTGAATCAAAAAATAGAAAGTGAGATTTAAATGCACATTTAATCTCAGCCCTAGATCTAAAGCTATCTCAGCCATTGGATTTAGGGATTCCCCAAAAGTCACTTAGGGTTAGGTTAAAGGAGGAAAGGAGGAAAAAGATCATTCAGTCTTTCACGGGCAGATTGAGAGGAGGAGAAGAGAGCTGGAGAAATTTCTGGGCTTGAGAAAGTGAAGGAGAGGAGCAGTTCAACAAATTCGTACAGCAGTTAGAGGTTGCATGCATTTCGAGGCAACAGTCCATACAGCATTAAATTAACACAGTTTTCGAGGCAGATTTTTGTACAGCAGCAGTGGGCATGTTTTTTGAGGTCCATACAGCAGCAAGGAAGCACAGATTTCGGGAAACAACAGTGGGCAGCACGCATTCCAAGACTGAGTTGGCACGGTTTTAAGGTTGAAAGAGGTTGTTGTGATTTTCGTACAACAGTACGAAATTTCTAGCACGGTTTTCGAGGAGGACAGACAGCATTAAATGATGTTATCTGCTGTTGTAATAAATTTCTTTTATTTCTGTTTTGCTGATTTGGCACATTTGACGAGGTGGAGGCAAGCACGGAAAACGAGCTAAGTCTATTACATTGTTTGTTGGAATTTTTCTATATATTTCACTTATCTGTAAAAGCATTTTCCATAAATAAAGAAGAGCTTTCGAACTGGTTTTCCCCAAGAGTTGTAGGGGGTTTTTTCAGAGTCATGTTGACCAAAAATTAGCGAGTCATTTTTTGTGTGTGGCTGATATATTTTCTGAGTTTTTATTTCTGCATTTTCAGCACTTTGGAATTTCCAAAATTTGTGTTTTCAGAAAATATTTATTATTTCTAGCTTGTTGAATGTATGGTTATGGGAATGGCATTTAACTAGATGGGAGTAATAAGGAAAAACTGATAACCGGGGTTGGCATAAAATTTCTACATGGTATCGGAGCTGTGTTGGCTGAAAAGTGCGGTTTGGGACAGCAAGTGAAAAATTACAGCAAGCTGAGTTTACACACAGAAAACTAAACTTTTACCACAGTAGTGAAATTTTCAATTTTCAGCAAGCATGTCTTTAGGCTTGAGGGTGGAGGATAGGTTGGATGGGCATAGCAACTACAGTGCATGGAAGGAGAGAATGCAGAGCATCTTTGAGAAGGCAGAAGTCTGGGGCATAATGGTGCATACCCAACAGCACCCTGTGAATGTACCTACTGACGTTGTTGAGTTGGCAGATTTTAATAAGAAGAATTACAAGGGTAAGAGACTAATTTTGGATGGTATTAAAGACCATTGCATTCATCATGTGAGAGGAAAGAGACTTGCTCATGAAATGTGGACAGCCTTGACCAATCTCTACTAGAGTACCAATGAGAACAGAAAAATGATCCCAAGGGAGAAGCTGAAGGCCATTAAGATGGAAAGGACTGATAGTGTTACTGCATACCTCACAAAGATCACTAATGTGAGAGATGAGTCGGCAGCAGTTGGAGAGGTCATCCCACCCACTGAGTTGGTGTGGATTACAGTGAATGGCCTTCCCAGTACATGGCTGAACTTTGTTGATGGGATTGTTGCACGGAAGACCCTTCCCACTTGGGAGAGGTTGTGGGATGATTGCATACAGAATGAAATCAGAAAGAACCAGCTTGGGGCAGCCAAACTAGTTGAGGAGAATGACAATGTAGCACTGTTAGCAGGAGGCAAGAAAGGCAAAGGAAAAAAGCAAGCTTCCACAAGTGGTGGTGGGGGCAAAGGCAAAGGTAAAGGTAAACAAGTGAATGCGCAAAAGGACTATTCCAAGGTGAAGTGTTGGAATTGTCAGAAGATGGGACACTACGCAGTTGTCTGTCAGGAGAAAAAGAAGAAGGGAAAGGACAAGACCATAGCAGCATCAGCAAAGATAGAGGACTTTTCGGAGAGCTTTGACCGGGAGTTTGGGTTCATTGCTTGTGAATCCACTAGTGCAGGATCACCTGCCACGGAGGTTGAGAGGGAGTGTGCATTTCCCTCCACTAACAGAGCATCTTCAGGTATTTGGTATGTTGACAGTGGGGCTTCACTTCATATGACAGGAGTTTGTGAATACTTCTCAGAGCTTTCAGAGATTGGCACTGATATAGAGGTAGTACTCAGAGAAGACATCATTGTTAGAGCAGTCAATGTGGGGACATTGACATTTGATAGGGACCCAAACCTCCCTTGAAAGTGTCTGATGTTCTATATGTGCTAGGGATGAGGAAGAACCTTATATCCATCTCAGCATTGGAGGAAAGGGGGTATGAGGTATTGTTCTGGAGAGGACAGGTGCTTATATATCCCAGGGGCACTCCAGCTGAGTCAGCTAGAGTGATTGGTGTACGCCATGCAAAGGTGTACAAGTTTGTGTTCCAGCCCCTTTTGGCATTGAGCAGTAGTACCGGCTGCAGAGCTAGCAGTTCAGAGCTATGCGAGATTTGGCACCGCGGGATGGGGCACATGTATCATGGGGCCTTGAGGACATTGCAGGAGATCACTACAGGTGTGCCAGATTTCAGTTCTGATCACCTAGATACATGTAGAGGATGTGCTATGGGGAAGTTTGCCAAATCCCCATTTCCCAGCAGTGACAGCAAAGCGACATGGATACTTGATTTGATTCATACTGATGTGAGCGGTCGGATGTCTCATGTTTCCTTGAGTGGATATGAGTACTATGTTTTATTCATTGATGATCACTCTAGGAAGACCTGGATTTATTTCTTGAAGACCAAGAGTGAGGTCTTCAAGCGGTTTCAGGAGTTCAGAGCTCTTGTGGAGACTCAAACAGGTCGGAAGATCAAGTCCCTCAAGTCAGAAAATGGAGGGGAGTACACCCTTGGTGAGTTTGTTGATTATTGTGTGGAGGCATGCATCAGAAGGGAGTTCACAGTTCCTTACAACCCCCAGCAGAATGGGGTTGCAGAGAGGAAGAACAGATCCATCATTGGGGCTACCAAAGCCATGCTACATGATCAGGGTTTACCATTGTTTTTGTGGGCAAAGGCCTGCAACACTGTTGTGTATTTGCAGAACAGGAGTCCACATCGTGCCTTGGGGCATGTGAATGCGAAGGAGGTTTTTTCTGGGAAGAAGCCTGATGTTGGTCACTTCCGTATCTTTGGGTGTATTGCATACTCCTACGTACCCAAGGAGAAAAGGACCAAGCTAGAGACCACCGCAGAGAAGGGTATCTTTGTGGGCTACAGTGAGACCTCGAAATCCTTTCGAATTTATATTCCTGCACAGAGGAGAGTGGTTGTCAGGCGGGATGTGAAGTTCGAGGAGGACAGGGCTTTCAGAAGGTCAAGGGAGTTAGAGTATCTGGATCGGCCAAACCCTCAGCAGCAGTTGAGTCAGTCACATGGATCCAGTGTGCAGGGATCAGGAGGTACATCGATTACGATGTCAGGTCCATCAGTGAGCAGTGGCTCGCAGAGTCAGAGGGGTGGTGCTTCAGGCAGCATGCAGAGCAGTTCACTAGGTAGTCCACTGATGGACAGTTCACATGGTACTTCAACATCTACAAGCACAGGTTCAGGCAGGAGGACAGCAGATAGACATTCAGGATTTCAGGCTTCTGATGAGGATGAGGAGTTTCATTCTCCAATGGGAGAAGTGTGCTCAGGGAAGAGGAAGCCCAAGTGACTTCAGGATACCTTGAGAGAGGCCACATCTGTTGCTGGGCCGAAGAGACCGGTCAGAGAGAGCAAACCACCTGAGTGGTTTTGTAACTACATGGCAATGGTTGCCAACATCATTGACTCTGAGCCTTATAGCTATGAGGAGGCAGCTAGCCAGCAGGTCTGGAGAGAGGCCATGCAGGTGGAGTATTCTTCTATCATGAAGAATGATGTTTGGGAGGTGGTGCCGAGGCCTGAGGGCAAATTCGTAGTTACTTCCAGATGGATTTACAAGATAAAGCACGCTACAGATGGCAGCATCGAGAAGTTCAACGTTAGAGTTGTGGCTAGAGGATTCTCCCAGGTAGAGGGAGTAGACTGTGAGGAGACCTTCACTCCCGTGGCTCGACATACTTCCATTCGCTCCATTATATCAATAATAGCAGAGATGGGTTGGGAGATCCACCAGATGGATGTGAAGACCGCATTTCTCAATGGCTTCATATAGGAGGAGGGGTACATTGAGCAGCCACAGGGCTTTGAGGTGCATAGGAAGGAGTCCCATGTGTGCAGACTGAAGAAGGGCCTTTATGGCCTGAAGCAAGCTCTTAGAGCTTGTTACTCCAGGATTGATACGTACTTGTAAGAGATGGGTTTCACAAAGAGTGATGCAGATCGAAACCTATACGTTATTGTGATAGGTGAGGAGCCTCTCATTCTGGTGATGTATGTGGATGACTTGGTCATTACGGGTGCAGAGAGACTCATAGAGGGCTGCAAGAGAGATCTTGCTTCGGAGTTCGAGATGAAGGACATTGGCTTGATGCATTACTTTTTGGGTTTGGAGGTGTGGCAGGAGGAGGGGCATTTCTTCCTAGGTCAAGGGAAGTATATTGTGGACACCCTTAGCAGATTTCACATGGAGGATTGTAGACCCATGTCGACACCTATGATCACTAACTGGAAGAAGCTTCACGCTTTAGATTCCGAGTTGGTGGATCCCACATTGTATAGACAGTTGATTGGTTCCTTGATGTATTTGGTCAACACTAGACTAGATATATCTTTTGCAGTCAATACGATGAGCCAGTTCATGTGTGAGCCCAAGAGAGTGCATTGGGTTGCTGCAAAACACATTTTGCAGTGCTTGCAAGGGACAGTGGATTATGGTCTGGATTATAGACAGGGAGATGGAGTGAGATTGACAGAGTACACTGATTCTAATTGGGCAGGTTGTGCTTCTAATAGGAAGAGCACTTCAGGGGGTTGTTTTGGGCTGGGTTCGGCAGTTGTGTCGTGGTTTAGCTGAAAGCAACAATTAGTAGCATTGAGTTCAGCGGCAGCAGAGTACACGGCAGCCAGTCTAGCTAGTTGTGAGGCCATATGGCTTTGCAAGATGTTGTTTGGCTTATTTGGTCAGCCGTTGAGACCTTCAGTGATTTACTATGATAATCAGAGTTGCATTAATCTCACGGAGAATCCAGTATTTCATCACAGGTCAAAGCATATCGGGATCAGATATCATTTCATCAGAGACTACGTTCAGAAGGGAGTTGTGAAGCTTGAGTATATTCCCACAGATAAGCAGGAAGCAGATATTTTCACCAAAGCCTTACCACGGGGCAAGCATGTCTACTTCAGAGACAAGATGAGTGTGGTGAGGAACACTTTCCTCGGTAAGAGGGAGTGTTGAAATTTGGGGTACCAGGGGACAAGTGGTTCCCTAAGGCTTTGATCTTTGGCCTAGGGAAAAGTGTCCAAAAGAATTTAACTTTTTCTCCTAAAGTGACTTTATAAGTTGTAAAGTCAAATCTAATTTAAAAGTGACTTTAAGTGATAAAGTTACTAAGTCCAAGTCTAAAGTCAATGTGAAATTAGAAAGTGAAAAGTGACTTTGGAAATAAATGACTAAGAGGGTCTTTATTAAAGTGGGGTGAATTAAAAAATAGAAAGTGAGGTTTAAATGCACATTTAATCTTAGCCCTAAATCTAAAGCTATCTCAGCTATTGGATTTAGGGATTCCCCAAAAGTCACTTAGGGTTAGGCTAAAGGAGGAAAAGAGGGAAAAGATCATTCAGTCTTTCATGAGCAGATTGACAGAAGAAGGAGAAGAGAGCTGGAGAAATTTTTTAGCTTGAGAAAGTGAAGGAGAGGAGCAGTTCAGCAAATCCGTACAGCAGCTAGGGTTGCATGCATTTCGAGGCAGCAGTCCGTACAACATTAAATCAACACAGTTTTCAAGACAGATTTTCGTACAGCAACAGTGGGCACGTTTTTCGAGGTCCATACATCAACAAGCACATATTTCAAGCAGGAGAAGAAACAATGGGCAACACGCATTCCAAGGCTGAGTTGGCACGATTTTCGAGGCTGAAAGAGGCTAATGTGATTTCCGTACAGTCTGTACAGCAGTACGAAATTTCTGGCACAGTTTTCGACAACGTACATCATTAAATGTTGTTAGGTCCTGCTGTAATAAATTTCCATTATTACTGTTTTGCTGATTTGGCACATTTTTCGAGGTGGAGGCAAGCATGGAAAACGAGATAAGTCTGTACATTATTTGCTGGAATTTTTTTGTATATTTCACTTCTCTGTAAAAGCATTTTCCAGAATTAAAGAAGAGCTTTCGAACTGGTTTTCCCCAAGAGTTGTAGGGGGTTTTTCCAAGGTCATGTTGACCAGAAAATCAGCATGTCATTTTCTGTGTGTGTGGCTAATATATTTTCTGATTTTTTTACTTTTGCATTTTCAGCACTTTGAAATTTCCAGAATTTGTGTTTTCAGAAAATATTTATTATTTCCAACTTGTTGAATGTATGGCTATGGAAATGGGCATTTAACTACATGGGGGTAATAAGGAAAAACTAATAACTGGGGTTGACATAAAAATTTTACATTTAGCGGAGATCCTCCTGAGCAGATCGAACAAACCACAACTTGCATGTTCCGCCCAAAAGCCCATGAGGGGTTTTTGAATTGCAAAACGAGAACCGGATTTCGGAGGGTGTCTCAAGTGGTAAGCGATATCGGAGAGGGGGGTGCAAAATGACGAGAAGACAACATGTGGAGGGGGCGATTGGAGATGGAGGCAAGGTGGAGGGCAACAAGGAGAAGGAAATGGCGTGGAGCAATGGAATGGGAACGATAGCGAAGGAATGGCGTATTTGTAGTGAGCAGAGTATTATGGTGGGGCCAAACCGTGTCGCAATCGCAACTCTTTACCATGAAGTAGTAAAGGGTAAACTCTAAAATGGGCGAAGTACAAAGCGTTGGGAGGAAGGAGGTGACGTGGCACAGAGGTGGGGCCACGCCCGCATGTCACAGATTGCAAGTTTTATAATGCGCACAGCAGGGGTTAAATGTTATTTGTTGCGAAGTGCGAAGTGCGGGGAGGATTGACGTGGTAGGATGGAGGTGGGATTGCCCGCAGATCGCAAATCGCAAGATTTAAGCGTGAACAGCGAAGGGTAAATGATAAGAAGTGCGATGTGTGAAGTGCGATGGCGGGGAAGGTGAGACGTGGCGGTGAAAGTGGGACCGCCCGCAGATCGCATATCGCAAGCTTTGTAAGTTAGCGGTGGAGGGTAAACGGTAGGATTCACGAAGTGCGATATGCGGGCATTTAAACATCGGGAAGTGCAAAAAGGCGAAAAGGTTAGGGAAACGTGGAAACAAAGGTTTGCATGCGATTTGGTAATGCGGTAAGGTTGGATGGGTCCCACCAAATCGCATCGGCGGAAAAACAAGTTTCGTCCAAGTCTTAAGAGGTAAAGGCAAAAATTTGTGCGCTGCGAAGTGCGGGCAACATGCAAGGCTTATATGCGTGCCACAGGTGAACGGGTCCCACGTCATCGCAAATCGCATTTCACTCATTTTAACATTCATCCTTGTGCCCATCCTGAAACATTTGTCATCTACGATTGTGATTTGAATATCTGTCGTTGATCATTACTTGAGATCCAACGGTCCTCACTACTCCCTTGTTGTGGTTTTCCGACTTTGTTTCTTTAGTTGCGCCCGGTCATTCCTTATTTGTTCGTGGAATACTTGCCCCATGTTCAGGACTTGACCTGCTTTAGCATTCACAACTCGACCCGAACGCGTGCATGAATTGACCCAATCTCGTTCAAGACTCTGCCCTTGTTGTTTTTCTGTTGCCCTTGTCTTCGCTAATGGTAACTTCTTCTTTGCCTCTACCTTGTGATTTCTTTATAGGGACCACTTCTCCATGTTATGTGCGATCACAAGCCAACATTGGCTCCATCTGGGGACAACATGTTGTTCTAAGTGCGTTGAGGACCTGCAGACCCTGAATGCATGTGCTTTATTTGGATCATGGAGTCACGAATACATACTGATTAGACAAAGTTTTATACCAAGTGTTAAGTGGACACAAAAATGGAAGATGAAACGAAAGATGAAATGGGAAGAATGTAAACAAAATGGAGTATGGACAGTGGAATGATCTATACAATGAGCTGGATTAGCCCTCGTCAGTGATGAAAATAAAACTTGAGGAACTACCCATTCACGGGCGCCTCAAGTACATCTCCTTCTAAGTTCTCCAGGGCAAAAGTATTATTGCCTTTGACCTCTGCCACCCTGAAAGGACCAAAACAAAGGGGGTCGAACTTTCCATGTTTCCCTTTGTCCGCTTTCCTGACATCCCATTGCAGCACCAAAACCCCTACCTGGATTTCTCTATCTTTAGCTCTTTGGTCAAATAAGCCTTTCATTTTTTCTTGATATTCTGCTAGTTTGAGGCTTACCTGTTCCTGTGTTTCATTCAACTCCACTAACTGATTCATTCTTCGAATAAGGTCGTTTGGCTCCTCCTCACTTTCTTGTAAAAATCGGGCCACAGGTAATGCAAGCTAAATAGGGAAGAATGTGGCCCTGCCGTACACCAGTTCATAAGGGGACATTCCTGTGGATCTTTTCGCAGTGATGCGATTTGCCCAGAGTGCGAACTTGAGCTGGGAATCCCAGTTCTTTTGATTTTCGTTGATGGTCTTCTTCAAGATCCTCACCAGTGTCTTGTTGGATGATTCTACCAGCCCGTTCCCCTATGGGTAGCATGCAGTGGAGTGACTCAGCAGGATGTTGTAACACTGACAGAAATTAACAAATTTAGTCGACTTGAAAGCATGGGCATTATCTGTAACGATTTTAGCTGGGCACCCAAACCTAGCTATTATGTTCTCCTCCAGGAACTTGATCACCATCGAATCTGTAGCATTTCTTGCGAGCACTGCCTCTACCCACTTGGTGACGTAGTCTGTAGCAGTGAGGATCCATCAATGTTGATTGCTAGAGGCAAGGTGAATCTCTCCTATGAAGTCAATCCCCCATTGTTTAAAAGGTTCTTCAACATGTACTAGGATTAATGGGAGAGGTGCATACCTATTTTTTCGGCGAACGCCTGACACTTCTCGCAGGCCCAGACGCAGGTATGTACATCGCCGAACAACTTAGGCCAAAAGAACCCTACCTTCAGAATCTTATGTGCAATGGATCGCCAACTGTAATGCCCGCCGCATATCCCTTCCTGGAACTCGGTCAATCACGTGGTCAACTTCTTGCTCTGTCAAACACAATAATAAGATTCCCGTCGTGTCTCTCCAATAGAGTCACCCATTTGCCACAATGTACTTTTGAGACCTCAATCTCAAAGTGCGATATTTGGTCTTACCATAGTGAGGGGGACACCTCAGTGTTAAAAGATATTCCACTATATCTTTATACCATGAGAATAGGAGGTACTTGACATGTATTTTCTAAGCGGAAGATTCTATGCCTTGGTGTGCACTTGTGTCCTCCTGTGCCTCTCCTCCTGTCATAGGCAAATTTATTCCCAGAGCTTGACGTTGGATTCAGACAGGATTTTTGCTAGCCCCTGGCCTTTGATGAGTTTAGTAGGCTTTATCTCCAGTTCGTACTCCTGGATCTTAGCTATCCATTTGCCCCTCTTCCCTTCACTGTCACCTTGTACCAAAATATCCTTTACTGCAGTAGTGGATACATAAGTTGTTGTGGCTGATTGTAACACATACACCCGGAATGCCTTCAGCGATTTGACCAGAGCGTAAGCTTGCTTCTCCAGGATACCATATTTTAGCTCGGCGTCTCGCAGGACTTGACTGAAGAACGCAATAGGTTGCTCATGCCCCTCGGCATTTTTCTGTAAAAGTACTGCAGCTATTGTGTGCGGCGAGGCGAAGGAGAAATTCATGAACGGCCTCCCATGCTCTGGACCTGCTAGCACTGGAGCTTCTGCAAAGGCCTATTTGATCCTGCTCAAAGAGTCCCTGGATTCAGGGTCCATCTGACTTCACTATTTTTCTTCAACATCCCGGTGATGTTGCAGACAATCTCGGCATAGTTGAGAATGAACCTTCTGAGGAAATTTATTCTTCCGAAGAACACCTGTACTTCCCGAGCTTGACGACGTTGGATTCAGACGGGATTTTTGCTAGCCCCTCGGCCTTTGATGAGTTTAGTAGGCTTTATCTCCGGTTTCGTACTCTGGATCTTAGCTATCCATTTGCCCCTCTTCCCTCCACTGTCACCTTGTACCAAAATATCCTTTACTGCAGTAGTGGATACATAAGTTGTTGTGGCTGATTGTAACACATACACCCGGAATGCCTTCAGCGATTTGACCAGAGCGTAAGCTTGCTTCTCCAGGATACCATATTTTAGCTCGGCGTCTCGCAGGACTTGACTGAAGAACGCAATAGGTTGCTCATGCCCCTCGGCATTTTTCTGTAAAAGTACTGCAGCTATTGTGTGCGGCGAGGCGAAGGAGAAATTCATGAACGGCCTCCCATGCTCTGGACCTGCTAGCACTGGAGCTTCTGCAAAGGCCTATTTGATCCTGCTCAAAGAGTCCCTGGATTCAGGGTCCATCTGACTTCACTATTTTTCTTCAACATCCCGGTGATGTTGCAGACAATCTCGGCATAGTTGAGAATGAACCTTCTGAGGAAATTTATTCTTCCGAAGAACACCTGTACTTCCTTTTTGTTTCTTGGTAGAGGAATGTCGTTTATCACCTCTACCCGCTTCGGGTCGATCTTCACTCCCTCCTTAGTTACTATGTGCCCCAGTAACTTTCCTTCCTCCAAGGTAAACATGGATTTTTGATGATCTAGAGACAGACCATACCTGCGGCATTTATCAAAGGTTTGTCAAAGGTGCTCTATGTATTCTGCGTCACTCTTTGAAAAGACGGTGATGTCATCCAGGTAGATCACCATAAATTTCTCTTTCTCTCCTATGAAAGCAATGTCCATCGCCCGCTGGAATGTGGCACCAGCATTTATTAGGCCAAAGAGCATTCGGGCATACATGAAGGTCCCCCAAGGCATAGTGAACATCGTCTTCTTTTGGTCTTCTAGGAGCACGGCCCCCTGATTATATCCTGAGAAGCCATCCATCATGGACATGTGGGAGGATCCCACCACCTTTTGTAGGATGTGATCCACCTTCGAGACGAGATAGTTATCTTTGAGGGAGGCTCTGTTCAGAATGCGGAAATCAACGCAAAGCCTGATTTCACCGTTCTTCTTTCTAACAGGCACCAAGTTCGCCACCCATTCAGAGTACCTTAGAGGGACAATAATCTTGGCCTGCAACAGCATCTTTATTTCCCTTTGAATAGCTGGGAGAAGAAGGGGATTGATCTGTCTCAGTTTTTGCTTATGAGGCTTAGCGTCCTCCCTGAGTGGTATCTTCTGTTGTATAATGTCAATATCAAAAGTCTTCAGATCCTGGTATGACAAGAAGAAGACATCTCTGTATGACTGAAAGAGCCTAAGGTATTGATCTTGGTATTCTTCAGGGACCCCTTTTGAGAGCTTTATCACCTTTGGATCTTCTTCGGTCCCAATGTTCACGTCCCTCATAGGCTCGTCAAGGGTCATTTTGCTGGGGTTTACTGGAATATCATTCTTGTCAAACAATCTCTCCAATGGCACAAGGCCCCTGGGGATGACATTTCCCTTTAGTTGCAGAACACGGTGTCCAGTTAGTGTCTCTTCCCATTTGGTTTTTGGTTCTTCATTGTCATCCTCCGGGACTGAATCGATCACCATATTTGAGAACTCGCCCACCGTTTCCATAAAACGCTAGACCTGCTCTTCAATTCGAAGACTTGCCAATGCTTAACGTTGTCCGGAATGGAGGGGCGATATCGCACTTCAACCTCATATCTAAGAAAAGGATTCTGTGGGGGAAGGAAACTACTAGCAGCCACAGCTAAGGATTCTGCCATTATATTCTTATCCCTCAGCATGAACTGAATGTTAAAAGCAGAAAATAAGTTCTCGACTAAATCCCATACCTCATTCCTATAAGCTCTGAGTCGCGAGTGTTTAGTTTGGCATTGGCTCCTGACTTCCCTCACTACAAGCTCTGAATCTTCAAACACCTTGAGTTTATGTATGTTCATGCAATGTTGCGAACATCGGCATCGGGATAAAATCGGCAAAGGTCCGAAAAACCAAAAAAATCGTAAAAATCGGGAAAATATCGGTAAAAATCGGCAAACATCAGCAAAATCAAGATACCATCAAAATATCAATAAAAATCGGCAAACATTGGCTAGGCCAAAAAATCGTGATTTCAAGATAAAATCGGGATGTTATCGAGATGTTCGCAACGCTGTGTTCATGTTCTGCGCTGCTTGCAACCCCAACACAGCAAGGCTTCATATTCAACCACGTTATTTTTAGCTTCGAATTCCAACTTAAATGAGAGGAGAACCAAGCATCCTCCTGGTGATATCAAGAGTACCCCAGCCCCATTTCCTTCTCGTGAGTAAGCTCCATCAAACTGCAATGTCCATATTTCATTTTCCTCTCTGCTCATAGGATTCTCCTGGATTGGTGGACAAATCTTCGTTTCTTGCAAGAAATTTTCGTCCTCCTCGAACATAAGACGAGAATTTGCCCTCCTTAGTATATACTGGAGAATTTGTGGAACCATTAGCTTTGGTGACCATCTTCACGAATCTGGACTCACAATATAATCGTCTTTCCTCCCCACCAAATACTAGAATAGCGGCATAAGTGAGGTCAAGCTTTATAGATCCTCCAATCTTGGTACCCCAGGATCTAGACAACAACATTCCAAACCAAGTTGGGATATCAGCCACAACAATGTCCATAACCACGCTTTTGGCTGGAATCTGGGCTAAATTTACTACCAGATCTTTTATCATGCCCAAGCATTTTACCCTCTTGGAATCAAAAGAATACAGATCTTTATAAGGCCTGGTGATCTGCAACCCCAATTGCTCCATGACAGTCAATGGCAAAAGGTTATGTAAAGCTCTGGAATCTAACATGCAGTTGTGCAATAACAGGTCATGTATAACTAGAGTCACGTAGAATGGAGGAGTGGCCGAATCCAACTCTTCTACATGAGGTCCAAAAACTAACATGGGTCTTTCTTCTTGGAGATTGAGGCTGTCAGGGAGAGGGCCTACGCTCTAGGGCAGCATGAACTGAGAGACTTGGGCCTTGTACGAGGGTTGTTTTAGGAGCTCGATCAGGGGGACCAGGATCTTGACCTTTTCTAATTCTTTCTGGAGGCTAAAGGCCATGGGAGCTTTTTCTGTGATAACTTCTTTGAAGTGCTCTTTAGGAGCGTCGGGCAGTTTCAAGGGTGTAGCTGTGGACCTCTCATTTTGGGGAGGATCAGAGCCCTGTTTCAAGGAGGTGGGCGCAAAGGCTTTATGATGGACAGACTCTTCTAAAGGCTTTTTCCCCTTATTGGCAAAACTAGAAGGGGTTTGCTCTCTTGATGTCGACTCTTCATCTTGTTGCTGCACTCGGGTTCTCTTCCTAAAGGACTTGAGATCATACTTCCTGTGGAGTTGAGCTTGCATGAAATCCACAAACTGCCTGCAATAATTGTCAATATCTCGATCCTCTAGGGGGACTTCCTTCTCTTCCGGCTCTTATTGCAGGGTGAGTTCACCTTCTTCATCCTTTGAGTAAGTGAGGAATTGATCTTCTTGATTGTCTGTGACTTCCTCGGCATGTCCCTCCATTTTCCCTTCCAGGTATAGGGGAGGTTGAATGTGATCTTGCTGCTCTTTTCTTTCTCGCTGCAACAACTGCAGAGGGGGCTTCCGGTACTGGGGATTAAACCCACGGTTTGGAATCATTTGGTTACGACGAGGAGGGGAATTCTTGGCCTCCAATTCAAGCTTCACCAGCTTATTTGAGAGGTTCTTGATCAACTTATTCATCCCTTCGATTCTATCCTCCTGTGATTCCCTCTCTTGATTAGAGGTAGAAGCCTCCTCTCTACCCCTTCTCCTGGCCTCATGCTCTGTCCTCCCTTTGAATTTACCTGTAGAAGCAAAGTTTGCTTCTACCTCCAGTGCATCAGTCTGGATCTGATCTAGAGATGCAGACTTTCTTTCCTTTAAGGTGAACCCAAATTCTGGTTCAAAAGCTCCTGCAAAAACCACCTTAGCAGCTGCCTATGGTCAGAAGAGTCGAACTTCTGATTTATTTGAAAAGAGTGGAGCGATGATTTGAACAAGAACTCGTTCCATCTGTTATATCTGCGGCACTAAGGAAATGGAGAGTGACTGGTGTGACAAGAGATGAAGAGCGAAGTATCTTTGCGGCCAAAGGAAGGTTTCGACTATTCTGAAGATGACTGATGGCTTGTAAGGGTTGTGGTCTTTCTTATTATTGGAATCAAGGGTTCTGTTTGTTGTGGAAGGTGGATATCGGCTGATTCACTCTTCCAAATCTGAATAAACTAATGCATGTCTGAAAACCATATCACGCTGAGGGTTTACAATTATGAAAATTTCTGGGTTTCATATTGTTTTATTGCTGCAGGTGGTAATCGCATGTTCTGAAGGCACTCACTGACTACTCTGAAATTCTTGGTTGTTGTAGGGTATTACAACATCTACCAAGAAGGAAATTTTGTCTTAAATTTTGACACTAGGATTGCTTAATATTTGGGACAGTCTCAGCGCTCTAGGGCATAAATTTTTGAGCATGCGTTTTATGGCTTCCTAAACAGTGAAGACTTGAGAGAGCTTTGGGATAAGTGCTAGTATTGGACATAAGCATTACAGACTTGGTGCTTTCATGGGCAGTTTGTGTTTTGCATTAGAAGAATATATATATATGGTCGGGCTTGAATTCTCTTGGAACTCAAAATTTTGCTTGGGACACATCTCTGCATTCTCATCATCTTTGTTACTTCATAAACAGGGTGAAGTATAGAACGAATTGTTGGTTTGACTGATATCTGAAGTAGGTCAAGATGGGGAGCAATTTTAACCCTTGTTGCTAAGATTCTTGTTGGTCCTGAAGCAAGCCCTAAATTGAATTTGCAGTCCCAAAATTTTGGTTGGAATTGTTGAAGATAATACCAAGGAGAGGTGTTATCCATTGAAAAAGGTAGTAGGATACTTTTAAGTGATGTAGCCAATGTATGAGGGGGTCATTTGAGAGAAATGATCTCAGCCATATATCATGAGACTTAGAGATTAAATCTCAGCAATTGGATCTTAGGTTTACGTACTCAATCTTTTCCAAGGAGACGAAAGAGGGAAAAGGGATCTCATTCTTCACTTCACACTTGAGAGAGAGCATGAGGAGAAGAGAGGAGAGGAGAAACTTCATGGAGGAGGAGAGAAATTGCAGCTAGAGAAGAGGAGCTCGAATCCCATGGAGGATAACCTTCAACTGGAATGAAAATCGAGGAGCTGAGGCACGGTTTTCAAGGGATAGCACCAATATCTATTCTTCTTTCAATATTCTGAGAGATTTCTTTTACAGATCACAGAATGGATATGTTGATAACGAGCAGAGAGTCAAAACTAAGGGACAGCCATGATAGCCTGTGTCTTCTATTCCTGCAGATGATTGTGATGTTTGATGGGAGTGATATTTGAGTTCTTTTTATTTTCACTGGAAGGTAAAATTATGAAAGTGTGCAGCAGAATTGTACCTTTAGTATAGGGTTGGAAAAAGGACTGCAATTATTCACAAAATCTCTATTATATTTTCATTTCTGGTGCTATCATCTGCATATGTCGGTTGCCTCATGTAGTGAATCCCTCTCTACATGCCAAGTTTAATGGTCAATTAATGGTAATGAATCTAATTTAACTATTGATTCTAAGAGACTCAAGAAATATTCATCCTATCTCAAATATGCCATCCAAGGCAAGCTCTCTAATTTTGCACATTTAATCATTTCAAAAAGACAGATCATACTTTCACAGCTGCATGGAGAATATATGTTTCAAATTTGAAAAGAACATGGCAAATTATGGTGATAATATTTTATATTGCTTACCTACGAACCAGTTAAGGCCACCTGTTTCCATCAACGGGACTGTGGCCCTCTGCATAAGGCTAGAACTCAAGCTAAAACCTTCATTTCTGGAGGTAATTATTGTAATGGAAGCACCTGCAGCATCTTTCAACCTAGCTTGCTCCAAATCATTGATGCTTATATCATCCTTTTTATCATTGTGAGAATTGGTGTCAATAAAATTAGAAACTACAGAAATAACATGCGCAAGTAAGCATTTCAAGAAGCTCAACTGCACTGACAAAGAATAGGGTAGTGATTCTTCTATTGCAACAGCACTGGTAAGTGCCTTCAACTGAACCACTGCAGCTGAAAAATACACAATTCCAAGCTTCAGATTCAAGTCAACAAAATGAATTTCACACCATAAAAGATCAGGCACATTAAAAAAATGTCTCCTAGAATATTTAAAAGAACATAACAGCACCAACAAATGACCAATCCACAGAAAAAAATGCTCACTCAAAGTAGATTAGAATGAACAGAAAGTATGTCAAGCCTGAAATTGAGTCCCAAGTAAATATGAATGAACTATGAAAGCAAATGGCTAGGTGATAACTTTTATTTGATTCTAAAAGCCACCTCTTCACTGGATATGAAAATTGGGGCTAGTAGATAGGAGGTAAACTCTTGAATAAGTAATTGAAGTTTATCGAAGAATGTAGCTATGGTCGATCTTCATAATATTGTTTTACTGATGTATTTTGAATAATTAAAATTATTATTGACAAACATGTTCTTCATACTTTGTATTGGTCAAAAGAAAAATATAGAAGGCATGTTCTTCGTGACCCTTTCAAAGCAAGAAAATTAATTTTTGTTAAGTGTCATTTAACCTACCAAGTTGCCAAGTCGGCCCTCCTAACCCTCATGTCAGCTCAGCTTAAGTGGCACCCTTTCGCATGGCTTGGAGTCTATATATATATATATATATATAGCCCACTCGCATTCCTCATTTGATACACAACACACACTCATATTTCTGAAATACCCTCGCTCAAGGAGACTTGGAAGGCCGAGTAGAAGACGAAGTTACATATCTCTGATCTGCCCTCGCTCAAGGAAACTTGGAAGGCAGAATAGAAGACAAAGTTTGAGGCATAATATTCTGTGGTTCAGTGGCTCGTTCCTGTGGAAGAAGTGTGAAGTCTGAGGCTACTGTAGGCCAAATTGTAGCTATATTACAGACCTGGTACAGACCTCTTTTGTGGACAGATTTGGGAAGCATTTTGTCGTGGTATGCTGGAGGGTTGACTTGGCACTTAGAGATTCGTCATCTTAGCTACTTTGCTGGTCAGATTGTATATGACTTGATGTCTTGTTGACTTGATTCTATAAGGAAAGGATTGCTGAGTTTTTCCCCTTGGAGTGGGGTTTTCCCAGGATAAATTCTTGTGTGGCTGTCTCTTCATGTTCTTCTGTTATAGTTCTCTGTATAATTGTTTTATGTTACATAATAAATGAAAGAAAATATCAAACTAAGTGTAAAAATCATAAGAAACAATTATCAAGTTAAGACAGCTACCAAAAATTCAACAAAGTTAGGCCATAAAAACCTCTTGAATTGGAAATCAAATATATTGGGTAGAGTTCGAAATGAGGAAACAAAAATGGAAACCACAATACAGACTAATTGAAAATATCTACACTTCCATTGTTAGTGTCATTGATACTGGGAATAAAAAGAACAGTTCAAATTTTAAGTCTTAGTCAGCATTATCAATATACAGTTTGAATTTAAGTATGTCAAATAGAGTTTAAGAGATAGGTAATAATGGAGTGGGAATAAAAACATGGTCAAAGGATAATCTGCTAAAGGGTTAATAATCACATCAAACAGAATAGTTTAGAAAAATATAAAGGAAAAATGAGTCAAACCTTATCCACCAGAGAATATCTAATTTCTTTCTGGAGAACATTGATTGTCAAACTGGAATTTGAGCATCCAAGCTTAATAATAAGCATCATGCTAGCCCAAGGCGTTAGCTCAACCAGTTGTCTCAATGTTTCTGCACATTTGGCTAATTTCATGCCTACAAGTGCCTGATTCTAAACTCCCTAATTTAGATGCACTAGTCTATGCCAACAGGCTTACTATGGATGTCATCTCTGAATGCCGGGAAGCATCACTTGGGTTTCCCTGTGAGATTTCCTTCGCCAAAAAAAACATCACTGAACTAGCTAAATGGAGTTGCGCTAAAGAAATAAAACTTCAAGAGAATACAGGCAACCAAAATAAGTAGTGATTAACAGCTAAGATTACATTTTGACTTGATCTGCTTTTTCTAGAAGTTTCACCCACAGTTTAGATTATTCAGTGTTTTAAAAATCGGACTCGGGTTCCGATTCAGCCGAGGGTCGGCTCCGACTCCAACTCCGACTCGGTATCGACTCGGCTGATTCAGTTTCAATGACTCGGTTTTTGTAAAAAATACATTAAATATTAATTTTTTTGCAAAAAAACATAATTTTAAAGATTTTTATTCATGTTTCGAAACACAAAGCATTACAATATAGACAAAAGACAACATATGATCAAAGTAGGCTCATGAATATATCCATTATATCAAAATTGCAACCAGTGCACTGTCCAATACATGATGATGAGATAGAGATCAAAACAAAAAACATCAACAAGGATGTTCTAAATGGCCTCCACAACAAAACATGAATAATCACTACTGCTAGACATCTAACAAGCCAATATCCTCTTCCTCAAACTCTGAACCAGAGGGGGAAACCGCTCGCTCCTCCTCTGAATCAACATCCTCAACTGGAACTATAGCCTTGCCCTTACCAGTACCACCCTGAGATAGACGAGTTATGCGCCTCTGTCGTGGCTGACTAGAGAAAGTACCTGTGCCTGCAACTGGAGGGCTTGGGACTGGGTCTGCTACTAGTGGATCTGCATTGAGCATAGCCTCTACCTATGTATCGAATTCAATCCCCACACCAATATCCTCATCAGAGTCAAACTCTGGTGGACAAGTCTCCACTACCCAATCTAATGTTGGATCAATATCCTCCAACACAATGGGATCTGAATCAGGTCTTTTGTTCAGCAATTGGTTGCATCTTAGTCGGAGGTTGTACTAGACATACACTAGATCATTTAACCGTTTTTGCTCCAAACGGTTTCTCTTCTTTGTGTGAATCCTCTCAAAGGCAGACCAATTGCGCTCACACCCAGAAGCACTACAAGTTTGAGTCAAAATGTGGATTGCAAACCTTTGCAATTCAGGACAATGGCTACCAAATGCCTCCCACCATTGTGCTGCAAAAAATGAGTTTCAATTAGCTCAACAATTTATATCCAACTTTGAAATTGAAATTATAAATAATTATACAAAATAATAAAATATGAATTTGAAAATTGAAATTCCTTGTTTACCTGGCTCATCTGATTCCCTTGCAATCCTTGCAAGGTTCTTGCTAAAGGTACCTGTGGCTTGGCTGAACACAGTGATCTGATTGTGTATTTTCAACTGCTCACTCTCTGTGGGGATCATGCGATCAATGCAGTCAATCAATCCATCTCTCACCTCCCCATTCAAAGCTCTTGCTTCTTGAGCTTTATAATGATACCTTGGGTTCAGAAAATACCCAACTGCATGTATAGGGCGATGGAGTTGATTGTTCCATCTCTTATCAATGATTGCCCAAATGGGCCCATACTTAGCCGCTTTGTCCTTGTATGCTGCCCTTATTTTCTCCTTTGCTTGATCCATAGCCTCATAAATGAAGCCCATAGCCAATCTTTCCCCGTCCACCAAGCGCAACACCTTAACCAGTGGCTCAGCAAGTTTCACAATCTTTGCTGCCTTTCTCCAAAATATTTCTTCATTGACTTTCCTTTTCACATCTTTGCCATTTTGTTTGTGAGCCCACTGACATTCATTCCATTCATCACTAGAAAACAACTTCTGCAAGTTTCTGTGTTGGGCAAGCATAGATTGCAATGTCAAAAAATGTGTTGCAAATCTAGTGATGGCAAGCCTAATAATTTCCTTGCCCCCTGTGTTTTTCCTCGTCAGATTCAGAATCCATGAGTGATTGTAAATATATTTTGTGATGCATTTGGCATGCTCTATAGTGTTCTTGATCCAGTCTATTTTGCCAATATCCTCAAGCATGAGGTCTATGCAATGTGTAGCACATGGGGTCCAAAACACAGTTCGGTGTTTTTCCTCTAACAATTACCAGCAAGAACATAGTTAGAGGCATTGTCTGTGATGATTTGAACAACATTTGCCACCCCCACCTCTTCACCAACCTCATCCAAAAGATGAAACAACAAATGTGCATCTTTCACCCTATCAGATGCATCAACTGATTTTAGAAACATGGTTCCTCGTGGGCAAAAGACAAGAAAGTTTATGATGGTACGGTTCCTCTAATCAGTCCATCCATCTGACATGATGGTACATCCTGTATGTGCCCATGAGTTTTTGAATTCTTTCAAATAATCATCAATGGACACAATCTCTTTTTGCAAAAGAGATCCTCTTAACTCATGCATAGTAGGGCCTTTGAAGCCCTTTCCAGCAGCATATATGGCATCAAAAATAGGTTCATAATATGGTGAACGAGTAGCATTGAAGGGAATATCAGCATCATACCACCATCTAGCAATGTAATCACAAGCAACATCTCTCAATTCTTTTTTCCAATGAGCATCTAAAGTGGGTTGCACTTGACCTCTACTTGGAGGACTAGGACCATGTGCACTATCAGAGGGAGGAGAGGGCATGAAAAAACTTTTGATAGTACCCTTATTTCTCATTGCACCCTTGCCCCTTTCAGAAATAGACTCCATAGAAGGAGGAACATAGTGAAAGGGGTTTGATGCATCAGTGCAAGCGATAGATGAAGAACCCTCATAATCAAAACTTGGGTTGGCAGCCATCATGTGTTGTAGATTTCTCTTCCTCCCAATTTCAGCCTCTATTTCTTTTTGCCTAATTTTGTCTTCCTCAAACTTCTGAAATTGCTCTTTCAACTCCTTCCTAATTTCCCCAATGTTTTGTGCTTCACATGGAGTAATTTGGCCTCTAAGACCAGCCAAATGTAGTTTCAGTCTATGAATGCCCCCTCCACCCCCCTTAATTTTTCTCTTACAAAATTTGCAATGCATTTGATCATCAACCATTTCAACATATGCCCAAGAAGCATCTTTCACTCTAGGGGCCATTTTGGACTGAGTTTATGACTTGGAAAGAAAAGGTTTAAATCTGAAAATGAAAACAAAAAAAGACTATTCATTCTATGTTCATTTCTTTCACCAAAAACTATGTTTACCATTTTCAGATTTGCAAAATAAATAAAACAAGCAAAGGCAGATTTTAGAAGAGAAAATAAATACCTCTAGTCTCTAGCCTCCTCAATGCAGCTCCAACAAACCAACTTCTCAATGCTGCTCCAAAGTTTTCCCAATAAACTCCTCACTGCTGCTCCAAAGTTTGCCCAAAAGAATCCTCAAAGCTGCTCCAAAACCAACTCCACAACTCTTCACAAATTCCTCACAAATGCTCAAGCAAATTCAATGAGATAGATGTGAGGTATTGAGAGGGGTTGGGTAGGTTAAATAGGATGGGGAGGGGTTAGATAGACAAACCAAAACCTAACAACAAGTTTAAACCAGGTTTGAAGTCCGTTTTTTGGGAGTTTTTGGAGCCCGCGGCCGGCTGGGAGCTGACCGGCTGAGCTGGCCGGTTTGTGACCGAGCCGGCCAAGTCGGTGTACGGCTCGGTCCCAAATCGGCCACCGGACCGGTTTTACCACCGAGTCAAACTGACCATCCCTTTGGCTCAGTCAACTCGTTCGGTTCCGAGTCTGGACAGCTGATTTTGAAAACTATGAGATTAATACCCATTAATTATTTTAATTTCCTAAGTTTAGACTTATTAAAAAAAATTAATTTATCAAATAAAACTGTTTCCGGGTGGAATTTACCAAAACAATTTTTGGGTTATGTGGAATACATGTGTCTAAGCCTCTCCACAAAGTTTGAGACTCACAGCACATTTGATGCTACCACAAATCAACACTCCCTCTTAGCGAGGAATGTGTTCTAGCAAATTATGCCTTGTTGCACACTACTCTAACTCTTAAGCATCTCCCTCTGCGTTGTTGATGTATGACATGTTGTCCACAAACTACTGCGTCGCTGCTACAACTGTATTGTTGCTGACCCTGCCACGATCAACAATGCATCTGTATTGTAACTCCCTCTCAAAATGTTGAATCTGTTGCTAGCACTGCCACTGCTAACAATGCATTTCAACTCAGTCGCTGAGAGAAGCAACTGAAAAACATCCATGAAAATGAACAAGTGTTCAGGATGCATCTCAACGTTGAAACTCTGACTGCTGCTAGTCCCACGTTGTCCCTCTGAAGCATTATGTTGCTTCAGATTTTGGCGCTGCTAACTACTGCATTTGTCGCTCCAACACTCCTCTGCACCGATTGAAACTCCTTCAACCTGCTACTACTGATCTTGGGCTCCCGTAGCAATGTCATGATCCAAGAGGTGGACTCCTCAAGGATCTTGCCCAACTGAAGTTCTTGCGAACTTACAGCTCAATGTCGCTACATCTCCCTCCTAGAGATGTGTGGGCACTGATGGCATACTCATCCTCCTCGATCTTTGCGGGTGCAGCGTTCGGATTGCGCTTCTCGTCCTTGTCATTTTTCTTCAAAGGACATTGGACAGCGTAGTGACCAAGTTCACACACCTAAAGCACTTTATCTTCGAGACGTCCTTCTTTCGTCTCTATTGCCCCTTGGATATAAGGGCTGCATTTTCCTCCTCCTTCATCTTCGACCCACTGCTGCTGTTGTCGTCAAGTTTGCACTTGACTAGGTCCCTCCTTAGCTCTTCTTGTCGAAGAGCAACCCACATCTCTTCCCAGTTAGGCAAGGTTGCTCTGCCCAAGATACTCTGGACAAAAACCTGCCATTCTTTTGTGACTGTGTTGAGGGCTCGCCTTACCATCACAGTAGGTTGAGGTGTGGACCCCACGGCTGCTAGCTGATCATGGATTTCCTGAAGTTTTGACAGTAACAGATCAATATGCTCCCCCTTCTGCATCATCCTTGGCCTTCATATAGTGTTGCCAAGGCTTCCCACAACTGCCTAGTTGTGTCCTTGTTGGCTATGTGGGATACAATATGATCTTTGACTCCATCAAGGAGCAGCCTCTTAGCCTTCGCCATATCAGTCGTGCACTTCCTCAGCGGATCTGAATCTGTAGGGACAGCTACCATACTCGTCACGAAAAGCTTGAGATTGTATTCATCTAGAAGGCATGTAATTCTCGCCTTCCAGATTACATAGTTGGAGGCTCCCTCCAACCGATCCTGATCTCTAAGCCCGTGAGTTGCCATGGCCGTCAAGAATGTCGAATCTGCTCCCTCTTCTTCCCCCTCTGCGCAGCACTGGAATGGCTTACGCACTCTTTGCTGGAGCTTGTAGATCTGCCACCCAGATCTGCTGCTCAGATCACAAAAAATGGAATTCCCCGGCTAGGAACTCCCAGAGGAAGAAAATCCCCTCACTATGCTTCCTCTTTCTCTTCTGATGACCTTCTTCCCAACAAAAATTGCCTACAAAAAAACTACGTCCCACCAGCTTTGCGCTGAGGCTCTACGCTACTCCCTATGGCTTGGAAATATCTCGATCTGGAAGCCTTGCCTCTCTGTCGACTCACTCAGAGTGAGACTTTCCACGAAACTTCAGCCCTTCTGCCCTGGACTGCGCAATCCCTCTGGGGATTCGAATTGTTGTTTTTTGCAGCTATTTGGCCTCCTACTTAGCGTTGGATATGTCCGTCTTGTTTCATCTACAACGCTCCACAAGCTCTGATACCATGTGAAAATTCCAAGTCCTAGATCTGGAATCCTACTGGAGCTAACTGAATTATCTTCACCTACTTGAAAATTAAATTAACAAGTTATTTGTAGATTTATTTTGAAAACATTGAAGTAATTACTGTTACAGCCTTCACTTAATTAATTTAGATGCGGGAGCAAAAAACTGAACAAAAGAAAAACATCACACTGAACACCATTATTTTTCGACAAACGTCCCCAGAGAAACCCAGTGCGGGAAAACCAGTGCAGCAGATCTGTGGGTTTTATTATTAAGCAGCAGTAAATCCTGAATACATCTTTGAATGTCACTCCGGACAATTCAGTTACAGAGAACATCACTGACAAAAAGATTAGTGAGGTTACCTCACACTATCACTGGAAGTCCCGGCTAATCCGGCGACTGAATGAGATGCCTCTGACAGGCTTTGCGTTGCCTCTGCGCAGCCCCAGCATCAACCCTTTTGGGCACTGCGTCACTCAGCTTGTGAATCGATCTGCTCCTCAGAAATTTCGATCTCTGCCTCCTGGTCTCACACCCCGGCTCTCGGCGTCTAAAATTGATTCTTCAGCAAACCCTTCGGATTTCCTCTTGCCATCTACGCAGCGTCTGCGTAGCCCTGCGTGGGTCTGGGTCAGCCTCTCTGGCTCTGCACTTGAGTTGTTGGATCTCTCTCTGCCCTTCTCTGCTGATGATTCTCCGGCTGAGAAAGATTTATCTCCAGATACTGTCTCTGCCCCTCTCTGCAAAAAATCTCTAGATCAAAGTTTCTCCCTGAGCACTGCTCACTAAAGAAATCGACCACTTGATCCTCTCGGTGTATTTTTCCAAATGACCCTCAAGTCTTTTCGTTGAGACTTCAACGACCGAGATTAGATCTCCAATCAACAGCTAAGATTACATTTTGACTTGATCTGCTTTTTCTAAAAGTTTCACCCACAGTTTAGATTAATACCCATTAATTGTTTTCATTTCCTAAGTTTATACTTATTAAAAATAATTAATTTATCAAATAAAAATGTCTCCGGGTGGAATTTCCCAAAACAATTTATGGGTTATGTGGAATACATGTGTCTAAGTCTCTCCACAAAGATTGAGACTTCAACGGCCAAGATTAGATCTCCAATATCAGCTAAGATTACATTTTGACTTGATCTGTTTTTTCTAAAAGTTTCACCCACAGTTTAGATTAATACCCACTAATTGTTTTAATTTCCTAAGTTTATACTTATTAAAAACAATTAATTTATCAAATAAAACTGTCTCCGGGTGGAATTTCCCAAAACAATTTAGGGGTTTTGTGGAATACATGTGTCTAAGTCTCTCCACAAAGTTTGAGACTTAGAGCACATACGATGCTACCACAAATCAACAGTAAATGTTAAATCTCTTCTTATTACTTCTTATGTGTTCTTCATCAAGCAATTATACAAATGTTCAGTCTTTCAAGAAAAACAAAGAGACAGACACAAAAGTTAGGCTCCAAGCCCGGACCAAACCCCACAAGGGGGAAAACCCAACAATCCTTCTCTTCTAGAATCAGATCAAAATGAGATATCCAACACCAAGACCAAGACCAGAACTATCACCAAAAACTCCAAGTCCAACACTCCTCCAAGTCACCTCCAAAGTCAAAGTCAAAGTCAACATAGGTCAAATTGGTCTTCCTGAAATTTCGGCCTCTGAAAAACAAAGAGACCAGACACAAAAGTTAGGCTTCAAGCCTGGACCAAACCCCACAAGGGGGAAAACCCAACAATCCTTCTCTTCTAGAATCAGATCAAAATGAGATATCCAACACCAAGACCAAGACCAGAACTGCCACCAGAAACTCCAAGTCCAGCACTCCTCCAAGTCACCTCCAAAGTCAAAGTCAAAGTCAACATAGGTCAAATTGGTCTTCCTGAAATTTCAGCCTCTGAAAATTCGGGCCTGCAGTAGCACAGAAAATTCGGACTGTACATAGAATTTTGCCCTCACACGTGCGAGTTGTCCACATCAGAAATTTTGATCAACAAAATATTTTCTCTCTCCTTTGTCTTCTGCTCTTTGCTCTCCTTCGTATGGTTCAGACCTACTTCCTGTTGTATGATTGGATGATCTCCCAGATGAGTCAAATTGCCTCTTATATATAGCTGTCCAGGAGGGTCGAATAGGCGCCATTCTGGAGAACCAGACCGACTTGTTCCAAAGGAGGGCTGACTTGCTCATTTGGTGGACTTTGACTCAAACAAAAATTCAAATTTCTTTTTCTTACAAATGTCCAAATGGGATATGACTCAAATATATTTTTCTGACTCGTAATAAATTCTTTTTGACAAATTTTGCCTCTATAAGCATGAAGAACATCCTTTGACCAACAATGAAATATAATAATGAATATAATAAATACATAAATTATAGATTTACATTACATTATGAAGACCGGCACTAGTTATATATATTCCAAACCATTAGAGAGAAAATATGACAAGTCTGTTAATGCTATACCATGTAAAGGTGAAATTTGAATATATAAAATAAATATTTCAAAATGGCACCAAGTGCAAATTGAAATAAAAATCAGGCTTCAACAACAAAATACATAATAAATGAGGCTCTAAATGGCCTCTAGACTCTAGAGTCCTAAAAACATGCTACAAGCGCTCCCTTTTTCCTAGCCTTGTCTTCTTCAAATTTCGCAAGATAATTTTGCAATTGCAATCTAATCTGTCCACTCTCCTCTGATGGGGCCATCATCCATGCCTCCAAGCCAAGTTGTTGAACAAGTCAATATGGTCAAGGGTCAACTCATCCGAGTTAACCGAGTCCACGTCAACTTGCTCTGAGTTTTTAAATAGTGATTGCTACTGGTTTTCATGCTCAAAAGGAGAAACACAAAGTTATGTCTGATCCAAAATCTTGCCAAGATACAAACCAAAATGAAGGATATTTTGGATCATACACCAAATAATTACAAAGAGTTTAATGATTAGCATGGGGTTCCTCATTAATTCAAGGTGGTAAATGGAGTATGGTTGCATATGGACAGGTAGAGGTTCCCAAATATGCAGTATCATAAGCTCAAACGTTTCCAACACGGGGCCTATACCATCACTCAGGAAGCTGGTTCCAAATTCCAAGTTCTCCAACACATTCCAGTTAGATTTTTCAGCTCAACTTGGCATTTAAGGATGTGGTTAATATCAGTCAGTTTAAGTTGTATGAACCTTCACATATTTGATAAGGATGTTCCAGTCTGTCATTCAGTGGACACCATATTTGACTTTCAGCCTCCTCCTTTGCAGGAAGACACTTTGCTCAGTATTAATACCAGGACTCCAGGAAGAAACTAGAAAACTAATTACATGTCTGGTCATAAGTGCAGATTAGCTTCTCAGGCCAAGTGGTTGTTTCAATCCACTTTTCAACAGTAGTTCTCCCTTTCCAGCAGAAAGTGGGGTCAATTTCACCTAAGGGGGAAGTAATGAGAATCATTTGAAAAAGTGGATGTAAATATTGTATTGTAAGGTTTTTTATTTTCTTCTTTTAGCTTTTTCTCTTTTAACTTCTTTTGGTTTTTATTCTCATCCAAGTTTTCCATTTACGGATGAGATAGCTTTTCTTCTTTTAGTTCTTTTTCCCATCCACATTTTCCCATTATGGATGAACTTTGTTTAGAAAATATACCCATTGAACTCTACAATATATACATATAATGCAACAGGTGACAAAGACTTCCCACTTTTGCTACAGCAACCTCGTTTTCTTGTTTTAGAGTGTTCATTGCTTTTCTGTGTTTCAGCTGTGAGCACACATCAGAATGCTGTGACAAAGTCTGTCCTAATCCTTTACATTATTAGGACATTTGTACCAAGTACCAACCATAATTGCAAGATGTCTTGCAGCAAATCATCCATTTACTGATGTCATCATCGACTAGGATGAATTTATTGCTATGGGTCAGCATCAATAGGATTCTTCTTATCCTTTTCGTTTTCTCATAATGAAATTTTCAGAGAGAGAGAGAGAGAGAGAGCTTGGAAAGAAAATCATAAGGATACTAGGCAGCAAAAGAAGATGGGTTCAAAAAAGCCTCTTGTGTTCTTATTATCCAAAAACTAATTTCGCAATAACTTTCCAGCTTAGAAGATATCATATTTAGGTTATAAGTACCAACTTGTAATTGATGAAACAAGAAACACTAAAAACAACATCGTGTCAAATTGTAAAAAAAATAGTGGAACCTGTGGGTCATTGGGCAAGATTAAAAAGCAAAACAATAAACAGAACAAAATTGACAAAAAAAGTTCCATGATACCTTTCATTAGAGCCACAAGAGTTTGCAATCCTCCATAATAGCTGAAAACCCTTTGATTGTGTACTGAACGAGTTAATATTCTCAATGTATCCAATATTTTTAAACCTCTTTCAATTTTAGCTGGGTTTGGAGATGGATCTATTGAATCTGGAATTGATTGCACTGCAGTTTATGTAAAATGAAAGCAATAAGCAGTCATGTATACATATCATTCATGTAGTGATTGTCCAATATATAAATAATAAAATATTCATAATAAAATGTCAAGCGCCACAAATTCTGATACAGAAACCAAATTATGCAGCTTTAGTGAAAAGGAATTCCTTACATTCTGTAAGAAAATCAACTATGCCCTTTGTTTCCAGAATTAATGCCAGAATAACTCTCGTGGGATGGCCAGCAAAGCAGCCTCTAATGGTGTCTCCATCATAAGAGGTGCCCCGTGAGTAAGATGGCGCTGTCACAACAGCATCTTTCAAAGATAACTCATTCTGCCACTCATCAGGCCTCCAATCTTGAAATACTTGTAGAAAATGTGAAAGGAAAGCTTCTAAGGCTTTTTCTTTTTCTTCCTGCATATATAGCAGCATAATCAAACATTCTATCAAACTTAATTTATTACAATGTCACAAGCACAATAATAAATTGAATTACCAAAGAAACCCCAATGCAGAAATGGTATCAACATGCACTGATGTACAGACTATAAAATTCTATCTCTGAAGCCACAGTAGTTGATCACAGTATCGTTTCTACGAGGCATCTTTAGATTATCAGTATCCTACCTTGTTATATGATTCCAACAATTTTGAAAATATAGGGTAGAGTAAATTTTTCTATCATAATTTTTAGCTCCCTCTTATGACAACAGATCAATTTTACCTCACAAATAACAACTTTCAAAACGGACAAGATGTCATGAGTACGTGTATATATATTTTCCTTGTATCTTAAGTCCTCCTCGTCAATGTTATTAGAAACTAGAACCAAACCAGAACCAGCTAAACTGGTTGACCAAACCAGTTCTAGGGGTTAATACAGGCAGAAGCAGTCCCTCAAACTGGTAATGACTAGTTTCGATCTGAACCAGCCCTGAACCAGTCTGAGACTATGAAGTCTGAACTGTTGAATGGTGTTGTCATTGTTGCCAACATTGGTCTTTGAACACTCTTAATATTCATCTTTGGATTGCACTGATTGGAAGCTCCAAGGTAAGGAAAGGAAAAGAATGAAGCAAGCCCCTGCAGTGTGGTAATGATGCCCCGTACTTGATAAAGATTTTGAATAGGAAAATATGTGATTTGGAAAGCAAGACCATCAGCACTTGATTGTCCTCGTCATGCCGATTCCAACGATAGGTAGCATGCCCCATAACTCCTCACGGTTGAGGAGATATGTCCAGCCAAAGTTGGAGCCCCAGTATGTAGTCAACTAACCCCAAACTGTGATGCTAATGGCAACTTGATGATTGGTCAATTTTGGGTCAGTTGATGGATTTAAAGATGGTACCAATATTCAATTATTTTTGATAATTTTCATGGGCTTTGAGCTGCCCTAATCAGTCCTATTTTAAGTTAAGAAAAACCTCTTTTAAGTCGGCTTCAAAGGGTAGTTAGTTTTGGCTCCAAAAATTTTAAATTTTAAATTCAAATTTCAATTTTATTATAGGTCGGCTTCACTGTTTTAAGGCCATGCCCTCCACTCCATTATTCGACCAGCAGATTCTACTGCAACTTCGACCTCTCCAACAGATTCACAGCTTCGACCTAGCTGCAGCTTCGATGCAGCTTCAGAATTTTGTCTTGCCTAGTAACTATAGAAACCCTAACAGAAGAGAGAGAGAGGGGCCCAAAACTTTGATCTTGTTCTTCTTCTTCGTTCTTTCCAGCTTCTATCTTGAGGAGATCAAACTTGTTTGAGAGTGTGTCCAAATGAGGTCGAGTTCCTTCTAACTTCTTATATATAGGCTATTAAGGGGTATGAATTGTTATCTTTAGGCCGACTTGTCCCTTCATGTAGCCCGACTTGTTCTTTGCGCCATGAGGAGATCTTGGAGGGTCTTTTGACTCTACTTTGACTAAATAAATTTTTCTTTACTATATGTAGCATGCCCAAATGGGTCTTCAATACATGACAATGACTCAATTGACTTTATGACAAACCTAGAAGTGCTCAATGGGGGATTGACCTATAAAATAAATTTTTGTAATATCCCGAAAGGAAATAAACAGCAATACAAGCACATAAACAAAGACATACAACAACTATAGACAAATCATAAGGGAAACAAACAATATGGAGAACGTTGAGCCATTTTATTAATACTGAGAAATGAAAATGAGTACAGAGGTGATCATAATGATGGCACCTCGGTTTGCACTAGGCAAGCATAGAAAGACTCTCAGGAAATGACCCAGAATCGCTGCTCCCTCTGGACTGCGTTACCTCCCAAGCTGCTGGTACTGCCACTGTGTTGCTGCTACTGTTGGAATAAACTGAATCTTTGGGGCTGCTCACCACCTCAGAAAATTCTGAAACTTCGGAAATGACCTCTACTCCCAATACCCAGAAAAGCCCAGAAAGCTTTTCTGAAATGGCCGACCCCCGAAAATGGCTCCCTTGAGGCACTACGCTATTCCTCAAGGAGGAACGCTGGCTCTGAATAATCTGCTCCACATAATGGCTGCTAACTCTTCCAAATGCTGGAATAGGGAAGGGTTGGCCCCTTACCCACTATCCCGAGCTGAATCCACCAACAAACCCCCAATCCGGAACCACCTCCTCTCAAGACTGCATCCTCCCTCTCACTGACTGCGTTGTCTCTCTGAGTGGATGCTCCCCCTGTGGTAGCTGCAAATCTCTCTGGGAAAACAAGGATGAAACTCCTCACCCGAGCAGGCACTCGAAGTCCCCCAAGGCTGAGGTTGGGATCTCCGAATGGAGACACCCAATGTACTGAACAGTACATGTAGACTTTGCTAAACAGCGAGCGTGCTCAATGTCAGAAGACAATTCTCAAAGATGCATAATCAAAATGAATGAGAATGAGGGGACCCCTCCTCCTTTTATGCTTGGTGAGCCTTTCCCTCACCTAGGCCCCAACTCACTCTGCGCTGGCTTGGCCCACGCTGTCCAACTCACTCTGCGCTGGCTTGGCCCAATGCTGTCTACGCTGCTCCTTTTCCTATGCTGCCACTTGACCACTAGACCCCACATTGCCAAATAGACATGTCTCTTAAGTGACTTTAGGAAATACTTTTTATCCTAAGTGTGAGCTAAGTGTCCCCTTCACCCACTTTATTTATATTTTAACTCTATAAAGGCAAAATAGTCAAAATTAATATTTCCAATTAGCTATTGCTAATTGGGAATATTAAATTTCGATGAGCATGAAACCCATGACTCGAGAACAATAATAATAAACTTATTTTTCTTTTTACATTAAATACATAAAATCATGATTACATGTGTCATTATGAAGACCGAACCTAGTTACTTAGTTCAACAACAGCAGCAGGTAGTGAGGATTGGGAGTTGTGGATTTCCAGTATGGTTATGGGATCTAGTTGATTGGTGGGACACTCCATTACTTAGTGAGTACAGTCAGGATAGCAAGTGATCTAGTTCATTATCAGGTTGACACATGGGGGATCACTGAGGTCTTCATCATATGGTGAGGCAAGTGGTTGTTCAAGATTGGCGCCAGCCATGGAGTGATAGGCGCGAGTGTCGTTGAGTCACCTTGGGAAGTTGAGCCTAGCCTCGATCATCGCATGTATTATGGCCAAGAGTTACAGAAGAGAATTCTAGTACGAGTGTAGTAGGCATTCAATCATGACCAAAGTGTTGCAGGGTCAGCGGGACAGTTTCTTTCTACGATGGGCATGGAACCCTAGAATCATAGTACTTGACAACTCAACGACCTTTAGGGATGAGCTAGCTACCATAGGGGGAGATCACTTAGATCTTCCCTGGGGCTTTAGTGACTCACTGATAGCATGGGAGACTTCCTTCGCATGGCAAGTTGGTCAGCAGGAGAATACTAGGGGAAGTTCATGCGGGAGAGACTTCATCCCCACAGGGATTGTGTTGTGTCTTCGGGAGTTTACTCTTGGAGTGCATGAGGTGGACTACTCAGTAGCGCAACTTTATGGGGAGTTGGACAGAGTCCTACACTATCATGATGCTTTACTTATTGACAGAATGCAAAGGGCTTCTGGTACGTATATTTGGTTGGACAGTGAGTGGAGCAAGGTGTGCTTCACATTGATCAAGATGGCTTGGGACCCTGGAATCGAGGTATTCCTTCATGTCAGGATAGTGCTGAGATTGGGGATGACTCAGTGGCACATTTGGGATCCTGGTATTATTGGTGGTTACAGTGGTGACCAGCAGTCAAAGAGGGCACTTGTTCAGGCATTGCTTGAGGACAAGCAATTTTTGGTGGGAACGACTATCATGTCGCCAATTAATAATTTTGCTAAGGGAAATTCTCAATTTTGTAATTTTGGCGATTAATATAGTATTAGATAAATAAATACTTAGGAGAAATAAGTTGTGGAGAAGTTAAGTAAATTTTTGGAGAAAAGGAAAAGGTTGGGACTTAGGAAAAGTAGAAAATTAAAGTGAAGATAAGTTGTGGAGGTTACCAAAAATGGAAATCGAACCATGGGAAGAATCAAACCATGGTATCAAAGCATAGTGTGAGAGAAATGGAAACATGGTATGAAGAAGGCAAAGCAACAATAAAAGGAAGGCTAGAGCTTCATTTTGATCATTCTATTTTGGCATTTCATTTCTTTTTTTGGAGGGTTTGCTTGAGCTGCTTAGCCCAATCAACCAGTGTTGTTTAGCACAAGGAATTTCCAAGCAGGAATTCTAACTCTTCTTCAGTGAACTCTTTGTGTCACTCTAGAAGAGAATTTGTGAGCAGAATTTGGTATTTGGAGGGCCGAATTGCAGAGATCTTTCAGCTTGTGTGGATTCTAGGAGGACGCAGTTGTGGAATTTGTGGCATTTTGGAAGGCTAGCATTTGGTGGATCCCGAGGCTGAGAATTTGCAGAAAGTTTCCTCAGTGGAGGACGATTTTTCTTGGAGATTTTCAGAGACGAAAAATGTTGCTATCAGGAGGGCCAAATTCTGTCCTTAGGGCCTAAACACGTGTTTTTCTAGGCCATCTACAGCACATAGATTGAAGTGGAGATTTTGTGCAGCAGTTGAGCTGAGATTTCTTGTTCTTTTCCAGAAATTTTGTAGAGGAAATTCTAGCAGCTGGGGGAGGAAATTGGAGCTAATTTGCAGCAGATATTCTTGGTGGGACACAGAACCCATTTGCTGGGAATTTCGTCCAAATTTGGGTATTTTCGGTTCAGCAGGAATTAGCCCAAAAGATTTCTGGGTTTTTGTGGTTTTATGAGGTGAGGCCCCAGTTAATTTGGTAAATTTTTCTAAGCACTTTTGTGGGCCAAAACAAAGGGTTGAAGCCAGCTAGCAGCAACAATATTTCCAAAGCAGGACGCAGTTATTTGGGTAAGCCATTCTACCACTTGGGTCTGTGAGAATTTTCTGGGTTTTGTTAGTTCGGGTGTGAGGAGCCTTCTTCTAATTTTTCATTATTTTTGGAGCAGTTTTGAGGGCTCATTCCACAGTTTGCCTCCAGCAGCAGTAGAAATTTCTGAGCAGTGCATTTGGACAGATTGAGCCATTTCAACTGGAGATTTTACTTAGATTCTCACCTGGGTATTGCATGCTTGCAGTAGCAAGCCCAAGTTCTATCATTTCACTCCATTGTACTTAGTTCCAGCTTGAAATTTAATAAAATGGCTCAGCACTTTGTCTCATTTCTTTTGTGTACTAATTTGTGTTTGCATGGTGAAATTTTAATTGTTGTAGCTAGTGCATTTTCTTGTAATTACTGTTATTTTTCCAATTAGAAACATTACAGAGATTAATTGATTTGATGAGCTTCCGCTAAATACGTTAAAAACTCAGTTGTGCTTTTATTCAATAGATCTGAGATAGCCTGCAAGGTTAATCAATTGTCAGGTGTTGGGTTCAGAAATTAACAATATTCACTAAGAAACACTACAAACCATTGCATCGAAAGCAAGTCGTTATTATTTCATAAAAGGTAATCAAACTTCTCTTGTAGATTAATTCTTTAGCAATACCTTCTCCAATGTAGTCTCATATTTCTCCCATTCTGACTCCAAAATCGCTTCATTGCCATTTCTCCTGAATATATCAAAAAGAAATAATCAAACATAACCCTAAAAATTCAAAAAGCTTAAAACCCATAATGCAATTGTCTCTCATATTTACATTCATATCATGAAATTTCACTTTTTTTTGTACATTTGTTGAAACTTGAAATAGCAACAATGATACACAAGACATATTTAAAAACATATCATGAGCATTTCACTTTTGCTGGTTCAAATCAATATGTTGTTTTAAAAATCATTAATAAAATAGCAAAAAACAATTGCTGATATCATGTGTGTGAATATGTGAAAATGCAATTATGTTCTTACCCACCTTCTAAGCAAATATTAATAATTATAAATGGAGTATTCAACATTGTATTTCCAAAGATGTCTATACACCAAACCTTGTGGCATCAAAATAACAATGGTACAAAAATTGTTGGGTTTGACCCAGACTTGAAACTCAAACCCAGCTCAGCCAAAAAATTGAGACGAGTCAATCCATTGGCAAGCCAAACTTGCAGTCAACTAGTGTAACTAACCAACTGCGAGTTTGACTAACAATTACTAGCAAATTAAATGAGGTTTTCCTAGGTTCAATCTCTTTTCGAGATGTTCTCAAATTCTGTCAAGTTAAAGCAAACACTTACACTCAAAACTCGCAAAGTTTTTCGTCAAGCCAAATTTTGTACCACAGGAAAATATTAATACTTTGAAATTGTTTATCTGGGTCATAATACGACATTTTCTTGTTGAAAAATATTAATGAAAATCTAAGCATGCAGAAGCAAGCCAAGCACACATAAATTGTGCAATTAGGCAGACAAACACAATGTTGTGTGGTGCAGATGCAAGTCAGTCAAGCAGAAAGATATCAGGCACAGGCAAGAATCAGGTGCACTGAAGCACATAAGCTGACATGGGATAACATTGGGGGTCGAGTAAATTGTGTTGACACAGATCAAACCATTGGAGCAATTATTGCATTAACTTGAAGCTATGTTGCAGAAACACCACTTTAGGTGTCATACGAAGCATGTTTCCATTCAAAAACACGAGTGATATGGCCTTGAAAGTTGAAATGGATTTCTGGGTGTATGGACATGTCCCACGTGGAAAACGCATTTTGTACAACCAGAAACATGTTTCAAGGTTGTACCCACATCTCTATGGCCTGTTTCCATCTCTAATTTGACCAATTTTGACTCTTTCTAACTGCTGGGACTGACAATTTTTTATTTAATCTATAATTATATGTTAATTAATAATTTATGAGACTTCTAAAAGCTTCTTAGAAATTCTTTTTTATAAAGAAGCTTTCACTCCCCTCCGTTCTCACTCAGTTTCAGCAAGGGCAATTTGAGAGGCAATAATGGTGATGTTAAATTTTTAAAGTAAAAGTAGATAAGCTTATCAACTTTTACTTAAATTTTTAACATTACCACTAATTGTTTCAGGATGTTTGAGTGATTCCAACCTCATTGGACTTCATATGGAGCAAGTGGAATTTCATATCCCATTCAAAATTCCGCAGAATTAACAGTTTTCAGGGTTGGCATGATTGCGGCATTTCCATTGGATTCTATCATGTATGACGGCATGGGATTGAATTGAATCAAGAGCACCAAGCCCTTTATGTATTCCGATGTTGGTAGTGTTGATTTTTGAACTCCTTTGTCATGGCATAGCAACAAAAATGTACCCTTCACTAAAGACAAAATCATTGATTAAGCATGTTAAGCTTTTCTTACAATATTTTAAGGCTTGGATTATGAAGTTTCATCAAAATTGGGTGGAGTTGATTGATGTCCCTAGAGGATCGAGGTAGAAACAAAGGATAGAGAAGAGGCACAGGGTGATACTGATGATGAGAATCCCAATATAAGCAATGGTAGAACATCGCTTGTCATTTATGTTGGTTATTTAAATTTTCTTGCTCATTTATTCATTATGCTTTCTTTCAAAGTTGCAATCTATATATATATATATATATATATATATATATCCCCCTGTTTCCAAATTTTTGAGGGCCAAATTTCCAGCATGTTTCTGTCTCGGAAACTCGTAATTGTTTCCCTCTATCATGCAACTTAGACTTGAAGGTCTGTTGTCCAAGTCAAAATTGATTGCCAGAATTCAAGGAGCCAGCATAATGAAATATCCCAAGGTAAGTTTTTACCCTTAGGGTTCTACTTTGACTAGGGTTTTTCCAAATAAATCAGGAAAGACAGTAACAGCAGTGCACATTCATATAAAAGTAGGTATCCTTCTATGTATGCATGAATATAAAGATTCGCAACAGCAATATGATTGTTCACAGTTCAACAATATCACACTGAATTAGGGTTGACTGCCCGAGGAACCAATAATCCACCAGTATAATTCAGATTTGTACATTCATATTCAATAGACCAATAACCTAACTGTCATCCAGATTCCACACTAGTCTATTTCATTCTGTCGTTACTAGATTAATTAATAGCTTCACTATCTAACTATTGCTTATCTGGGCTGCTTCCACTTGTTCCGAGTCTCCACGTGTGGTTGGAGTAACCTTTTGTTGTAACAGTTGCACTTGCTGTCTGAGGTGAAACAGTGGACAGTCCAAGCTTATACTAGTCTTCCAGTCCTAGGATAAGTGTCGCTGCTTCAGAAGACTATTGTTTGACAGCCAGCTTCCTTAGATAGCCTCCAGCCAGCCTCAGGGAGGAAACCAACACTCAATTTTTGCCCCAAGAGACCTCCACAACCCCTGGCATACAAAGTTGTGCTTCAGATTCTAATCGTTGACCTCAAAGTGACTTGGGAGGGTTTCTCTAGTAATATTTCGTGCCTCAAATGTGCCCTTCTTATCACAGAGTCCACTCACTGTGTCTCAGATAAATTCTTTAGGGAGGCCGCAAGCCTAGGCTGGCCTCGAGCCATGTGACCATACCTTCGTTGCTTGTTCCATAATGGGTTTCGTCCTTTGATAATCAGCCAAAACTCAATGTCTCAGATCCTTAGCTTGGTTCAGATGGATACTCTGTAACAGAGTGCCCTGATCCCGAGAAAAGCCCCTTGCTTTCCAAAACAATTTAGAGAGATTATGCCAATCAGATCAATAGAAAAGACTTCTTCCTTACTGGCCAAGACCAAACTGAGCTACTCCAAGAGAATATGTTGTAACAGGACAGAAAAAGAAGTCTAGCTAAGGTGGGATCGCCTCCACCGAAACTAGACGAAGAAAAAGAGGTCTTAAAAACTTAGAGCCCCAGGCTCAAAGAAAACAAAGATAATTTATTCCAATTTGATGATGGTGAAATGGTTCTAACTCTTTCTTATTTATAGATTTCTTTGTGGGATTTCTTATCCTTAAATTAATGTGAGGGGTTACAAGTGTAGCCCCCATTTTGGGCTTTTTGCCCCAACTACCCCAAATTTACCAATTTTTCTCCAAAACATTGGATAAGGGATTTTCCCCTTTATCAAAGACTATAGCCTACAGGGTTGGATAGGCTATTTCGTCCATCCTTAGGCAATTAATCCATAGGGTGTTGATTTTCCAGATTTCCTAGACTGATATTACTTCCAATGATTTCATCATCGTTAAGCAATTACACACACAAAATCTTCAACAATAAACAATAATGCCAGTAAGATCAAGAAGAGACAACCAAACAAGAGGACAAAATTTACCTTGGGAAAACCACATGGGGGAAAAACCCAGCAACCTTTTACTTAGAGAAATTTGTCCATTAAATAAGGAATACATCTGGTCTTTCCAATCAAAATAAGAACCAAGAATAATCAGAATCAAACCCAGGTAAAATTTGGCCAACAGCATAAGAGTAGTCTCAGAAATTCGGTCAGCTTGAGCCTCAGAAAATTCGTCCTTCTTTTCAGCCCTAGATTAGGCCTCAAATTTGTCCTTCTTTCCATCCCTAGATTAGGCTTCAAATTCATCCTTCTTTCTAGCCCTAGATTAAGCCTCATATTTTCCCGAAATTCTGCCTCAAATTGGTCCAAATTTTGTCTCAGAAAATATCTGAATTAATGCTTTGCTGAGGAGGACGAATGGCCTATATATAGGCATTTCAAGAGCCTGAATGGCTGTGTCCCTTAACTGGAACCAAATTGATAAATGGAGCCGCCAACTTTACATTTTGGAGGCAAAATTCATGTTTTTAAAATTCAAACTTTCTTCTTATGAAGCCAACTTGAAGTACAATTTGTATTTGTCAATTTTGGAAGGCTAATACAAATTATGAAGACTAACTAAAGCTACAAAGCTCCAACACTCACTCTTAGCTAGGGAGGTATTCATAATGACTTCCACAGATGTTGTCTTGTTGAAAAATTTCTCTTAAGGAAAGGTTGAATGAGCTAGCTATGTTGATGTGTCAATCCACTACCTGTGGAAAGCATCCTGCATCAGCATCAAGCTCAAGAAGTCATCACTTGGAGCAATTCACCAATTATCCAAGTCGTCACTTGGAACCTGGTCAACACCTATGACCTATGGTGAAACCCTAGGCTATTACCATTTTTGCATACTAATTGAATGGTAACTCTCTTGCCTGATGCTAAAGGCACTCACTCGCCCACCTGGGGAGCACTCCAAGCCTTGATGCTCTCTGGGCCATGTTGTCGCTCAGATTGTACAAGCACAATGCGACAACAACTCAGGGCAGGGGTTGTCGCTCTGATCCCCGCCCACTCCATTCTAGTTGTCTCCCAACAACATGCTATGGAGGGAGACACAATTGAATGGCCTAGCCACTTGGTTGATTTAGCAAGCTTTTAGAGATTAGATTTATTTATCAATTAGACCAGTGCCTTATGGAGTCAACTTACTTGTTTTATATCAATTAAGGACCAAATGAACAATTGTTGCTTGAATGCTTAACTAACCTATATGCTATGCAAATCCTAAGACTTGGGTGAAATTAAAGAATCTTGAAAAAAATTTAATTATATGCCTGTTCTAGATGGTTCCTTCCTCTATTTTCGAACTAGTCTCTAGAGTAGGTTGTGGGATAGAAGCTAATGGGAAGCAAGCAGAGGCTTGATTAACGATGCATCCCCCTGTGTTCTGTTGAGAATTTGGAGGGTTGTAGGTTCACATATAACAGTAGTTCTTAACCCAACCAGATCAGCAAATCTTCCACACTGAAATCTCTATTATATTCAGACTGTAATCTCCGAGTATGTCCATAATGCTTGCTTGGAGATTACAGCATAACACTTCAGTCCTGTACCTCGCAGTTAATCTCAGAAATTGCCTATTGTTCCTTATCTACGTTATTATCTCAGATATTCGTTCCTGTATTATATTCACATTTTCTCCTCTGTTATATCCACAATGCATATATATGTACTACGTCTTTGATGTTTTGACCGTAAGTCTACAAACTATAAGAGAGCCTGCATATAATTGTGCTATCTGCATTACTTTTATTATCATTGTTGAGTATTTGCTCTTGGGTTGACCACATTCAATTCAGATTTATCCGCAACTCTATTCTTGTATATTGACCAAAAACTTCTTTCCAAATGATCCGCAGCTTTGGTATATATATATATATATATATATATATATATATATATATATATATATATATATATATATCTAAGATCGTTTTTAGCTTTAGGTTGAATATCTACGATAGTTAGTCGACTTGACTGTGAATAGTTTTGACGAAGTGAGTTTTCTTCAATATTACAAATTGTCTTCATCGTTGACGAAAGGAATTAAGAGCTAGATTTCAAAGAATATATCACCCTGGAAAGTACACACGAATTGCTATTACCAATCTGAAGACTCATTTAGTTACAATAATCAACACACTCCTCTTAATAAGGGGAGTGTATTCACATGTACATGGTTACTTTCTAAATCCGGGTGAATTTATACTTTAAGAATCGGATTGGTAATCGACTGTGTATAGCATCATATCAACTGATTGTCCTTAGAAGGGTTTTTTGACTAATGTACCCCATGAACCAACGAGACAATGGGCTTCAATGTTGGCAAGACACATGACTTATAGACACCTTCGTCATTTTCTCTCCAAAGTACATACTCCACCCGGTTGTTCCCAAAGTATGACCTTCTTGGACTATTCTTTTCTTGGGTAGCTAGCCCTCAAAGAATATCGATCCCTGACTACTCTTATCTTGAATGCCCTATCACATTCTGAAAGAGTATCGAATTCGAGATGATTACCCAATCCTCCATTTTATCTTCCCAAGACCAGAATGATGTGTCTATCTCTCCCTCCCAAGGAGGACCTTATTCCACAAGGGAATGTATTCATTCTTATACAAGGAATGTACCTAAGCTCATCCTTAGGAATTACCAAGTTTCTTCCAAGTAAGAAACTTACCATCAAGCTCCCTCTTAACCAGGGACCTCTAGCAGCAATGGTGAGACACCCGGCTGCTCATGAAGAATTCTTGTCCTCGATGTCATGGATTTCGATATTGAGGAATCTCCAACTTTTAGCTTCATAGGGCACAGATCATCCATCACTTCCATCCTGAGTTATGTCAGCTATCAGAGAGTGATGATTGAGGAATCTCCAACTTTTAGCTTCATATGGCACAGTTCATCCATCACTTCCATCCTAAGTTATCTCAGCTATCAGAGAGTGATTCATCAGACTTCTTTTATCTGGTCCATTGTTATTCCATGCTGCTTTCCTTTGAATCATTTCCCAGAATCATACATCATTTCTCATGATTAGCAGCCCTGCACAAATTCATCCAGGTAAAAATATTCATATTAACGAAAGTTACCTTAGTAATGATCTTTCACCATGACATCTTCCTGTAGGCATCGACATCCTTTAGACTGATTGACACATCTCCTAATGATATGTTTTTGCCAAGGGTCTTCGTCTTTACCAGACTTCTATCACAGTCAACATATCTTCCCAAGAGATCTTTTAGTCACATCTTCTTGGTCTCCGGATGATAACTGCCTCTTGACATGGTTGCATTTCATGATATCTTCCTTTTTGCGCATTCTTCATTCCCAGAAACTTACACATTTTTTCCAGTTCCTCGTTCATATACATCTACCTCATATTCTATGAGGACATATTATGTTGATTTCATATGTCTGTGCATTGAGAGATACTCCTCCATAGATCATACTTCTAAGTACAGAAGTCCATTACCTGCAACCATATGACTTCACAACATCTAATGTCAGCATGTAAATATATACATACCTCATACCTTTTACCTTTGAGTCATCCTGTAGCAATTTCCCAAGAATGAAGAGCTTTTATTCCCTTGGCTTGCTTCATCAATATGTCATCACATCCCAGAAATATGTTTCCATGATGACCCTTGCTTTTGATGACTGCTTTTCTTTAGTAATGTTGGTTTTTCCCAGAGCTAATTTACCAGGAGCTCCTACCATGCTCCGATCAAGATGTTACATTGCTTCCTATCATATAACCAACAAAAATCACTTAAAGAAGAAGATGATCTCAATCGTAGTGTAGATCCCTTGCTTCTTCTTACTTAGATTTTTCTTTGAATCAGGTTCTTCCTTTTCTACAAATGTTTGAGTTCTGCAAAACTATTTCCTTCAACTTGTCTTCTTCCATAAAAACCCTAGGTTCATGAGTGAGGTAACTTGCTTATCCCATGTTTTCTGTTACCCTCATGGTCATATGAATTCTTGTTTCTTATACTTTCATGATGTCACATCGCATCAATTCTTAAGTAGAATCTAGGATCTATAAAGAGTCTTATATTGAGACAGATTAGTCTTGATGATCTCTTACTCCCTCTTTCCATTCATTCCGGTGACACGAACTTTCTTGTACTGCTCATAACTCTTCTTTCAACTTCTTTTGTGTCTCCAATATTGTTCATGTGAGAGAAACTTAAGAGATCCTTTCCATGAATTCAAAGGAAACCCTTATCTATGACTTCAGTTATCTATAAGGACCATGTCTATCCTCCTTGTTTCATGCAAGGATCTTTCGTAATACAACCACCTTATGTATCTCCTTGCAAATCAAAGTCATTTAACCAAAATTAAAAATGAAAATGAAAGATACTTACTTGGCAAGTGAAGAGAAGATCTACACCTTGTTCTTCCTTGAATGATCTTCAAAGACCTCTTCACCACCTTCCCAAGAGACCTGCTTTCAAGTTTTTTTCAAGTCTATCACTAGGTGTTCCAAGAGATGTACAACAAACAGCTCCAAAATATACTTTAGGATGTGCTTCAACAAGACTTCTAAAGATTCTTCAAAGTGTCGCAAGGGCAGCTCAATCCAAAGTTTCTAAACACAATGAATGTCCTTGACCTCTGTCTTTATACTCTGTCTTTCCTTCTTTTTTTTTAATGAATGCTTTAGTTACCTCTGCTCAAACATATATCTGATCTGTTGTTCAAACTGGGTTCAATTTTGAGAAATTCACGATATAATATTACAACAACTGCAATATTTCCAGTTACATATAAATCGCTGAAATAAAACATTATCTAGCTAGATCATAGTGGATGCAACTTCCATCTTTTCATACAGATCCGAATTACCCATTATATGTGTTGCGTTCTTGTAACAAGTCGAATTGTACTCTTGCTACAGGTGTATCGAGTTCTTCAGGAGCACAGATCTGAGATTACATTCAAGCCTTTTCTACTATAACAATTCAAGAGTATTGCCCACGTCCAATTCTTTACTGTTATTCAGAGCCGAGAGTATTGTTGCCACGAGTTTGAGGGTAATGTTATCCACAGGTATAAATACACACAGATCCAAGTTAGAAAAAAAAAAAAAAAAATCGTTGCCAAAAATCCAAGCTCCTTCAGCGACTCTAATAAGCTTACTGTAATAAGCTCACTGAATCTCTGAGATTTTTATCCGAACAGTGAGCGGTATCCGAAGAGCCATGAGGGTCTTCTCTTATTTGAGCGAGGTGGATCAATGGGATCCATAGGTCCTTCAACATCGGGCATCAGGTCATCTTTCGGCTCTTCCTGCTTCCCTGTTTCTTCATCTTCTTTGTCTTCTTTGGAGCTAGGAAGATTTCTCACTTTCTTGAGGGCGGCATCTTCATCGAAGGTGACATTGTGGCATATCTCCACTTCTCTTTGACTAGGCACATAGATTCTATATGCCTTCGAAGTTTCACTGTAGCCCACAAACATTCCCTTCTTTCCAGAAGCATCCAGCTTGCTTCTCTTTTCTTTCGGCACATGAAAGTAAACAGGACAACCAAAAACTTTAAAATGAGAAACATCAGGGTTCTTACCAGAGAAGACTTCTTCGAGAGTTTTGGGGTCCAGAGCGAAATGTGGGCATCTATTTTGAAAATACACAGCAGTGTTCACAGCTTCTCCCCATAGAAACTTTGAAAGACCTTGGTCACATAGCATGGCGCAGGCAACTTCCACAATCGTCCTGTTCTTTCTTTCAGCAACACCATTTTGCTCAGGAGTGTACGTAGTTGTGGTCTCCCTCTTAATGCCAGCTTCTCTACAAAAGTCATTAAAATCATTTGACTCATACTTGGTCCCATTGTCGGTCCTCAAAAATTTGATTTTCTTCTCGGTTTGATTTTCCACCAAGGCCTTGAAGGTATGGAACCATTTGAATGCTTCGTCCTTCTTCAAAAAAAATATATCCAGGTCTTGCGAGAGAAGTCATCTATAAAAGTCATGTAACAGGAACATCCTCCCAAGGATGTCACGGGCAGCATACCAGATAAGTCACAATGTATCAACTGCAAGATATCAATTATATTTGTGACATTTGAGGGGAATGGCCCCCTTGCATGCTTCCCTTCAGCACAACCCTAACATATACCTTCATGATCATCTCTAAATTCGGGCATCACTTTCACCACCTTCATTGCTTCGGGAAGGGCTTTCTAATGAAGGTGTGCAAACCTCTGGTGCCATAACTCTGTTTGAAGAGTTGTATCACATGACATAGCCCCCAATGGACTTCCTCCAACCTGGTAGAGTGTATCAACTCTAAAACCAATAGAAAGAGCTTCCTTGAAGTTCTTCTTCCAGATAAGTACCTTTCCATCAACGAATGCCACCTTGAACCCTTTGTCTTCCATTGCCGAAATGGACACAAGGTTCTTCTTCAAATCAGGTACATACAACACATCTTGTAATCGGATGACTTGACCTTGAGATAAATGGAGGGTCACAGTCCCTGTCCCTTTCACGAGATAGGTGGCATTATCTCCAAGGATAAGTTCCAGATTAGTATCCTTCTCAACCAAGTCAGAAAGGGCTTCTTTATAACTAGTGAGGTGCCTTGAAGCACCATTATCAATTAACCAGACATCCAGGGTGTCGGGTGGAGATGCAGCAGAGAGGGCAGATATAAGAATAAAATCATTTCTCTTATTATCAACAACATTAGACTCATCGCACCTGGAATTTCTTGACCTCTTGAAAGCTTTACCATTTCCATTATGATCAGAGGGAGCCTTCCTTTTCCTTAGAACCTGTTATTCCTACCATTTCTTCTCGAGTTGTTGTTGTCATCATCCCTGGGAGAGTCCCTTCTATTAGGGCACTCTCTTGCATAGTGACCAGTCTTGTTACAAGTGTAACATCTTCCCTTCCTTCCTTTGGGCCCTGCTCTACCATGGTTTTGATTTCTCGGGCCACCATGGTTCTTCTTCTTTGCATGAGCGGCAAAGGCAGTAGGGTCACTTCCATTACCATTAGAGGCATACTCCATCATTCTTGTTTCCTCTTGAGTGCATCTCGTCAATATTTCATCAAAATCAAGAATCACATTATTATTGAGAATAGTGGTATTGAATACATGCCAATCACGGGGGAGACCTCCAAGTGCAATAAGAACCATCTCTCGATCAGATATTGCTTCCCCAATAGCTAGGAGGTTATTTCTGATTTCAGTGAGCCTCATAAAATAGGATTGAATAGATTCATCCTTGCCCTTCTTGATATTCTTCAATTGATTCTTGAAGAAAAGGATTTGATTAGCATTGCTAGCCCTGAACATGCTCACCAGCTTATCATACATCTCCTTAGATGTCTTCAGCTCAGAAATGTAAGCAACCAAGTGCTTATGAATAGAATCCCGGATAATCATCTTTGCTTTGATTTCCCCTTTTCTATACTTCGTCTTCGTGGCAACAACTGCATTTGATGGAGGCTCTTGAATCTTCCCCTGCACATAGTCCATGACATCTTGATCTTCTAGCACCAAATCCAAGGACATCTTCCATGCATGATAATCATACTTATCAGCCAATTTCTCATCAACCTTGAAACCCTTGTAAATTGAGGAGGCCATTTGTCCTTGATAGGATTCCTTCCTTCAGATTGCATCTAACACAAGCTTGGACTTTGTCTTCACCTCAGCTCTGATACCATGTTAAATTTAGATAACCATGGTGTTCTATGCTTGATGTAATTTTACTTCAACCTTTCTTAGGCCCGATACACAATAGCAATCACATAAACATGAAAGTAAAATGCTGATAGAACACAATAATAGATCAACAGAAGACAAGCCAATAATATAGATCAGATTTACAATTCATTTTGTCCAACAAAGATATGAGATATTGTTGCGTTACGGCAGTCAACAGGATGCTTCAGCCAACAAATTCTTTCTCGATCTGCCAATCTTCCATGTGTCACACCCATAACCCTCAAAGACATCTCATCACAAGTCAACGTTGGTCAACGCAGAAAATTCAATGCAAGACAGCAACAAAAAAGTCAACGCAACATATTAGGGCTTTGGTCAAATAGCTCGAATTTCCTTGATTTCAGTGCCCAACAGTATAGCCTCTCAAAATCGGATTTCTAGCAGAGTTTTGAGGTCAAACGACCAAGGGTTGAACATGGTCAAGTTGGTCAATGTTGCAGCAAAAAGCCCTAAACAGATCCGCAAAAAACAGCAGCTCAGATCCACACGTGTGAGGGGAAAAAGGCCTCCAAAAGCTATCAAACCAATCAGATCACAATGAGAGAATGTGTGATAATTTGATGAGAAAATGACCTCCAAATCTCTCCAATTAATATCCATCAATGAGGGTGTGTGACACATCTATTAGGCATGTGAGCCTACATTACAAATTTGGCCGACCTTGCACATGTGGAAAATAAATTCAAAATAAATGTTCTGCTCATCCAAACAAGATGATCTTTAGATCAATCTTGCAACTCTCCGAAAGAGGAATCCAACAAAAATATAACCATCGTCATATGAGTAGTGCAACATGGATTTTGGACCTAGTTGCCCAAAACTAACAAATTCTCTGTGGATAGCCAGATTTGGGCATCCAGTTGTATTCAGAAACTTTTGCTTAATAATATTAAACCCTCATCTGCTGCACCGGATTTCCCACAATGTGTTTTTTCGGGGACTTAGTCCAAAAATAACGGTGTAATGTGTGTCTAATTTTCTTGCTCAGATCTTGTTTCCACATTTAATTTCCACAGTTTATTTAGTGTTGGTTGCAGTGTATTTGCTTCAATATTTACTTATAGAACATAGTAAATAACTTGGATAATTTATCAAGAAGGAGAAGTAATATCAGTTTGTTGCAATAGGGATTCCGAGATTAGGAATTTTCACACTAAATTCAAGGATTGTGATAAAGAACGTCATTCACTTGACGAATCAAGATGCCAAAAACAATTTGTAATTTTCAAACATGAATGTTAAGGGAAATTAAAAATGGCCTGTCAATTTTATAGAACCCATCAGTTTGATAAAGGAACAAAACAAGCAATCAGACTCCACAATTAACAAGTTTCACTGAAAAACAAGATAGACAAAATAGACTATCAACTTAAAAAGATGGTATAATCAAATAAACAAAGCAAGAAACAATAAGAACTTGAAAAGAAAAATAACCATCACCAAACCAAAAGGTGATACATGACATATAATCATTTGCCAATTTTATGCACAAAACATACCTCGTAGAATTAATTCAATACCAAACATAACAATGAATAATCTCAAACACCCGAACGCATGTATTTAAAGTTTAAACTAAATCTATGCTCTTCAATACATGCAAGAAATGTTCTATCCCACTAGAATATACCAGACCCCTAATGCTTTATGGCCCCTATGAAATGCATATTTATATTCTTAAAAAGAAATAACTTGTGAGACCTTCCGACAAGATCCCCATAATTGGTAAACTCCATCACTTTAAATCAACATATAGATTGCTCGAGTGATGGAATGCAAGCAGAGCACACTTATGCCCCAGGTTTAGGGTCCCTTACAAGGAAGAGTACAGTAGGGACAGCAAACACTCAATTCAAGTACAACAAAGAGCTAAATAGAAACAAGCAGCTAACATAGACTACTAATATACAAGACTTTCCAGCTTGACTTGTGTTCAATTTGAATACAAATCAAATAGGATATAATAGGAGGTTTTATAGTCGTAGACACATTTCCAAGACTCCATTCAATTTTAGAATGAATAATTTTGTGGGTGACCAAAAGAAAATAAGTACCTTCTAACTAATTAAATCCAAACAGTGTTCAACAATATTATAAATTCAGGAAATAATAAAACATGAAAGAAAAGGAGCATAGTGTAAAAGATTTAAAAACAGTTAATGAAATAAATCAAAAAAAAATATATGCCATTAAAACATGATGAATTGAGGAATAATGCTTATACTGCGATGAAAAAAATTAATATATCATAACTTTTGCATTTGATTTTCAACAAAGGAAACATCTCGTAAAGCTAAAGTTGTGAATAAGATGAAAACGATGATTTCTTAAACATACAAAGCTCTTTGAGACGTTCAAGATTACAAAAAACTATCCTTGGTTATTTCATGATTACCGAAAAATAAATAAACAAACAAAACATCCTTGGTAACTTAGAGGAAATCTTGTGTTTATATATATATATATATATATATGCACACAAAAAATAGCATTGTGGAAAGATGAGAAGGAAATACCCAAATTCAAATTCTGGCCAAGGTGGTGTTGAAAGGTCCTCAACTTGTGATCCCACTCGATTTTCTCCAGCTTGACCAATCGTCGTCTTTCGCAGCAAGCCTGCCACTCCCTTAACTATGTTCATACTTTTGTAGTGGGCATAAAAAATTGAACTACCCGTGCTTACAAATCCATAGAATGGACCAGTATTGTGGGTCAATCGTTCAATTCATCTTCAATTTATCATTTGCAACCTTTGCTTCTTATGTAAATATCATAACTGCAAGCAAAACTCCTGTTCATGGGCAGTGCAAGAACTCAGTGTAAGCACAAATCCATAATCAACCACCCAGAACATGTGGTAGATATATTTTACAGGTATTTTTATTCAACCAAGCCAAATACCTCAACAGCTAACAAATGCTCTACATTTATGGAATTTAGCAGAGAATCCAAGTCAAAGCTATGAAAAATTCAGTAAGAATCACAAAATTAAAATAATTAGCAACCATCCAACATATCACTTTTCCAGCAGTTTCATAGTACAAGCCGGCTCCATAACCCTCTTATACAAATTTACATTCGATGAGGTCAGCTTAGCTTAGTCATTAAGGGGGATGGCAACTGGCTACAAGCAATCATCACTTAAACGGAATTAGTCCTCTTCAGATGCAAGCACATTATAGGGCTGCAAGCTAAAATTAAATGGTGTCCGCATGAAGAACTCCTGAGCTTTTATCATCTTGAAGGGCTTAAGCTTATCACAGTTCTTTTTGCATATTTATTCTGGTCTTGTGGATGTTTACTAGAATCTATCTATCTAATTATTAAAAATGGATAAAACAAATAGATTATAAAAGGGTGATTGAAGGATGTTGAAAATTGTAACTAGTTTCGGTCTTCATAATTGTCATTTGACTCATGTAATAATGTAAATTTTATTTGGAGAAAGAAACTGATGTAAAGAATAAAAGAATTACTTTTGGAGCATGGGTTTCATGCTTAATTTATTTGTCATTATGTCTCCTAGGGTTTACATGAGTCAAAGAGTCTTTGTTATATTGTAAAAGACCTTTTCGGGCACTTGTATCAAAGAAAGAAAAATTATTTTGTGTATGGAAACGTCCAGAAGGCTCCTAAGAACCAAGTCGGCCAGCCTACATGAAGTCGGTCTTGTGAGGGATATTCGAGCCCTATGAAAGGCTATAAAAGGAAGAGCATTCGACCTATTGTCATGCACATCATCATACACACATCTTGGATTCGGTCTGAAGTTAAGAAGGAATGCAAGGGTCCTAGGAAAGCAAGAGAAGGCTAGCGAAGGAAGGGAGAAGCCCTTGAAGAAATCAAAGGTCTGAATTTGCATGTTTCTGCTCACACATGCGAGAAGCCTAGGGTTTCTGTATGCACTTCAAATCCGAAAATTGCAGGATAAGTTGCAGACTTCGCTTGGAGAAACAAACGACTAGAAGAGCCTTGCTTTGAAAGAACATTGTCTCGGTACTCTTGGAAGACCTTATCTTACATTGAAGAAAATGGTTGGTTTGAATGGATAACTTGGTTCTTGGTAGTAGACTCGGTCTAGGATTTGGTTTTGGTAGTGTCCTTTGAAGTTGATTCTATAAGAGAAGTTCTTTTGGGTTTTCCCCTTGGAGAGGTTTTGCCTTGGCTTGGAGCTTATCTCTTGTGTTCATTGTGTATGGTCATGATATGCTTGTTTTGGCATTTATTTGATGATAAGAACATAAGCATAACAGAGAAAAAGAACATAATATCACAAATAACTGTTATGAATGGAAAAGATTAATTAAATGTTTCCCTAATGAATTTTACAACAAAGGATTGGTGTGTTTGTGCCATGGAAAGTATGGGCATTCACTTAAAAGATAACATTGTGCAGCATGAAATAGATCATCTCATTTATATTCTCTGAAAAGTTGTGTATTTATTCAATGTCATGAATGTTTAATAAAATATATCTATCTACCTAACTAATAAAAAAGGATCTCAATTGGGTTTAGCTCGTGTAGTTGGGAGAAATCTTGTTATCCTCCCCAACTGGGTTTAATTTCTGCATGTGAAATGTTGAGCTCATAATGAGTATTTCTTGTAATGACTCCATGCCCCGTTGTCTAAGCAGTCCCTCAAGGACTAAAACATGTATATTTCTCATATGGAATATAAAGATATTTCTCAAGGAAACAAAAAAAATAAAACATAAATAAATAATAAACTATTGAAAATGGATAGAACAAGTGCCCAAAGGGGTTGGATCCAATGATGGAAAGCAGGGAGCTTTTCACCATTGGACAAGGTTTAATTCTTGTGAGGGCCACTTACCCTGAGGTAGTGATCAAATGTGTGGTTTCACAAAGAAATTTGATTTCTCATGGGGACTAGGGCATACAACTAATAATCAAGCTGAATGTTTCAATTTGTTCATGGGCCTTCGATGACTAGCTCCACACAGATTACAAAATTATTCCTTTTAGAAGACTAAGATTGTAATCAAAGCTATGCAGGATCACAAATCAATCACTCATCTGATCATGGACCAAAACTAAGTCAGGATCCATCCAGACCTTTATGAATTTTGGAGTTAAAGCTTTTCATATACTCATAAAACTTAATGAATGTGTTGATACTTTGGCAAAAGAAGCATCCTTCGTCTCTCAAGGAAATTTTATCACTTCTTTGGGGAACCTTGAGTTCCAAGTACCTTAGCCTAACTTTCCGGTGAAATTCTCTTCCAAAAATTGGCTTTTAAAATTATTCTCTCCCCTCCCATTCGAACAATTAACTATTCCTGGCTTCTACAAGACATTTGTCATTTCACATGAATGTGTTGGTGCTTTGGCAAAAGAAGTATCCTTCATCTCTCAAGGAAATTTGATCACTTCTTTGGGGAACCTTGAGTTCCAAGTACCTTAAACTACCTTTCCCATGAAATTCTCTTCCAAAAATTGGCTTTTAAAATTATTCTCTCCCCTCTCATTCGAATTATTAACTACTCCTGGCTTCTACAAGACACTTGTCATTTCACATCACGATCCTCTTCCACGACATAATGTGGCATGTACTTACCCCCATATGATATCACTTCCTTTATTTTCCAATCTTTCAGCATGATTATTCCTAGTGGGATAATCTTTGTGTGTGGCAAGCAGGGTTCTCCGGATTTATTGCATGTGAATCCATCCAAGTTTTCTCATGAATCCATATGTTTTCCTTTGCTGGTGCCTAAGGATTTTCTCATGGTTAATGGTTGGATGAATCACCTCCGCCTCACTCTCTGCATACAATTCCACTATCCAAGTATACTCAAGACATGTCTCTCTCCGTCACAAACACAAAATTGAAGATTTGGTCCCTTATCTTTCATATTAAAAGTGGTCTTCCAAAAGCTCTCTTGTTCTTGTTGAATAAGGTACATTCAATCAAGGGCACCTGAATCATGAGCAGAAGCAGTTATTCACTGAGCAACTCAAAGGAGAACAACCTTAAGTGAATCTGGGTTCTGTACCTAAATCTGTAACAATCATATCCTCATATATGTTTTGTAAGGTAACTCTTCTTCAAGGCTCTTATGTAAGGATCTATACCAGATGTTTTTTTAGAATTGTAGCTGAGGAATTAAAGTTGCAGGGTCAAAACTAAGGATCGAAAGTGTAGCTAATAGCTAGCTAATGCAGGATTGAATCTTGTTGATCTAACCTACTCAGAAGGGCATCTTTCTAGAACATCATTGAAGTCTCTTTGAAAATCTTGAAAGCCTCAAGATAGTTGGAAACATCATCAGAGAAGTGAAGATTCTTGATTGACTCTATGTTTGAATCTAAAGGTCTCATGAGTTCTTTCTTCAAGGAAAGCAATAAGATCGTTGGCTCAACAAATCACCTAGCATGGAAGAAAAGAATAGACCTGGCACTTACAGAACATGAAGTAATGGAATATGTCCTCGGTGAAGTTACTGAACCTAGCAAAGACAAAACTCAAGAACTAGCAAAATACAAGAAAGGAGAAGTAAGGGCACAAAGGATCATTGTTGAATCTATTAAGGATCATCTGATTCCCTTTATTGCTAATTTGAAAACTTCCAAGGCTATGTATGACAAACTAGTGAATTTGTACTCAATAAGTAAATCACGACAAAAGTGTTGAAGAATGTAACTAGGTTCGGTCTTCATATTTGTATTTGAGTCATTATGAAATGTATTTATCAAAAGAATGAAAAAGAAAATTTTATTATTATTACAATGACTTGTTAAAGCATGGGTTTCATGCTTGGGTCATCATTTTCTAGGTCGATGTCTCCATTGAGGACTTCTAGGTTTTATCTTGAGTCATTAGAGTCATTGTCTATTTTTGAGACCCTCCTTGGGCTTTTGAATCATGTAAAAAGAATTATTATTGAGTCAAATAAGTAATTTGTCACCTCCACACCAAGTCGACCCTTGCCTGATGAAGTCAGCCTACATGACAGCAATTCGACCCACAAGAAGGCTATATATAGAAGTGCAGTTCGATCCATTTGCTCATCCACTCAACAAGTTCGATATACACAAGAAGAAGTGCAAGAAAAGTGCGAAGTTCCAAGATAAGAAGGAGAATTGCAAGAGAAGAATAAAATCTTAGTTTTGGGCTATCTCTCTCTCTCTCTTTCCTACGAAGAGACTGGGCAATTGTTGGGGTCGAAGTTCTGCAGTCATTGGGGTCAAAGTTTTGTAGTTGCGAGGGTCAAAGTTCTACAGTTGCATAGGTCGAAGTTTTGTTGTTGCATAGGTCGAAGTTTTGTTAGGACGAAGATCTAGATCGAAGCTACTAGAAGGAAGGGTTGACTTGGTGATTGAAGGAAATTTGTTTCTAGGTCAAAGAGACTTGGATTATCTCGTCTTAACTACTGAAGGAAAAGGTTTGGCTGGGTTTTCCCCTAGATAGGGGTTTTGTCCTGGCTGAGTGCCTATATCTTGTGTCTCTTGTTCTTGTGATCTTCGTACAAACATAATGTGGTAATTGCTTGATGAAAGATAATATAATATAGAAGTAAAAGTAGCCAACATAATTCACAAGTGATTATAAAGGAAGAGGAATCAAACCCTAATTCTTCTAGCAATGATTTCTCAACAAAGAGGAATAAGTTATATAAAATGAAGAATTCAAAGGATGAGGACCGAGCCTCCTTTCTAATGAAGATCTCTCAAATAAGAGATCAGTTGCAAGGGCTCGAGGAGACAATTTTGGATTTTGAAATGACCATATGCATATTGAATGCTTTGCTACCAGAATAGATCAATTTTGCAACAAGCATCTACTTTAAGAAGGATTCAACTCAGTTTCATGAGTTGTGGGCTCAATGCATCCTGGAAGAGACTGGGATCGAAGGATGATATCGAATCTAATGAGCAATCTCAAGCCTTCATCGCGAGAACCAAGAAGTTGAAGAAGGGAAACTTTGGGAAGTCCAAGAAGAAGCAAGACATGTCCAAAGTATGTCCAAAGTGTAGTGGATGCAATTAATTTCGACACTTTAAGAGTCACTGTCCAAACATGTAGAACAACAAAGAAAGGAAAGAAACGAAGCTCACATAGCTGAGGAGATGGGAAAACCTAAGAAGAATTCGAAGAAAGAAGATCTCAAAGATCTTTACTATTGAAGAAGGCATCATCCCTGTCAGGCTCTTTAGGAAGATGGTCTTCCTTTATAATGGCATGCATTGTTGTTTTCTCTAGGAGAATCTTGGTTTTGTTAATACATAGCATCATATATAGAAGCGTGTGATAGTAGCATATTTAGAGTCTACTTGATTAAGTAACTTTGTAGGAATCTTCTAGTCTTTCAAGAATGAGATGGTTGGACCATTTTCCGTATTAATGTTAATCCAGGCATTCTAACCTAATGTTGGAGGTAGTCATTTTGCAATAATGGATCATTATAATCCTGGAAGAACCATCATCTTTAGAAGGTTCTTGGAAAAAGCAATTTGACAAAGATTAGTATACATTCCATATAGTATGTAAACAATACTCTTAAGGGATGAAGGAATGTAATTGGTCAAGTTGCAAGCTCATTATAGGACATATAGCTAGATGACGAAATAAGAGCATAGGAATGCATATTGAAAGTAACCCTTGGATAAGATTCATATGTACAAAATCTTGGAATTTGCTTAATATGATTATGTGATATCTAAAGGAAGAATTTGACTACTCAAGGATGGATAAAGAATTAAGACTTTCTCGAGATTTATGTATAATAATGATTAACATCTAGTATGGTCTCTGGAAGAAAATTGTAACTTGCTAATCAAGTTTGATTCTTGGGCACTTTGTTGCATGAAGGAATATTCGTGTGGAGATGGACCATGAGGATGTTGATGCCTAGAGGAGAAAACCACCACTATGAGGAATACATGATGACAGTTGTGGCAATTTCAATTGTATGGATTGAAGATATGGCCCTAGCGATTATGAAGCCAAGATGTGTTCATCTTGGGATTAAAAGGTAGTAGTGCGAGAAGATAACCTGAAGGTCAAGTTTGTACAACAACTAGGAGATCACTTTCATAAGGAAGTTATGATCAGCTTAAAGATTGGAAAGGCTCAATATAATGTCTTTATTAGTGATGACGAGATGAAAGTGATGTGCAAGATTGATGACCTGAATCTTGTCATTGAAGAAAGAAGATGGCTCCATGATACCTTGAAAGGAAGGAAGCTCAATATAATGAGTTGCGAAGGAAAGAGGAAGCCATGCAGCTGTAAAAATCAGGTAGTTGATACTCTTATGGAGACAAGCTATAAGGCTTATGGTGTTGGCTTCCCAAATAGAAAGGAAGTCTAGACTTGAGAGGGAGTAAAGAAGTCTCCTTGAATAGAAGCAAGGATCTATTCCCTGGTCAAGAGGGAATAGGGATATCCTCTCTAGGTAAGAGGGAGTGATGTTGGACATCACATGTGTCAAGCACTTGACCAGAACTAACAGCCGTAAAGCTAAGTGAAGGCCTTGGAGAGAGGATGGTGGAGGATTGGATAAGCATCTGAGACTGGTACTCCTTAAGGATTGGGAATCCAAGATAGGGAAGTGGTCTCATGGACCGACACTCTTTGAGGATTGAACAAGATATCCAAGACAAGAGTGGTCTAAGAGGACTGATATTCTTTAAGGATTGGGAATCCAAGACAATAATAGTCCTAAAGGAACATACCTTGTGAACATCCGGATGGGGTATGTGCCTTGAGAGGTAGTGTGGTATCCACGTAAAGCCTTCCAGCATTGTTCTCTGATCTTATGGAGAGAGAGAGAGCTTGTTAGTGAAGGCCTTGTTATGTTGACAATGTTGGTTACATAGTATTAAAACCAGAACCGGTGACTGGACCGGTCCACCTAATAAACTGGGTTTCAAACCAGGACTGGTTAGATCTCAATGAACCGGTTTTAAAAAACACATGAAATAATTAACTTTTAATGAAAAAAACTATTTTTAAGATTTAAAACCATGATTCCAAACCAATAGACACAAAATATGCAAAATTTGTTCATATATATACCATGTAAAGGTGAATATATTAAAATGGCACCACCAAGTGCAATACATATCAGCGACAAAATATATAATCAATGAGGCTCTAAATGGACTCTAGAGTTCAAAAACAAATCCTACAAACTATGGGGCCACTGACCTACTACAAATATACATATATGATATTAGTGATCAACATTATCACTTGAAACTTCTCATCATGATCAAACTCAGTTGGTTGAGTCTCGACTCCCAAACTTTGCAACTGCTTGAGTCACAAACTTATTTATTGGTTCAGTGACTTAAGTCTCAAACCTCTGAAGGTATTCTTCCCTAATATGCCCTATTACTTCAGTTGGTGCTCCACATGGCTTTACATGGACTTCTATCCCAGCCAAGTGTTGCTTGAACCTGTTAATACCCCTTCCTGCAATAGATTTTTGGCAATATTTGTAGATCATTTTGCCATCAATCATATCACAATGAGCCCATGCAGTGTCCTTGGATTTTGGAGGCATGATGGCTACTACTTCGCTCAAACTCTCCGTTGTTCCACTACTCCAACAAAAACTCAACACTCTCCAAGCTCCCAATGCGAAATCTATCTCAGACTTGACCGAGATTCCGTCTCCAAATGAATCCACAATCCTTATATATAGTGTCATCCTTCCTGTATTTGGGTCGACCTATCAAACTGTGGGTAGGTCGACTTAATAAGGAGACTTGTCACTAAGTATTGTAGCCGACTTCATGGAGCTTCTTCCAGCAAGGTGACAAGGGTGTGGAGTATATTTTTACATCATTTCTTACTCTTTACAAGTGTAACATTGCTTCATGTATATGACTTTAATTTATACATTTATGACAAGATGACAAATCCCTAAAAGACATCAAGAAGAAGTCTTTGACCTATAATAAAACTCCTTGCTCATGAAACCCATGAAGCAAGCTTAACAAATATACATTTTAGTATTTTTGTCTTCTTCAGTACATAAATTCATAAATACATAGTCATTATGAAGACCGAACCTAGTTACACTTTCCAACACTCCCTCTTAACTAGAGAGGTATTCATAATGGTACATGGTCACTTTCAATCTGAAGAATTTCATATGAAGAATTGGATTGGTAATCGCGTCTGTATAGCATCATATCAACCAGCATTGTCATAGTGCAAGGCCTTGACTAACAGCCCCATCTCTCAACGAGATAATGGGCTACAATGTTGGCAAGACAAATGACTTATAGACACCATCGTCATTGTCTCTCCAAGGTACATACTCCACCTGGGTGTTCACAAAGTATGACCTTACAAGACTATTCTTATCTTGGGTAGCTAATCATAAAAGAATATCAGCCCTATCACATTCTCAAAGGGTATCGGATGCCAGATGATTACCCAATCCTCCATTCTGTCTTCTTAGGTGAAGATCGGAATGATGTGTCTATCCATTCTCTCCTTCATGGCCTTCACTAAGACTTAAGGCAGTTAGTCCTGGTCTGGTGCATGACACATGAATTAGAGAATCAAATCTGTCACTTCCTTTTAGTTTAGGAAGGACATACTCATTGCTTTACAAGGAATGTACCTAATCTCATTCTTAGGAATTACCAAGTTTCTTCCAAGTAAGAAACTTACCACCAAGCTCCCTCTTAACCAAGGACCTGCAGTAGCAATGGTGAGACACCCCACTGCTCATGAAGAATTCCTCCCTTCGATGTCATGAATTTCTTCGGTATTGAGGAGTCTTCAACCTTGGGATAGCTTCATACGGCACAGATCATCCATCACTTTCATTCATGAGTCATGTCATCTATCAGAAAGTGATTCATCAATCTTTCTCATCTAGTTCATCTTCATGCCATGTTGCTTTCCTTCGAACCATATTTCTTCCAAGGATCTTACATCCTTCCATAGGGTTGGCAACCCTACATAAACTTATCCAGAACATATACATATGAACTTTTAAATCAAAAGTTATCTCAGTGATGATATTTCTCCACGACATCTTCTTGTAGGCATTGACATCCTTTATTTAGATTGACACATCTCCTAAAGATATGTATTGTCAACGGTCTTCATCTTTACCAGACTTCTATCAGATTCTACATATCTTCCCAGGGGATTTCCCAGTCAAATATTCTTGGCTTTCGGATGATAACTGCCTCTTATCATGATTGGACTTCACGATCTCTTCTTTTTCTTTCTCCACACAGTTTTACTTCATTCCTAGGAACTTCCAGTATACAGTTCCTTGTTTGTATACAACCACCTCATATTCCATATGAGGACATATAATGTTGATTTCATCTGTTATTGACAGCATGTGTATCGGAAGAGATTCTCCTTTCTAAAGTCCATCACCTGCAACCATATGACATGACTTGATAGCATCCAGTGTCAGCATATAAATATATGTACCTCATCTCCTTTTCTTTGAGTCATCCTGCAACGATTTTCCCTAGAATGAAGAATTCTAATTCCCTTGACCTGCTTCATCCATATGTCATCATATCCTAATCCCATAGTTTTGTAAGATAGAATTCCCAATGAAACCTTTTGCTTTCTTCCTAACCAGTGAATTCAAATATGACTCCATTAGAAAATGCCAGCACCTGTTTCCATAGATGACCCTTGATATAGATGACTACCTTTCATCAATGTTGTTATCAATGAGGTTCCCAAGAGTTCATAATATAGTTGTATTGCGGACATTATCCTATGATAAGTGCTCCTTCCATGCTTCTATCATGATGTTATTGGAGTGATGCATTAATCTACAATGCTTCCTAACATACTATTTTACAACCGACAGAAACCTCTTAAAGAGGAAGATGATCTCAATCATAGTATAGATCTTTCGCTTCTTCTTTCTTAGATTTCTTTGCATCAGGTTCTTCCCTTTCTTCTATGACATGGGAAGAACAATCCCTTTTATAATGCCCAAGTTCATTACATCTAAAGCATCGCATTTTGTCCATATTTCTCCTTTTATTCTGAGGACCAAATTTACCAAATCTTCCCTTCTTCCTGGACATGGTTGTAAAGGCTTGATTTTCTTTCCTTGGTCGTGTATCAACTTTTGCTTTTAACCTAGTCTCTTGTATTTTACATAGAGACCATAGATCCTAGAATGGTGTTGTTTCTTTCTTCCCATATAAGCTTGAAATGAAGTTACCCCATTCTTCTAGTAGAGCATTCAGCACCACTGTAGTTATTTCACTGTCAGACATTACTTCTCCCAATTCCTACAGCTAGTCTCGTATTTCAGAAATCCTCATAAAATATGAAGTGAGTGATTCCTTCCTCTCTTGACAATTTCATCTTGTATAGTTCTTGTCTCAGAGAGATTACTTCTCCTGCAATGCTTATAGAGAATAGCTCCACCAACTTTTCATATATTTCTTTTGCAGTTTCTAGTTTTGAAATATAAGACATGAGTGAGTCCTTAATGGATTCTATGAGAATCCTTTGGGCTCTTATTTCTCCCTTCATTAACTTGGCATGAGCTAGAGCATCTTCTTTAGAAGGTTGAGTTGTAGATACTTCGATGTAGCCCATAACTTCATTTTCAATTAGATTCAAATCTGTCCTTTTCTTCCATGCACGAAAGTTTGATGACCCAGCCAATTTGTTGTTTTCTTTACAATAAGTCATTTTGACAGATTCAGATGAGGTCATAGAAATACTTACTTGTGTAGATGATTTCTTCCTCTTATCAGCTTCCTAGATGATGATGATGGCAAGAACTCCTTCTTTGATTTCTTCAAGGGAGGTAGGTGATCTTGGATCCTTGATGATCAAGGATGTCTTTATGATTACTTTAGAATGATGATGTCTTCAATAGTGTTGGATGTTGGATGGTGCTTGATAATGTGCCTTCCAACAATGTCTTCAATATCAAGAATCTTTGATGGCAAAGATTACCTCCTTGATGTGTGGATCCTTTGACTAAGGTTTGCAAACTAATTTGACTTTTCAATGTATATTTTGACTTTGATGCTTTCTAGAGGGATTGATTCTTGCTCTTTGATCCTTGAGTGTCTCCTTGTCAAGTAGCCCTTTGTCTTCAGCACCTTAGCTTTGATACCATGTTGAGAATTTGGTAGGGCATAGTTTAATTCAATTCTCTGCTTGATAATTACTTGTGAGCTTACTTCTATTACTTAGGTCTTCTCTTTATTAGCTTTTTAGATCTTTCATCAAGTCAATTACCAAAAACACAAGAGACACAAATTTAGGCTATTCCAGCCAAGGCCAAAACATCTCCCTCTTGGAGAGGAAAACCCACAAGTAATTCTTCTTATAGACTTTCAATTGACAAGTACCATGACCATGACACAAACCCTTGACCTTAGCGTACCTCCAACACCCTTGCCACCTGCTCTTCTTGGCTCCTTATTGTTGATCCTTCTTTTTTCACCGCACTGCACCAATACTAGGAAACTTGTCTAAATTGTGAACTCCTTCTTTCCTTGGTCTAATCTCAGCCTCCTAGAGACCTCTTTCTGCACCCTTAATACGTTGAGTAGAGGTTCGTCATTCCTTGTCTGAGATAGCCTTCTTCTTGCACTCCTTGCACTCTGTCTTCCTTCGTTGGGCAATCTACCTTCTTCACACTTATAGAAGACCTCTTCTTTCACTCCTTGCATTCTGTCTTCCTTTGTTGGGCAATCTACCTTCTTTGCACTTATAGAGAGACCTCTTCTTGCACTCCTTGCAACGTGTCTTCCTTCGCTGGGCAATCTACCTTCTTCACACTTACGGTAGTTATGTTGCTTCCTGAAATCACCCTCGATCTACATGAGAGCTACTGTGATTATCCTCAGTTTATATAAGATATATCAGTCCTTCTTTTCAGTTTTCTTTCTTTCTGTTTGCGTACCAAAGAGAGACTCCTTTCTCGCACTTCTTACACAGACCCAATCCAAAATCTATCTCAGACTTGACTGAGATTTTGTCTCCAAATGAATCAGTCCTTCTTATATATAGTATCATCCTTCCTATATTTGGTCTAACCTATCAAACTGTGGGTAGGCCGACTTGATAAGGTAACTCATCACTAAGTATTGTAGCAAACTTCATGGAGCTTCTTCTAGCAAGGTGACAAGGGTGTGGAGTATATTTTTACATTGTTTCTTAGACTCTTTGCAAGTGTAACATTGCTTCATATATATGACTCAAATTTATACATTTATGACAAGATGAAAAATCCCTAAAAGACATCAAGAAGAATTCTTTGACCTATAATAAAACTACTTGCTCATGAAACCCATGAAGCAAGCTTAACAAATATAATTTTATTATTTTTGTCTTCTTCATTACATAAATTCATAATTACATAGTCATTATGAAGACCAAACCTAGTTACACTTTCCAACACTAGGCTGCGTCCACTTGACCCCATGTGGTCCCATTTCTTATCAAAGACAATTCATCAATAACAACTCGGGAATCCAAGTCCTATAAGGATTTTAGGGATTGGGAAACTCTTTTTCAAGTCATATTCCTTCAACCTAGCCCTCAAGTCCCCACCTCCTTTCCTACAAAATTGTGTACCTTGTTTAAAGAGCAAGCAAGCTCCATTCTTAATCCTATTCTAGGGAAAGGGGTCATTGAGGTCACTTCACATCTATTTGTTGATCCATCCTTTATAAGTCACTTCCTAATACTGGGTCTCTTTCCATTGATGAAAGTATGTAAAGAGTAAGGAGTCTTAGTTGTGGTGACAGTGTGCTAAGTCTCCATCGTTGCCCTTGACCTAGCAGTTGGCCTATTAGGAGTTCCTTTTAGGTCCCCTGATAGTTTGAGTGGTAACAAGGCCGAAATTTGAATGTGAAGCAGTTTTGGAAGGGTTTGTCTCTGGTTGACTTGGTGTGACTTTGACCTAGTTGGAAAGTCATCTTGAAGGGCTGACTTGGTGCTGGGAGGAGTCTGTGATCTAGGGTTTTGGGTCTTGTTGGTCTCATTTGAAGCAAATTCTATAAGAAGAGAAGATTTTCTAGTTTTTCCCCTTGGAGGGGTTTTTCCTTGGCTTGGAGCCTAATATTTGTGTCCATTGACTTTACTATTTTTTATCTTGATATTTGTTTGATGAAAAGATCTAAGAACGAAACATGAGAAGATAACTAAGTTCACAAGCAAGTATTAAGGAATAAGGAAAATCTGAATTGATAGTTGCCACATTGCATTTTTCCAACAAATGATTGTTCTAGTGAGGTAGAAGATAGAAATTTCATTGTTGAAATTTTAATTGTTGTTATTGAGCGAATAGACCCAAACATTGTGGTGCAAGTTGTCCCAAATAATGCAACCATTGGCAAAGTTGCAAGCTTGATTGTTGCGGGTAAAATATAATCACATTTTTGGACTCCTTTGTCTATGTTACCCACCCAAGTGGGTAACCTTGAGGAGAAAAAAATTATCCTATTGTTTTAGCTTGCCTACTGGCAACCCTATGATAATCCACAAATAGCTAGCCTCATATGCCTCTCGACCATGCTCCAACCATTGCTTTATTTCATCTAGCCTACTCATCCCATGAAGGTGGTTCATCAAATATCAAGTACATTAACCATTTTTGTATTCAAGTACTCTCATTTAATGTTTAAAGACGTTCTAGTATGGATCACATGTCGAATTGGATGGTAGACCGCTTTTGGTCGTATTCTTGTTCTCACGCTTCACTTTGGTGGTTATCATTTGCCCCTAGCTTAGTGTGACCTTCCCTGATGCCTTTCTTTCACTGACTAGGAGGGGCACAAATAGTAGGCTATGATTGATGTTACATGTCCATAGTAATCCATACTTAACAATTTCCATCTCTCCCTTGTATTCACATCCCATCCTTGAGTTGATTGTTATCTATCACCAATATTAGTTCCTTGTTTTCCTCATCCTTGAGTAAGAACCTAGAAACTTTGCCCTAAGAGATTAATGCCCCAAAAAGAAAAAGAAAAAGCATGTGCCATATTGTTAAAATGTAGAAAAATTGGCAGGGATAAATGAAAGTGTGTGCACAAAAAGCCTATCCTGAGCTTTACCCCCCTCATTAGCCCTCACTTAGTTCCTAGCTAATGCATGGGCTATCTAAATAAAAGGAACCTTGCTTATCCCAACTCTAATGAGCAGTATAATGCCTCATTTTTTAAGGGATCAACGATGAATCAGTAAAATTTTGTAATCGAAGCTATATTTGCAAAGAAAAAGAAAACCAATGAAGAAAAAGGTGCACAGGAGAGGTGGTGAATATAGGTCAAGGAAAGGGGTAACTCAAGTCTCGTGATTGCCCCCTCTTCACATCATAACGCTCAAGGATGATGGAATTTCATAACTAGTACAAAGACTATGGCATGCTCCATGAAGTAAAATCCTACCCATGTCATTGACCACTTGCACCTATTCATTGATGGGTTGGCCTAGGAATTGTTCCCCCCCTTAGGGTTGGAAACCTAATAGGGCCTTGTGATAACCCTCCCATATCTAATGCATGGTTACTTATTTCCAAATCATGAGATAGAAAGACAATTGAAGATGATGCTTGTGTGAAGTAATTTGATACATCATACCTTTGACATTAAATATGGCCCACTTTGATGCTATTATGGTTCTTGCACCTATCATGTGATCTCGCTTAATTCCGTGAATATGTTTTTAATGCTTTCTCCCAAGTATAGTTGCCATCCCTTGAGGAAGTGCATGATGCTTCTCCAACACTTCAAATAGGACACCCAACCCCATTTGATGACCATTAGGCACCAGAGCCATGACATTGGTCACTTTTTGAGAAGCGATTACCTTGGGAATCGGGATGTATCCAACATAGTTATTGACACTCTCATCTTCCTCTAGGCCCTGAAAATTGCATATCTAAGCCAAGGCATTGCTTAGAGAGTTGATGTACCGCAAAGATGACAAGACGCCCCCAAGCTGCCATTACACTTTCTTGATGGACATTGCACTATTTCTAGGATAGCTTGATAATGATGATGACTTGAGACCCCTTTGTAGGGGATTCTACATTGCTTTGCGTGATGACATCAAGCCCTAGCTCCATGATGTCCCCTTCTTGTAGCCTACATTGATGATGTGGGCCAATTTGATGATGACGTCTTGTTGAGGGAGAATTTGTTCGATGATCAGACACCTTTTGATGAGGAAATGTGGCCTCCGGAGTGAGAAGCACCTTCTTGAATCTTTTAATGAGAAAGACACTTTTTGTAGTACAATGTCAACTTTGGAGGTCTGTTAGCTCACAAGTGTGGGTTAAAAGAGCCTTGTTTTTATGTGTTATCATTGAGTTAGCCATCTTTGGGGGTTAGCTTGTGATCTATTCAATTTGTAATCACATTTATATATTAGTTTTAGGGTTTTTAGTCTAATTTAAGGTAAAATCGACTTGGTTGCTCTTCTATAAATAGAGGGAAATTGATTTACCTTAAGATCATTGTCACACACACTTGAGAGAATGTGCACTAGATTGTCTCTTTTCTCTTGGTCGCTATGAAGTATTGAATGAGAAAATTGAGTTGGGAAGGATATTATGATCAGATGGTTTCTCTTGGATGATAAATGGTGATTCTATAATGATTTTGTGCAAATTTATTGCAAGTATCTTTTTCAATCTTGTGTTTGTTGTAGAATTAGGATTTCAATGAACTTTTCAGCAAATTATTGTTGAATCTTTTATGGCTCTAACATCTCTTTGACAAGATTATCATCAAATTCTACTAAGGAACCTAGGTGAAGCTTCCTCCCATATTGTCTCCCACTTTATTGAAAAACACTAGGGTTTGAAGAGTTGAGAAACCTAATTGTAGCTTTCTCTCTCTCCCTTAAATCGCTTGCATAAGTCCTTTTCTATAGATTTTAGTCTAAGCCTCCATTAGCCCTTGATTGAAAAAGGCTAATGTCCACTTATTGAAAGATGTAACTAGGTTCGGTCTTCATAATGACATATATAATCATGATTTTATGTATTTGATGTAATGAGATAAATAAATTTATTATTGTTGATCTTGAGGCATGGGTTTCATGCTCAAGAAAAAATTATTTTAGAGTTCAAGCTGCCATTGAGAGCTTTTAGGGCTTATGAGTCTTTGGCATGTATGAACGACTCTTTTGGGCATGTTACATATTGTAATGAGAAATTATTTGAGTCAAAGTCAAGTAAAATAACCCTCCAAGACCTTGTCAAGTGCAAATGAACAAGTCAGCCTACAAAGGAGCAAGTCGACCTCTCTAGAAGATGAAGTCGGCCTATTTGAGAGCTCATGAAGGGCTATATAAAAGAGAACTAGACCTCACTTAAGGATCACTCACTCAAGGATCAAGAAGAGTTCGATCAAGGAAGAGAAAGGAACCTAATACCCAGCAAAGGAAGAAGGAAGAAGAGCGAATCATTTTCTGATCTATTTTGGGCTAATTCTCCTCCACACATACGAAGGTTAGGGCATCATTTGCAGCTGTGAAAGCTGGAAATTGTAGCCACTCAAAGGAGCCAAAGTTTCAGTCAAAGAAGGACTATTTAACAAGTTGAATTGTCAAGAGGAGTCAAGGTCAAGCAAAGTCAAAGGGAGGCAAATCTATCAAAATTCCAGCCACACGTGTGACCTACGGTTTCTGCAAAAAGAGCCAAAAATTGCAATTCTGCAATAGCTAGCTGAAATTATGAATAAGGGTCGAAATATGAAGTTGTGACACAAGTTTGACTAGCATTGACTTGGAGAATAAGAAGTACATCTAGAATAAGCATTGACTTGGTCTTGGAGGGGTTATTGGTCAAGGGTATAGGTCTTGGAATTCGTCAATTGAAGATTATATAAGAACAAGAATTTTGTGGGTTTTCCTCTCAAGATTGGAGAGGTTTTGGCCATGGCTGATTGCCTATATCTTGTGTCCTTTGTCTCATTGTTCTTTATGTTTTTGGTAGTTGTTTGATGAAGAGAACACATAGTAATAAGCAAGTAAAAGAAGAAGTGAATGAAGTAAAATTAAAAATACATCACAAACAATTATAAAGCAAGAGAAATCATCTCATCTCACTGCCCTAGATTTTTCAACATGGTATCGAAGCTAAGGTGACAAGTCAAGGAAGGGTAGCTCAATAAAGGACACTCAAGGATCGAAGTTTGAGAAAAGCATCAAGAAGATTCTCTCATCTCCAAGGCATTTCGAGGACAAGGATCACATCATCATCTTAAAGGAAGTCAAAACCCTAGTTCGTTCAAAGAAGGCATCTACACTTGAAACTTTCTTGGGATACTTGCTCTATCAATCATCAAAGGGAAGACCTTAAAATGAAGGAATTTAAAGCATCCTGAAGTTTTCACATTCAAAGGAAGAAGAAGAAAGGCGGTGTCATCATCATCATCAAAGATATCAACGCAATCTCCCTCTCATTGAAGCAAAGGATTTCATCTCAAAAGAGAATCCTTATTTCAAACATCCTTGAAGAAGATCATCCAAGAAGCACCAAGGCATCATCAAAAAGTCATCATCAATCACCATCAACAAAGGCATCAAGTTGAAGAGTTCATCTTCACTTGACAAGAAAGTATTTTTATTTCTATGACTAAATCTAGTAAAATGACTTCATTTTGCAAGGAGATCAACAAGTTGGATGGGTCATCGAACTTCCTTACATGGAAAAGGAGGATAGACTTAGTCCTCAAAAAAAATGAAGTTGTTGATCATGTCAATCGAAAAGTCTCCAAACCATCTAAATGGAAAGCACTATCTAAATATATGAAAAAGGATATAAGGGCTCAAAGGATTCTTATAGAATCCATCAAGGATTCCCTCATCCCCTATGTAGCAGAATTGGAGACATCAAAAGGGATATATGATAAGCTAGTAGAACTATTCTCTAAAAGCACGACAGGAAAAGTCGCATCACTAAGATCTGAACTATACAAGTTGAAAGCTTCAAAGGATGAAGGGATATATACATGTCTTACCAAAGCATCACAAATAAGGAATCAAATTCAAGAACTAGGAGAGATGATATCCGATAAAGAAATGAGTACCATTATTCTAAATGCACTAACTGAAGAACAAGGTAACCTTGTAACAAAGGCCTATGAAGAGAAGAAAGTTATCCCATTCAATAATTTGTGGTCACTATGCAAGATTGAAGAAAAAAGATGATGTAGGATCAGATGAGTAGGTTCAAACATTTGCTATCATGTCAAGAAGAAAAGAGAAATTTGGCAAGTTTGGTCCTTGGATGATAAAAATAAAAATAAAAAATAAAAGATCAAAATGTCGCAGATCCAATGCTATAGATGTCAAGAATATGGGCGCTACAAGAGAGATTGTCCTAAGCTCAAGAAGGACAGCAACAAACGAAGAAGCGAAGAAGCCCATATAACTGAAGAAGTGGAAGAAGCTGAAAAGAAGAAATACAAGAAAGAGGAAGTAAAAGATCACTATAATTATTGAGATAAGTCTTCTCCACCTAATTCTTTTCAATTTTTGTGAAATATAGCTATCATGGTAGGAAGCATTAGAAGCATGATATGTAATATCCCCAATAGAAATAAAAAGTAATACACAGCAACATAAACAAGTGACTACAGCAAATAGAGAGACATCATACAAATAATGCAAATATGGAGAAACGTTTAGCCATTTTATTATATAACTGAAATATAACAATGAGTACAAAGGTGATCAGAATGATGACACCTTGGCTTGCACAAGGCAAGCTGGAAATACTCTCAGAAATGCTCAATGAATGGTTGCTCTATCAAGGACTGTAATCTCCAAATGTTGTTGCTGCTGCTGCCGGACTGTTGCTACTGCTGGAATGGAATGACTCTTTGGGGATGTTCCCCTGCTCAGAAAATTGTGAAACTCTGGGAATAAGCTCTCCTCCAATAACCCAAAAAAGCCCAGAAAGGAATCCTGGAATGGTTGACCCCGGAATTTGACCTCCCTTAGGAAATAATGCTCTCCCAGTGAAATACGTTGGCCCTAAATGATAACTCTGCAAATGATGGCCTCCTCTTGTATCTAAATGCTGAATAGTGAAGGGTCGGTCCCTCCACACTAACCTCAAGCTGAAATCCCTGATATCTCCTCACTCCCGGAACTGCCTCTACCACAAGCTATGTAATCCCTCCAAGAGACTGCGTTGTCCAAGCAACTGTGTGATCCTAGCTGAAGATGTTATGGCTCCCTCCTACAAAACGATGGATAGATCTCCTCACCCGAGTAGGCACTCAAAGTCCCTCGAGGCTGAGGCTGGGATCTCCGCTCGGAGACACCCGGTGTGCTGAACAGCACTCGCAGACTTCTCTCAACAGCAAAAGCGTGCTCAATGTCAAAAGACAGAAATCAGAGATGCATAATAGAATGAGAGAATGAGGAGCCTCTTCCTCTTTTTATGCTTTGAGAGCCTTGCTCTCATCCGGGCCCCACCAAACTGCATTGTCCCTCTTGGCCCACATTGTCCCCTCTCATCTGTGCTATCATGGGCCCACGCTGCCTCTTCCCTCACGCTGCCACTTCACCCTCCTGGGCCCCACGCTGTCAAGTAATATTGGCTCAAGTGACTTTAGGTAATGATTATTTCCTAAGTATGGGTTATGTGTCTCATCACCCACTTTATTAACTGAATTAAACATTAGAAAAGCAAAACTGGCCAAAAATAATATTACCAATTAGTTGTTGCTAATTGGGAATATTACAGTCCTCCCCGTCGAAACGTTGCTTGTCCTAAAGCAACTACAAAGATGGGTGCTGCAAGATTTTCTCACTTTCCCAAGTGGCATCCTCATCGGGCAAGTTCCTCCACCTCACCAAGTACTCTCTGACTGTCCTGCTCCGTAGTTGTCTCTCCCTGGATGGCTTTTGGCTACAACACCAAATGCCCCTCATCATCTGTCGATGGAAGCTCCTCTGTTGCAGTCACCTGTTGCCCCAATGCCTTTTTCAGGCATGATACATGGAAGATGTTGTGGATCCGGCTACCCACAAGCAGCTCTAGATCATATGCAACCTCCCCGATCCTGCGGATCACCCTGTAAGGTCCATAGAAGCAGGGCTTGAGCTTCTCGGCCCCCTTCTGCTTCAGCGTGGACTGTCGGTATGGTTGAAATCGTAGGTAGACCAAGTCCCCTACCTCAAACTGCCTCTCAACCCGTCCCCTGTCAGCATACAGCTTCTGCTGGTTCTGAGTTGTAGTTAAGTTATCCTTAAGAGCCCGGAGTATATCCTGACTCTCTTGGATCCAATCCTTGGCGCTGGGGGCCTTGCTAGCACCAAACATCACGTCAGCAAAAGTCAAAGCATGGTATCCATACAAACCATAGAACGGAGACATACCGATGCACATGTGAAAAGTGGTGTTGTAGCAGTACTCTCCCAAATGCAACCAGCGTAACCATGTCTTCTGCTACCATGTGACATAGTTTCGCAAGTAGCCCTCCAGCCACTTGTTCACTATCTCTGTCTGCCCGTCCGTCTAAGGGTGATAGCCGGTACTCGAAGTCAACTCTGTACCCACCAAATGAAAGAGCTCCTGCCAAAAGTCGCCCATGAAACACCTATCCCGATCACTAATAATGGTCTTCGGAAGACCATGCAATCTGAAGTTATCCCTGAAGAACAACTTCGCTACCTGTGTTGATGTATATCGTGTTGATATAGCGACGAAGTGTGCATACTTTGTTAGTCGATCAACGACCACAAAGATGCAATCCTTGCCCTGCACCGTGGGCAACCCTGTGATGAAGTTCATCGAAATGCTCTCCAATTTCCCCTCCAGAATAGGAAGTGGTTGTAGTAATCCTGCTGGATGGCTCATCTCTCCTTTGTTGCGCTGACACACCTCGCACTTCCTGACATGCCAAAGTACGTCCTCCTTGAGGCCTCTCCAAGAGAACCTCTCCCTGATAGCCCTGTAGGTCTTGGTGAACCCTTGGTGGCCTGATAATGGTGAGTCATGGGAGGCACACAGTACCTTCTCCTTGATCTAAGAGCTCCCAATCAAGAAGATCCTGCCCCTGAAGTATATCACCTCATCCATCACCCTGTACCTATCATTTGTGATCTGACCATCTAGTATCTCACCGGAAAAACGATCCTTGGAGTACTCCACCAGTAACTGAGCCTCCAGTCCGTGTCTAGGCTCATCAAATACAACGCTGTCGGTCTGTGTGATAGAGCATCAGCCACCACGTTGTTCTTCCCTTTGACATACTCAATGTCAAAGTCATATGCCTGGATCTTACTGACCCACTTTTGTTGCCTCTCCTGCAACTGCTTTTGCTCTATGAAGAACCAGAGGTTGTTGTGGTCAGTCCTCACCATGAACCTGTTCCCCACCAAGTACTGTTGAAACTTGGCCAGTGCATGCATGATAGCCAGTATTTCCTTGTCGTATATGGGATACAACCTCTCATGCGGCAATAGCTTCCTGCTCTCGAAAGCTATGGAGTGGCCCCCTTGCATCAAGATTGCGCCCACCCCCTCTCCTGAGGCATCACACTCCAAGACAAAGGGCTGCGTGAAATTCGGCAAAACCAAAATTGGACAGTTGCTCATCACCTCCTCGAGCCTGTCAAAGGCCCTCTGCGTTGTGTCCGTCCAACTGAATGCCCACTTTTTGGTAAGATCTGTGAGGGGTGCAGCAAGTTGGGAAATCCCCTTGACGAACTTCTGATAGTAGGTGCAGATGCCTACAAAACCATGCCTACAAAACCCCGGAGCTCAGTCACGTTCCTCGGTTTCGGCCAATCCCAAATGGCCCGGATCTTCTCCTCGTGGACTCTCACTCTGTCCACCCGAATGATATGCCCTAAATAGAGCATCTATGTCAGCCCAAATTCGCATTTGGAGAGCTTAGCATACAAATGTTGCTCCTCCAAAATGCGCAATACAGCCTCAATGTGTCGCAGGTGCTCCTCCCATGTCTGGCTGTATATCAAGATATCGTCAAAGAATACCAGCACAAACTTCCTCAATTGATCACAGAAGATGTGGTTCATGCAGGACTGGAAGGTGGTCGATGCATTGGTTAGCCCGAAGGGCATCACCAAAAACTCAAAATGGTTGTAGTGACATATGAAGGCCGTCTTGGGGACATCCTGGTCCCTCACTCGGATCTGATGGTAGCCCGACCTCAGATCAATCTTCGAAAAGAACTTCGACCCCCTCAGCTCATCAATCCGCAGGATGGGGTATCGGTTCTTCATGGTTTTCATGTTGAGAGCCCGATAATCAATGCACATCCTCAGTGTGCCATCCTTCTTCTTCACCAGTACAACAGAAGAAGCAAATGGGCTAGTGCTGGGTCAGATGTGTCCCAGTGCTAAGAGCTCATGAATAGCTCTCTCAATCTCATCCTTGTCCACTTTGGGGTGCCTATAGGGTGCAGTAATCACGGCCTGAATGCCCTGCTCAAGCTCAATGGTGTGCTCAAAACCCTGATCCATTCGCTGCCCGGTGGTATATCCCCAAAAACTATAGCATATTTGTCCAAAATCGACTGTACATCTAGGTGAACTGCCTGTCCTGTAGCTCCTACCTCTGAAATACGGAGCTCCACTGCCCACTCTATATCTCCCTTCCGGAAGTTTGCCTCCATCCGGTGTGCTGAAACTGTCTACGAGGGATAAGTGTGCATGCCTCGGATCATTTCATGCTTACCGCTCTTCTTGTCTGTCCACTCCATCTCCAGAGTCTCCCAATCCATAGTGACCTTCCCCAACGTGATCAACCACTGCACTCCCTGTATCACGTTGGTGTCCGAAATGTCCACCACAAAGAAATAATCCGTCAGAGTGTAAGTCCCCATGGTCACTACCAACGTTGATACATATCTAACACACTGCATAGTTCTGGCACCCGATACCAGTACTGAAAATCCATCAAAGCTCTCTGTCGGTATGCCCCTCCGCTCTACCAATTGTGCATCAATAAAGTTGTGGGTAGCCCCAATGTCAACTAGCACTGAAACACGCTGTCCCTGCACAGTGCCCCGGACACGCAGTGTCAAATACTTGGGAACCCCTCGCAAAGAAGCAAGGACTCCCTCAATATGTGCAAATGTTTCCCCTCCTGCTCCAGGAAATGGAGGTGGTGGATGAACCCCTCTCTGCACTACAGCGCTGCCTCCTGCCTCTATCTCCTCATATGCATCTTCTTCCCTGTCACTGTCGAAGAAGACCTCTATGTAGTGTGCCTTCTCTACGGCACATCAATGCCCCGGCGCCCATGGCTCCTGGCATGTGAAGCATAGCTTCCTCCGTCTCAAATCTCTTCGGGTATCATCGTCCAAAGGCCCCGACCTTGTTTCCCCCTCAGAGGTAGAGCTCTCGTGTCCTTCCCCTTTGGTTGAAATGCCGGTCTCTGGGGAAAAGGGGCTCTGGTCCTAGGTAGAGCATCCTGCAAATCCCTGGTCCTCCCACCTGCATCATGAAGTGTAGCAGGCCTCGTGGATCTGACTAATCCACGCAGAGGTTTTGCCAACCCATTAATAAACATGTAGATCCTCCTGGCTGAGGACAAGTCAGGCACCATCACCGAAAGCCTCAAGAACTTAGAAATGTAGGCTTTTGGGTTCCCGGTCTACTTGAGCTTGGTCAACTCAACAAAGTGCTCTTCCGGATCCCTCCAGTCAAACCGCTCTACCTCCGTGTAAAATCTACATACGCTGTCACTGCTGAGTGACCCAGCATGGCCATCCCGTGGAACCACCAATCATGGGCCTCTCCCTCAAGGTGCAACGCTGCCACCTTGATGGCCTCTCCCTCTGCCATCTGATTGAGCTAGAAATAAATATCCAGCTTCTCCACCCAACCCTTTGTTGAACATTTTGAGGACTCGTCAAATGTTGGCAAGAAAATCCTACCCATTGTACGTTGTACATCCCCATCCTGTGTGTATCTACCCCTCTGGAACCACCAATCGTGGGCCTCTCCCTCAAGGTGCAGCGCTGCCACCTTGATGGCCTCTCCCTCTGCCATCTGATTGCGCTGGAAATAAATATCTAGCTTCTCCACCCAACCCTTTGTCGAACATTTTGAGGACCCGTCAAATGTTGGCAAGAAAATCCTATCCACTGTACGTTGTACATCCCCATCTTATGTGTATCTACCCCCTCTGTTCTGGTTACGAGGTCGGTTGTCCTTCTTGAGCTGAACAAAATCATGGAAAGTGAGAGCTTCACCAAACTCTCACCCATAGGACTGATACTCGGCAAAATAATCCCCCATATGAACCGACTCTAGTTCTTGAGGTGCTCCCGTTCTGGTGCCTGCAGTCAAAAATGTGGGCATCGTGGAACGTGGGGGAGTAAGTGACACAACCTGTTGTGCTGTGAGCTGCTCCTACACATGGTGGGAAGTGTCGGACCCTTCTCCGATGTGAAAAACCCTTGGGGTTTCACGCTGTCTCTGGTCTGCGGTAAACTTCTGCCCCATCTCTTCTATCCTCCTCGATAGCTCCTGCACAGACTTTAGGAGGAGTTGCCCGAACTCCCTCCCTCCATCTTTCTCCTCTGCCATTGGTTCTTCCTCCTCTGCGTCCACTATTGGAACGCAGTCCACTTCTCCAAAAGTGGTCTCAAGCCTCCGCTCTTGGTCCTTGTACTTCCTTCCTCGGTAAGTGATATATGGTTTTCCTATTGGTGTTATAGACTAATCTGCTCCACAGGCTGAGCCAAGTCTATGAGCTCTGATATCACTGTAATATTCCAAATAGAAATAAACAGTAATACACAGCAACATAAACAAGCGACTACAGCAAATACAGAGACATCATACAAATAATGCAAATATGGAGAAACACTGAGACATTTTATTATATAACTGAAAGAAAACAATGAGTACAAAGGTGATCAGAATGATGACACCTTGGCTTGCACAAGGCAAGCTAGAAATACTCTCAGAAATGCTCAATGAATGGTTGCTCTGTCAAGGACTGTGTAATCTCCAAATGTTCTTGCTACTACTGCTGTCGGACTGTTGCTACTGCTGGAATGGAATGACTCTTTGGGGTTGTTCCCCTGCTCAGAAAATTGTTAAACTCTGGGAATAAGCTCTCCTCCAATAACCCAGAAAAGCCCAGAAAAGAATCTCGGAATGGCTGACCCTGGATTTTGACCTCCCTTAGGAAATAACGCTCTCCCAGTGAAATACGTTGGCCCTGAATGATAACTCTGCAAATGATGGCCTCCTCCTGTATCTAAATGTTGAATAGTGAAGGGTTGGTCCCTCCACACTAACCTTGGGCTGAAATCCCTGATATCTCCTCACTCCCAGAACTGCCTCTACCACAAACTGCATAATCCCTCCAAGAGATCACGTTGCCCAAGCAACTGCGTGATCCTAGCTGAAGATGCTATGGCTCCCTCCTGCAAAACGATTGATAGATCTCCTCACCCGAGCAGGCACTCGAGAAGTCCCCTGAGGTTGAGGTTGGGATCTCTGCTCAAAGACACCAGGTGTGCTGAACAACTTTTGCAAACTTCGGTCAACAGCAAAAGCGTGCTCAATGTCAAAAGATAGAAATCAGAGATGCATAATAGAATGAGAGAATGAGGAGCCTCTTCCTCTTTTTATGCTTTGAGAGCCTTGCTCTCATCCGGGCCCCACCAAACTGCGTTGTCCCTCTTGGCCCACGTTGTCGCCTCTCATATGCGCTATCATGGGTCCACGTTGCCTCTTCCCTCACGCTGCCACTTCACCCTCCTGGGCCCCACGCTGTCAAGTAATATTGGCTCAAGTGACTTTAGGTAATGATTATTTCCTAAGTATGGGTTATGTGTCTCATCACCCACTTTATTAACTGACTTTAACATTAGAAAAGCAAAACTGGCCAAAATTAATATTATTACATGATAGGATGCATCATTTTAGGGGATGGCATCATAGTAGCACATGATTGAAAACAAGAGCTCATGACATCATTATGAAGCTTGAAAGATAGTTGAAGTCTATGGCAATCATTATTAAGGAAGTAGCTCTTGGTAACCTCATTAGAAGCATAAGTAGTACTTATGGGAAGAAGTGACTCATCTAGCATGGAGCTCATCATACATCATTTGGAAGGAGCATCTGCAAGATGAGGATAATCAAGATCCTCTGTTGGAATCTTCATTACAACATTCATCTCTTGAAAGATGTCTCGCAGAGAATTCGACTTTGGATGGGATTCATTGTTCGAAAATTGATGGTATGATGACAAAGTAATGCAACATGTCAAGTTGATTGAAGCACTCTCAATCAAGGACAAGAAGTTGCTAAAGGAAGCCTAGATGACCAAAAAGAAGAAAAGAGGTATGTATGCTTAAGAATGCATGCTCCATCTCATAAGCATGATCAAGGGAAAAAGGATCTCTTTCGTTAAAAGAATGTATGAAGGCATGGTTCATATACTTACTAGATGAAAATCAACATAATATGTCCTTATATGGAATATGAGGTGGCTGACATAGATGAAGAAACTATGATTGGAAGTTCCTAGAAAGCAATGTGTGAATAAAAAGAAAAGAAGAGATCGTGAAAGATGCAACTATGAAAGGCAATCAACATCTAATGACTAAAAGTTTTAACTATTATATCTCCATGGGAAAGATATGAAGACTTTGATGAAGTCTGGAAAAGAAGGAGACCCTTGATAGTGTATATCTTGGAGATGTGTCAAATATATGTGCGGGATGTTAATATTGCAAGCAAACAAATGTCATGTTAAAGACCATCATAAAAGGTAACTTTGATTTAATGTCCATTTTTTATTTTTGAAAAATCATCTGGTTGGGTTGATACAGGACTACTAAGAGAGAGTTGTAGATATCACCTACAACTAAGCACTCATGTGGTTGGAAGAAAAGATCCTAAAGGAAACATGACGTGGAAAAGATAATTATATAAAGAAAAGCCAGATGGGGACAAGAAGATCACTTTCCAAAGAGGGATGACATGACCAATGTGGCTCGCGAAAGTGATGGATGGACGATGCCCTCTCTGAGAATGAAAGGCTCATAATAATAAATATTGAAGATAAAATTAGCGCGCCGAAAGATACTCCTGGAATTTGAAGCAGGGCAGTACATGATCTCCACCAATGAATAAAGAGTTGTTGTTGGAGATGAGTCCCTAGTTAAGAGGGAGCTTGAAAGCAAGTTTCTAACTTAGTAGAAACATAAAAGCAAATCCCTAAGCTTAGAGGGAGCTTAGGTATATTCCTTCATTGGAATAGGTATATCCTCCCTATTTGAGAGGGAGAGATAGACACATCATTATTGTCTTCACTTGGGAAGAAAGAATGGAGGATTGGGTAAGTATCTGGCATCCGATACGCTTTGAGGACTGGGAATCCAAGATAAGAATAGTGCTGGAAGGACATACCCTGTGAACACCAGGGTGGGGTATGATCTTGGAGAGACAATGATGAAGGTGTCTATAAATCATTAGTCTCACCATTATTGTGCTATGATCTTGTGGAGAGATAGAGTTGTTAGTTAAGGCCTTGCTATGTGACAATGTTGGATGATATGATGCTATATAGATGATTTACCAATCCGACTCTTCTTAGTAGAATTCTTCAGATTGAGAATTTCCAAGTACCATCTATGGATTATGAATACCTCCCTAGTTAAGAGGGAGTGTTGAAAAATGTGACTAGGTTCGGTTTTCATAATGTCATATGTAATCATGATATTATGTATTTGATGTAATGAGAAAAATAAATTTATTATTGTTGATCTTGAGTCATGGGTTTCGTACTCAAGAATAATTTATTTTAGAGGTCAAGCTCCCATTGAGAGCTTCTAGGGCTTATGAGTCTTTGTCATGTATGAATGACCCTTTTGGGCATGTTACATATTGTAAAAAAAAATATTTATTTCAAAGTCAAGTAAAATAACCCTCCAAGACCTTGTCAAGCGCAAATGAACAAGTCGGCCAACAAAGGAGCAAGTCGGCCTCTCTAGAAGATGAAGTCGGCCTATTTAAGAGCTCATGAAGGGCTATATAAAGAAGAACTTAAGGATCACTCACTCAAGGATCAAGAAGAGTTCGATCAAGGAAGAGAAAGGAACCTAATACCCAGCGAAGGAAGTAGGAAGAAAAGCAAAGCATTTTCTGATCTGTTTTGGGCTAATTCTCCTCCACACGTGTGAAGGTTAGGGCATCATTTGCAGCAGTGATAGGAACTCATGAAGGGCTATATAAAGGAGAACTTAAGGATCACTCACTCAAGGATCAAGAAGAGTTTGATCAAGGAAGAGAAAGGAACCTAATACCCAGCGAAGGAAGTAGGAAGAAGAGCGAAGCATTTTCTGATCTGTTTTGGGCTAATTCTCCTCCACACGTGTGAAGGTTAGGGCATCATTTGCAGCAGTGAAAGCTGAAAATTGCAGTCACTCAAAGGAACCAAAGTTTCGGTCAAAGAAGGACTATTTAACAAGTTGAATTGTCAAGAGGATTCAAGGTCAATCGAATTCAAAAGGAGGCAAATCTATCCATATTCCAGCCACACATGTGACCGAGGGTTTATGAAAAAAGGGACAAAAATTGCAAGGCTGCAACAGCTAGTCGAAATTATGAATAAGGGTTGAAATTTGAAGTTGTGATACAATTTTTGACTAGCGTTGACTTGGAGAAGAAGAAGTACATCTAGAAGAAGCATTGACTTGGTCTTGGAGGGGTTATTGGTCAAGGGTTTGGGCCTTGGAATTCGTCAGTTGAAGATTCTATAAGAAGAAGAATTCTGTAGGTTTTCCTCTCAAAATTGGAGAGGTTTTGGCCCTGGTTGATTGCCTATACCTTGTGTCATTTGTCTCATTGTTCTTTAAGTTTTTGGTAGTTGTTTGATGAAGAGAACACATAATAATAAGCAAGTAAAAGAAGAAGTGAATGAGGTAAAATTAAAAATACATCACAAATAGTTATCAAGCAAGAGAAATTATCTCATCTCACTGCCCTAGATTTCTCAACACCACTACTATGTCAATCCCATAAAAATAAAACTCCTAATTCCTTTTTTGAATATTTTCTAAAGAAAATTAGGGTTAGGTTACAACAAAATATGCATTTTTCAACATTATTTACCTTGGACCTTATAGCCCTAGGGTTAACTTTGCATGGACTAAATTAGAAAAATATTAATATTAATTTTTATGCATTTTTCAGCCATTTTTTGTCTAGGGATTTTTTTTGTTGTTTTATGTATTTTCAGCCATTGAAAATTTGTTGTAATATTTTCTAGTTTACTCATTGATTAGGCCTTATTTTTCACTTGTTTATTATTAATTTTGGGCTATTTTGTTATTGTTGTAGTAAATATTTGCATATTGTAAATGTGCTAATTAAACCCCTAGTTTATAACAGCAATCTCTAATTTATAGATAACATGTTTTTGGAAATCTATTTGAGCTTCTCCAGGGCTTGCTAAGCCCTCTAAATTTAGCCATAGGGTCCTTTGAACTCGTTGTCATGGAAACTTGGAATTACATTTTATTTCACCCAAAACCCTAATTATTGAACATTTATCCTTAGGTGTAGTTTGTAGTAGAACCCTTGGGTGTATTTAGCCTGGGAGCACTTGTTATCTAATCCCTAAGATCTGCCAAGAAGCCACCTCCCTTGCGGGGATAGTATCCAACCACATAATAGCAAGGGAACAATTGTTAAGCTGACAGTGGTGATTGATCCTATTGTTCCTCTTAATCTAGAGTGCTTAGTGAGGTTTGCCAATAAAATGCTAGATTTTGAAACAACAATCCATAAATTAAATTTGACTTTAGAAGAGTTTGAAGTTAAAACTCCATGGAATAAGGAGCTCACAAGACATACTAGGGAACAAGGTATTTTGTAGGAATGAATATTTGCCAATAGGTTGTTTTTTGGCCATTTTCAAAAAATATATATTCGCCAATTGGTCATTTTCCCTCTAAAGATTCACCTATTTTTTACATAAAATATCATCAAATTAATAACATTCACAAACATTTACAAATTTTAATAATAATGTATATATTAGTTATGGAATATTAACCTATATATCTATGTGTATGATTTCTTGACACCAAAATAGTCACCTAGAATATTATACTTAGGTATAATATTTGAATCCTTAAAAGATACCTTGCGAGGGAAATCATAAAATCCGTCGCCAAACACCACAAGTCTCAAGCAATGTTTCAAGAATACTCCAAATCTGAGTTGTTTAAGTTTTTGAGACAAGACATGTCTCAAACTTCATCATGTTGCACCAGCTCGTTGAGGTTAAATCTTCATTGGTGACTATGGAGGTTAATAATCTTTGTGCTTGGTTAAAACAATCAAATTCAACAAAAGGAAGTATAATGTCCCTGGCTGCTTAAGAGAAATAAGACAGGTTCTATTAGCCTAATAAGTTCCCATAGGCTAAGGCGAGGAGAAAATTTTAAAAAGGGAACATGATTCGCCTAAAAAAACTTTTATAATTTTCTGAAGGGTGAAAAAGGGGGCATATCTTAGGCTAAGGAAAAGTCACTTTCATTTTATAAAGTGAAAGTCTCCTAAAGTGACTTAATAAAATATTAAAAGGGTAAAATGGCGGCAAAAGGGGCCACTCAATTATAATAAAATAGAAGTGAGGAGTCTCTCCTCATTCTTTCACTTGCATTTCGAAAAAATGAACACTTGGAGAGTTTTGGAAAAGAAGCTTGGGGTTTTGGAAACCTTAACCACCGTAGCTAGCTTCGGTGTTGAAACTAGACATCCTAGTTGGTTCCGAGAGTGAAATCACTCAGATTTCACCAGTGCGCTGCCATGGAGTAAACGATTTGCACAAGATATTGAGGTAAAAAGGTCTTATTAGTTGATTGTATCTTCTAATCCTGATATTATTTTCTCTATATATCTACATGCAGAGGGAATTGGTTGGAAAGGAAGAACTTCACATGGGCCATTTCTCTAATGATTTGGGAGGCATTTATCCCTGAGGAATCAAAGTTGCTATACCTGAGCTTTTATTGGTCGATTTTCCTTAATTTAATAAGGTTGAGTTCCTCCCTTTATACACTAGACAAGTTTTTCTCTTTGAGAGACGAGTTATCTTGTTCCAGGGGGTCGAAATCATCCACATATTCACTGCTGGACATGTTGACTGGTGGTGGCTGAGTATAGGGTGTTGAAGGGACGCTTTGCTCGGTATATCAGAGGCTGTGGCTTCCCCTTGCCTGCTGGTCTAAGTGTGGCAACTATTCTGGGCACATTTCTTCATATCAAAACACACATATTTGCTCTCTGCCAGATCATGGGTACTCTCGGATTGCTGGACTGATATATATAAATATTTGTATTCACCCTATGAAACACTACTGGATGGAACGTGGAGCATTATTATTGCATCCTGAATCATTCCTTCTGTACCTGGGCAACGAATCTATTTATCACAGTGCTGGAGCATTCTTGTAAGAAGACTGTGCTTGCACATTTGTATTGGCAGCCATCCATACCAGGTTATTTTGTATTTCTGTACTCTGAAATTTTGTTCATATCATTATGAATTGAATGTAAACCTGCTGGTGTGTATTTCTAGGCCTATCTTTAGGAAGAAATAATATTTAAATGGCTGTAGCATGCACATTTTAATGATAAATAATATTCTGGGTTCCATGTAATTTCTATGCTTGAGCTGGGTTGTTTATATCAGCACCTATTTGGTCTTGTGTTTTCATATTATTATATGCCAAAACAAAGAAAAACACCTACAGCAGTTTGGACCCTAACTGTTTGACGAAACACTTCACTAAAAATCCAAGCAACTCTGAAATTTCCTGTGGATATTTTGGGAAGTTTTTAAGGGGGAATCTTACATAGCCTCATCTACAAAAGCTATTTTTTTACGTATATCCTCATTTACACAAGCTATTTTTGGATTTTGCATAATGTAATCCATAATCATCTAGGGGTTTCCTTCTTAAGTGTCATTTATGTGTATCATTCTTATATCTTGAAAAAAAAATCATATATATATATATATATAAAGAGAGAGAGAGATTGTATATTTTTATATCCTTGATTGCGACGTTTCCATGGCATTATTGTTTACAAAATCCATACTCATTTCCAAATTTCATGCAACTTAGGTGTGTAATATAACCAATTTTATATTTTATTTTGCAATGGCCACTTATGCATACAAGCAGGAGAAATAACATGCTGGAACTCTAAATTCAAAGGATATTTTTCTTTTGTGCTTGCTTCAAAGTCTTAAACACTAAGTTTTAACTCTGCAAAGTTCAAACAATATTACAACATTATTGTCATTGACAGAGTCAAATCTATAAGGGAACAACGATACATCCACCTACCCACGAGACCAATTGAACATCGTTTGTACATTCCCTCCGTACTTTATGGGATATAATGGAACATGCCAGCTGGCAAAATGCCACCTAGCAACTTCACCTTGAATTTGGAAGTCCATAACTAGGAAAATATTGTAAGATTTAATATACTGCTATTATATTACTTGTTTCAATGATATGATCTAGTGCGAGCAGCTAGTGCGAATGTACAACTGTTGTCGCCTATCTCGCAGTTAATACATGCTTTCTTCATCGCAAAAGTTTGGAGCCATTGTCTTCAATCTTGCTTTTATTGCAGCACTTGCATTTGGCTTAGTGTATCACCAACTCTCGCAATGAACATTATGCGAAACTAGTTCTTAGTTTGCTAATGTCATCTTATCCTTGAGGCCAACCTTGTCTTAGTGCAAAGACAGTATCAAGCGTGTTTGGATTTGTTTTGTCTGGTTTATAATTGGATATCTGTCAAGATAATTTGATCTGATTTTCAATAATTGCGCATCGCATTTTTCTAAACTGAGTTCCAGAGTCCCATAGTGTTTTGTTAGTTCAGCTTGTATTTTCTTCGGGAAGTTTTCCAATAAACCAGGTTTCAATCGAGTGTGGTTTCGTCTCCCATTACTGCCAAACAGGAAATTTGAAGATGGAACTCAATTTAATGAATCTGGACAAATTATTCAGCTTACCGTTTTTTAACTCGACCAAGTTTCAAAGTTCAAGAGCATAAGAACAGAACTAAGACTGCCATGGCCAATTTCAAGCAGAGAAGTAACTGGAGACCCTCAATTGAAACCCTAAATGACAGAGTTAGCAGTAATACAACATTAAAGTTTACGATCCAGGACTTACTTTGAGGAACTCGAAACCCATACCTGCGAGTGAACTGTTCCCAGATCATCCAACAGCCGCGGAGCTTTTCCTTCGCGGAAAATGAAAGAATTTACAGGTGAACGACTGCAAAATCACAAACAAACAGATTTTCGAGTGGCGAGTAAATTGTAGATCTGAAGAGTGGCGCGGGTCAAAAGCTAAGACTTTCCCGACTCAGAACAGTAAAAAGTCGGAACCTATGAAATTTCGAGGGCATGCTTTTAGACATTTATTTTCTTAGATTTTGATTTTATTTGTTTGTGGACATTTGATGGTGTGAATGGTAGTTGGGAGACGTGCGTTTTTTAGTCCAGCATTGTGGAAAACACTTATGCTAATTTTTCGTAACATTTTTAATTAGATTAAAGTTTGTATTTAATGAGTTTAAATTATTTTGAAATTTGTATTTAATAGGTGTTAATTTATTAATATTAAAAATACAAAGTTAAAATAAATTAGGTTAATCACATAATTTATTAATAATCAATTTAATTTAAATATCTATATATTATTATTAATTGAATTTTATTATTTTAATATTAAAAATAAATAAAAATCTAATCTGTAAATTTCATTTTTTTTTAATTATTTTTTAAAATTTATATTTATAGATTTTTTATTTCTAAATTTAAAATAGATTTATTGTAATTGTAGTTAATTGATTCAGATGGTTGAGTGGAATGGTTGTTACCTTTCTCATTCAAGTTTAAATCGCTCCAAGTGACATGATGAATTATAATGTCTTTATCAAATATTGAGTAAATTTATGGGTTTGAACTAGTACCAATAACCTCACTCTAACCCTTATCCTTGGACTAAAAGAAACACTCATTTTTTCCTTCGAAAAAGCAAAAAATATAATGTAATAATTACAATGTTGGTACAAAAATAAAAAGTTTGTATTCTATTAATAATAATAAAAGAGTAAATTAAAAATGAATAAGTACAAAATATATATATATATATATATATATATATATATATATATATATAATGATATTCTTTTAGTGTTATTTTAAACAAATTAGAGACTAATACTAGTTCTTTCTTATTATGTGTTGTGTTGGAATTGTTATATGGCATTTTTGTGATAATGTATAAGATTTTTTTTTAATTAGAAAGTATTTTAATAATTAAAATAATACATGTATTCTAGCTTTTTCAAAGCCCAAAAACTATCATGTATCATCAAAGGACTACAAATCTTTACTTGTTAATCAAAAGATACTAGGAAATCTATTAATCAACGATAAACTATTAAAGACTAACAATAACGGTAATTACAACAAAGAACATGCTTATTATGTGAATATTCGGGATTAAAACTTTAAGGTTTTTTTGGTTTAGAAGGAGGAAATGCCTCTGATATTGGCATAACTTTCCCTAAATTAACAAACTTTTCTCCATCTTCTTGGACCAAGGCCTTAATGCTCTTACACTCCTTTTTCTAAGAAGTTCATACATTGTACTCGGAAGACTAGATAAGGCAATGTCAAAAGTTTTCATAGTTGAAGCTATACTGGCTACTTGAGTCTTTCCCGGCTGATGATAGGGTTGTTGTGACTATCCTCATTGACCATCTTAGCGAGATCTTTGAAAGATTGCATATGAACTCCTAAATGGGGTTTTGAAGAACTCAAATTAGATTGATAGTTATATGTTTGATGGTCTAGCATGGATTGTGGGTCTTCATTTGGCAAGATTTTTCCAGAGCTATCATGTGTGGAACATCTAGATCAATGTCTTCTAGGAGATGGTCTTCATGCTTGTGCTTATGGAGATGACTTGTTGCAGTGATGTTTTGAATTCATGATGATGATGATGTTGCAGAGGTGTTCTGGGTCAGTTCAGAGGTGTTACAGCTTGTGGAGATGTTTGTTGGAGAGTGGAGGACTTGTTGGCACTCTTTCCAACCTTGTTTGTTGGACTTCTAGGTCAATTTGACGGTGACACTTGGGATACATGTTTGATCAACCTGAAAATGTGTCAAAGGCTATGTCAGATATTTGGAGGCTTGTACAAATGTTGGAGAAGGTGACACAATAGGTGGCAGAGGTTCTGAGCTGAAGGATTGTTTTTTTTCTTCATCCTTTGCCTCATTCGCATGGAGCCAAGCCTATGCATGCATCTGAAAAGCTCCAGTCGTTGGGAAGCAAGCTTGTGCATGCGACCGGTCGAGTTTATCTAGTGTTGTGCATGCAACCGAAATAAAACATGAAAAATCCTTCACATTCCTCGTACAAATCAAAAGAAACTTGGCATGGAAATTCCCAGAGGCTTCTAGAATAAGTTGTAAAGATTGGGAATGGTTTGAAAAGGTCCTCCAATAATGTGAACACCTTTAGTGCACATGTAGTGATGTTAATGGATTGATTTGGTTCAATTTGTGCACCATTGATCTTAGCCCCTAGCTCAATTTCACCCTACATGTTTTATATTCATCATTTTGGAGTTGAGGATTAATCAATTGTGAGTGTATGTGTGTAAGAGAAGGTTGCATAAAGTGAGTATGCTTCAGACCTATTAGAGAGCATAGATGCTTCGGTGAGTCAGTCTTAATGGCAGAGAATGGAACAGAACTAAAGCATGTTGCAGAATACATCATATTTGAGGCTATTGTAGCAGAGTTTATTTGGAGAGTTTTTGCATGTTGTTGAAGTATATTTTGTGGTGACTATCGCTTTTGCTTTTGCAAGAGCTGCTAATGCATTTGGCACCTAGCCATGGTGTCTTGTGTTTTTTATTGTATTATGCAACATTTATTTTGAAGTGAGGGTTTGATGGTTGATATTATTCAGTTTTTTTTTTTATGAATTATGGCCACTATTTTGCTTGTGTGGGAGCATATGATTGTGGTCTTATTTTGATTGATATGATGATGTATTGCTACTAGAGGTTGTACTGCAGAGCTAAATTAAGTTGGGAAGAAAGTCTTGGGATCCAGTTTGAAAATAGATGAAAGGAGATCCACATAGACGAGAGGAGCAATGACTTCATGGATGTGGAGCAGTGATTGCGAATTTTTAGCGAAAGGAATTGTTTCTCAATCCAATGGTAGTTGGATAGTCCACTTGGATTTGGGTGAGGATCGATTGATCGTGGTGGATTTCAATGGATGGTAGTTCGTAGATCCGTGTGAGAACATAGTCCTTTGAGATTATCAGTAGAATCAAGTCTCCATGTTGATGGATGTTGGCCAGTAGTATATGAGGTTGACTCTCCTAGCTTATGGGAGTTAGCAAATATATGTAAAATACATATTTTGCTTAATAGAAGATTCAGAGCAGCGCAACGGCAACAAGTGTGTTTTTTGCTCGGTGAAGTGTTTTCCACCAGATATCTTGTGTCTCTTGTGTGATGGTTTTCATGGTTGTGTTCGATGGTTTTGTTTCTCTCATGTTTTTTGATTTGGTTGCTTACATTGTTATATTCATGTGATGATATAATATGTTGTCGATTATATGCATGATTCAGTAAGTGAAGTTAATTATTAAAAATTGTATATGTCACACTATTGATTCACACCCCCCCCCCCCAACCCCTTCTCAGTAGTGCTCAAAGGTTTCCAACAATTGGTATTAGAACAAGGCTCTTGGTTGTAGGCTTATAGCTTAATCACTAGAGAGTATATTTGGGATTTGTTGGTGGAAATTTGAATTTTTTTTCCGGAATGGTTGTCCTCACTATTGCAAATTACAAGGTATGGCACAAAAGTGTTAAATCTAAAATTTTGTCTTGTGGATCTAACATTTGGAGAGTAGTATGTGAAGGTTGTGGCAAGGATCTAATTGTAGATGAAGTTTTGCAGCAAGATGCATAATCTACAAGAATCTTCATGATGATGATTTGAAGAGGCTAGTAGGTTTGAAACATGCCAAGCAATGTGGGACAATCTAGAATCCATATTTGGTGATGGTACCAGTAGCAATAAAGAAAATGAGAAGAATAGCAACAAAAAGAATAAAAAGAAGAAGGGCCTTCAAAAGCAAGAAGCTCATCCACAAGAGTCTCATTCTTCAAGTGCACATGATTCAGTAGATGATGAGAAGAGATCAAAAAATCATGAATCCAAAGGTATAAATATTAATGATTTTCTTTTGAGATATAATTTTGATGATTCACATTTGGATCATGTTGAAGCACATAATGAAGATGAGAATGTTATTAAGGGTCTCAGAGCTAAGATTTATAGACAAACAATTGCATGCAAGGATTAAGAAAAATTGTTGCAGATTTGTGGTGATAAGGAGGCCAAGCTCAAGGAATAGATTGTCAGCTTAAATATTAAGTTAGCAAAATCTGAAAGAGCAAAGGAAGGTATGAGGAAGCAGTACAAAGAAAAGGAAGATGAGGCTGAGAAATTAGAAGCTGAAAAGGTTTCCTTGAGAAATCAGTGGAAGATGGAGAAGAGTATCATAGCCTTGGATCATTTGCTTGAGATCCAAAAATCACAATTGGATAAATCTGGTATTGGATTTCAAAAGGGTGAATCTAGTTTACATGCAGGCAAAAATACCAAATAATAACCCAAGAAACTTGTAGCAAACAATACGAGTAGAAAAAGTGAGAACCAAGTGTTGAAGATTGTAACTAGGTTCGGTCTTCATAAATTATATTCATTGTACTTATCAAAATATTTAAAGAAAAAGAATCTATATTATCATTTCACATTTTTATTATTATTAAATGTCTTATTAAAGCATGGGTTTCATGCTTGGGTCATATTTAGATTAAGGTCCCCATTGTGGACTTATAGGTTAGTCATTACAGATTTATATTGACCCATATTGGGCTTTTGAATCATGTAATTAGGTTTAATTTAGAGTAAAAAAAGGTTTAGAGCACCTCCACATCAAGTCGGCCTTAAGGAGATCAAGTTGGTCTCAAAGGGACAAATTCTACATCACTAGAAGCCTATAAAAGCAAGGAGATCAAATTCATTTGGAGCATCACTTCTCAAGCCATTTCAATATGTACTGCATCATAGGATAAATTGTGAAGTGGAATGAAGAGGCAAAAAGAAGTGTGAGATGGGTCTAGAAGATAGAGAAGGAGAAATCAAAATTTTAGTGGTGGAATATTTGCATTTCATGCCCTCCCTTGGGAGATCGAAGTATTTTAGTGTTTGATGTTGTTGTTGTTGTTGAATTTACTGCCTAGTCGAAGTTGTTGGAGGACAAGTTGATGTTGTTGCTCGGTATAAGGTCTAGAAGGCGCTGACTTGGTGTGAAGGGAAGGTTTGGCTCATGTCCAGGGTGAAGAGTCTAAAAGAATATTATGGAAAGGAATAATTATCTTGATTGGGTTTTCCCCTCTAGGGGAGTTTTTCCCTGGCATAGTGCCTATATCTTGTGTCTCTTGTTTTGTTATCTTCATACACATATAATATGGTAATTGTTTGATGAAAGATAAGGTAATAAAGAAGTAAAAGAAGCCAACACACTCACAAGTAATTATCAAGATCTGAGAATCAAACCCTAATATAACTACTTTGATTCTTCAACACGGTATCAAAGCTAGAGTCAAGAAAAATTGAAGATCACTTTGTTGCCATGGATTCTCCCTCTTTGATGGACTACATAAGGATGGGTATCAACACTGCTGGAAGCTGGATCAAGAAGGTCATCCACTACTTATTCATCAAATTCAAAAGTCAAAGATTTTTGGTTGCCCTTACAGGATCTCTCCATGATGACAATGCATGGATCATTGATAGTGGAGCATCAAGACACGTGACAGGAGAAACTAAACAATTGCATACCCTATAAAGGGATACATCTTCTCATGTAGTGGAATTAGGTGACAACAAAAGCTATGATGTGAAAGGCATGGGATTAACCTCGCTGAAATTATAAAGTGGATCGAAGCTACACCTCAACAACATACTATATGTTCCAGGTTTGAAAAAGAATTTTATTTTATTTTTATTTCTTGTTTAAAATACAAAGGAGAAATAATTGCTTTTGTTGATGGAAAAGTATTGGTCTAGGGCAAAGACTCTAGCATTGACAAAACTAGAGTTATTGGAGTTACAAGGGCAAAGAAATTGGACCTTATTCATACTATGTGTGTGAATAGTAACCGAAACAAATCTCTTGGAGGTCATCTCTATTATGTGAGATTCATATATGATCAATCTATAAATTCATGGATCTATCTTCTCAAGTCAAAGGACGGAGTATTTGAGAAATTCAAGGAGTTTTGAGCTGAAGTAGAAAACCTCACCAAAAGAAAGATAAAGACTTTGAGATCTGACAACGGTGGGGAATACATTTCCAAGGAATTGATTGCATGTTGTAAGGAAGCAAGAATTAAGAGGAGCTCATTGTTCCCTACTATCCTGAAAAAAATGGAGTTGTTGAAATAAAGAATAGGTCTATTGAAGAAGGAATTAAGACAATGCTCCTTAACCAAGACCTACCAAAATTCTTATGGGAAGAAACAGTCATGACAGTCGTGTATATTCAAAATAGAAGTCCCCATAGAAGTCTCAAGAATATAACTTCCGAAGAAGCGTTTACAGAAAAGAATTCGAGCGTGGATCACCTCTGAATCTTTGGAAGCCCTTCCTACATCCATGTTCCAAAAGACAAGCGAAAGATGTTGGACTCCTCTAGAATCAAAGAAATATTCATTGGTTATAGTCTCTCCTCGAAGGCATATAGAATATACATCAAAGAAAGAAGGCAAATGAGAGTAAGAAAATATGTCATATTTGATGAGAGCCAAGCATACAAGGAATCCAAAGATATTCCCATAAACTCTGATGATGAAGAATCTCCTATATTCAAGGAAGAAGAATCACACCATGAAAACCCTACTACAAATCAAGAAGAAGAAGAAGGACCAAGTGACCCTATTCAAATTTTGATAATATCAACCATAGGGAAAATGCCAAATTGGTTAAAATCTACACTACAATATGTCGAAGGACATGAAGCTCCCATAGGAACCTTCGGGGAAAGTAAAAGACCGAAGAGATACTCTGGCTATGTTGCATATATGACGAAACTAATTCAATCTGAACCATCTACATTCGAGGAGGTTGTTCAATGGGATGTATGGAAGAAGGCAATGCAGGAAGAATACCAATCCATTATGAAGAATGGGGTTTGGGAAATCGTTCCTATACCTAGTGACAAATTAGTTGTCACATCCAAATGGATCTACGAAATCAAGCTTGTTGTTGATGGAAGCACAGACAAGTACAAAGCAAGGTTCGTTGCAAGGGGCTTCTCTCAAAAGGAAGGAATATATTGCTCCTACTACAAGGTATACTACCATTAGATCTTTGATTTCATTAGATGCTATAATGGGTTGGAACATCCATCAAATGGATGCGAAGACCGCATTTCTAAATGGGACCATTGATGAGGAAGTATACATCAAACAACCCAAAGGTTTCAAAGTAAATAGCAGGGATTCTCACGTCTGAAAACTCAACAAAGCCCTATATGGCTTGAAGCAAGCTCTTAGGGCATGGTACATGAGAATGGATACATATCTCCTAAGAAATGGGTTTGTGAAGGGTGTTGTTAATCCAAATCTCTACATCAAGGTTGTGAATAATCAGCATGTTAATATTTTATTATATGTGGGTGATCTATTCATCACTGGTGTGGAGAAAATAATTGAAGAATTTAAGAAGATGTTGGCAGAATTTGAGATGAAGGATCTAGCCTTGTGCATTACTACCTTGGTCTCGAAGTATAGCAGAAAACTAGGGAGATATACTTGGGGCAAGGAAAGTACGTCATCAATATGTTGCAAAAATTTGGAATGATGGACTCCAAGCCCATGACTACTCCTATGATCATCAATATCAAGAAGTTACAAGGTTCTGACTCAAGTCTCGTGGATACTACCTCCTATCGAAAATTGGTGGGCTCCCTTATGTATCTGGTAAACGCTAGGCTAGATATATGCTATGCAATGAACATCCTTAGTCATTTCAATTGGAACCTCGTCATGAACATTGGATATCTTCCACACACATATTAAGATATCTTTGTGGTACTATACACCACTGCTTAAAATACAAGAGTAGAAAGCAAGGTCTCATTGCCATAAGTAGTGCTGAAGTTGAATATGTAGTTGCATGTGAAGTAGGAAAGGAGGTTGTATGGTTAAGGAAGCTTCTGACAGACTTGTTCGAGAGTTCTCTAAATCCTACTATAATCAACTATGATAATAAAAGCTACATTATGGTATCTAGAGATCTCATGTTTCATTCTAGGATGAAGCACATCAACAATAAGTTCCACTTCATTAGGAACTTGGTACAGGATGGGGTCGTAAACTTGGAGTATGTCTCAACAGATGAACATGTAGTAGACATACTGACGAAGGTTCTTCTTAACAAGAAGTTTGAATATTTAAGAGACAATCTTGGTCTGGTAAATATTGATAATTATATTGATGATAATGGTTTGGAAGAGATATGTTGAGGCTTTGCGAGTGAAGCATTGCGTGGAAAGTCATCGGGTTGACACTTTATGTTGATGTATGGTAGGAGGGTGGCATCGGGTGGATGTGCACCTAGTTCCACGGGTTGGTGGTTAGTAAGTAAGCCTGATGGTACCTATATAGTTTGAAATATTTAGTCCACCTTAGCCCCAAATGGATAGATTGCCTTGGTCAGTAATCTAGTCCACGACGCTGTGGTGCCTAAACTATTGAGTGACCAATGGATAGATTTCCCTGGTCAGGAATCTAGTCCATGGCACTGCGGTGACTAAATTTATTCATAGTTTCACATTGTTTGAGATCTTCCATTTGTATGTTATGAATATCTCCCTAGTTAAGAGGGAGTGTTGAAGATTGTAACTAGGTTCGGTCTCCATAAATTATATTTATTGTACTTATCAAAAGAATTAAAGAAAAATAATTTATATTATCATTTGACATTTAATTTATTATTAAATGACTTATTAAAGCATGAGTTTCATGCTTGGGTCATATCTAGATTAAGGTCCTCATTGTGGACTTCTAGGTTAGTCATTACGGATTTATATTGACCCATCTTGGGCTTTTGAATCATGTAATTAGGTTTAAATTTGAGTAAAGAATGGTTTAGAGCACCTCCACATCAAGTCGGCCTTAAGGAGATCAAGTTGACCTCAAAGGGACAAATTTGACCTCACTAGAAGCCTATAAAAGCAAGGAGATGTAATTCATTTGGAGCATCACTTCTCAAGCCAATTCGATATCTACCGCATCATAGGAAAAAGTGCGAAGAGGAAGGAAGAGGTAGAAATAAGTGCGAGTTGGGTCTAGAAGATAGAGGAAGGAAAAATCGAAATTTTGGTGGTGGAACATTTGCATTTTATGCCCTCTCTTGGGAGATCGAAGTATTTTAGTGTTTGATGATGTTGCTACTGTTGAATCTACTGCCTAGTCGAAGTTGCTGGAGGACAAGTTGTTGCTATTGTTGTAGGTTTTAGCCTTGTACATAAATTATCTGCAAACGAACTCTTAAAAAATAAAACAAACAATAGCGAAAGCATAAAACTAAGACAAATATACACATTTATTTTCCCCTGGATCCCAAAACCGGGATTACCAGTTTTATTTTTCATTATATTCCTTTAAATGTTACAACACACACACACATATATATATATATACACGCTGAGTCATTCATAAACCTCATTCCATTAACCCTGTATTAGAACGTAACCGTAGTTCCCATGATCGGATCTACAAAGTACCATGGGCAGAAAACCATCATGCCCAAAACCATGTGAAAACCCATGCAAAAAATCATAGGCAGGCCCAACCACCTAATATAGGGTCAAAAAAACTTTCCCAGGGCGTCGCCCACCTCTTACCCCCTGCTTTTGACCTCCAACTAGTCGTGGAAAGAATATAACACACACCCAACATTCTCCCACTTGTTGTTTTTTTTCTACATGAGAGATTAGTCATTTGATCGGGCCTGCAATGCCCATTGTTTCTCTACACCAAGAGAACTTCTCAATGCTCACATACTTCTTCAATGCATCTACAACATTCTTCAAATTGTCCACCTTTACCAGCAACACATTTTTATCCTCAACCATATCCCTCACAAAGTGATACTAAACATCAATATGCTTTGTCTTTGAATGATAATCAAGGTTCTTAGCCAAGAAAATTACACTTTGGCTATCACAGCTTATCCTTATAGCTCGTTGTGCCAACTCCATACTTGAACACAATCTCTACAACCAAACTGCTTCCTTACTTGCATGAGTGGTTGTCGTGTATTCTGCCTCTGTATTTGAAAGAGCCACTACAGACTGTCTTTTACTTATCTAACTAACTGCACCTCCAAATAGGCTAAACACATACCCACTTATATATCTTATTTGATCCAAATCTCTAGCCCATACTGCATCAACAAAGCCATGAATGTCCAAAACTCTGTCCAATCCTGGTCTTCCTTGGTAGCAGAGACCATAATCACTAGTGCCACGCAAATATCTGAAAACCCACTTCACTGTTATCCAATGCTCCTTCCCTGGTTTTGACATAAACCTACTCAATACTCCCACTGCATGTGTAATGTTTGGTCTGGTACATACCATTGCATACATCAGGCTACCCACTATAATTGCATATGGAACATGGGACATGTCCTCTTCTTATTTTTGTGTCTTGGGACACTGTTCAACAGATACTTTACACCTACAGGAATAGGAACCTTCACCGGTTTACTATCTTCCATATTGAACCTCTATAATATTGTCTCAATATACTTCCTATGGTTTAACCATAACTTCCTCTTTTCTCGATCTTGTTTATTTTCCATGCCCAAAATATAGTTTGCAACACCAATATCATTCATGTCGAATTTGGAGAACAATTGGGTCTTCAAATCTGGATAATTTCTTTGTCATTTCCAACCAGAAACATATCATCCACATACAATACCAAATAAATATCATGGTCACCAATTAATTTAAAATACACACAGTGATCTTCTTTGCTTCTGGTGAAGCCAAGTCCTTCTATATATGTATCAAATTTATGATACCACATCCATCGTGACTTTTTTAACCCATACAAAGACTTTTTTAACCCGCATACCAATTACTTCTTACCCTTCACTGCAAAGCCTTTAGGTTGCTTCATGTAGATCTCCTCTTCCAAATCCCCATGAAGAAATGTTGTATTCACGTCCATTTGTTCTACCTCAAAATCAAATGCAACAACAACAGATAAAAGTAATCTAATAAAAGTTACCTTGGCAACAAGAGAAAATATATCACCAAAGTCAATTCCCAACACCTGGGAATAACCTTTTGCTACCAACCGAGCTTTGTATTTCTCCACCTTTCCTTTTGCATTTATCTTCTTCTTAAACACCCATTTGATTCAAATGGGTTTCCTTCCAGCCATCAACTCCACCTGATCCCATGCCTTATTTTTGTGCAAGGATTCCATTTCATCAACCATGGCCTCATTCCAGAGTTTTCCATCCTCTGAATCCACGGGCTCCCTAACAATTCTAGGATCATCATCAGTGTTAGATAAAGCAAAATTTGAACAGAAAGTAGATGTGTTGTACCTTTCTGGCTGCCTTCTTTCTTGAAATGCTTTCTCAAACTGATATTCTCACAGTTGGAGTTTGTGGCTCTTACTCTTTTGAATCTTGTTCTCCTGTACAGTCGGATTCTTCCTCCTTTAGATCAAACTCTATATTCTCAGGTTCCTTTGGTAGGACTTCATGTTTAACAACATATTTCACCTCTCCAAACACCACATCTCGGTTGTACACAACCTTCCTTGTTTCTGGGTTCCAAATCTTATTACCTTTTAAACCATCCTTATGCCCAATAAAGATGCACTTTTCAAATTTATTATCCAACTTGGTCCTTTTCTCCATTGGAACATGTACATATGCATCACATCCAAATACCCTCAAATGCGAAAGAGAGGGTTTCTTACCAGTCCGTACCTCATGTGGATTCTTATCCTCCAACGCTGATGAAGGTGATCAGTTAACCAGGTAGCATGCAGTCTGCACTGCCTTTGCCCATAATTCTTGTCCTAACCCAGTACCACTGAGCATGCTTCTTGCCTTTTCCATCAACGTCCTATTCATTCTTTTTGCAACTCTGTTTTGCTGAGGCCTGTATGGAGTAGTATTATGTCGTGCTATACCATACTTCTTATAGAAATCTTCAAATTACTTCTTGCAAAATCCTCTTCCATTATCTATCCTCAACACCTTTATCATCTTCTTTGTTTCGTTTTCCACCAGAGTTAAATTCTTTAAATCTGTCAAAGACTTCAGATTTTTTCCTCAGGAAATATATCCATGTATTCCTTGAGAATTCATTTATAAATGACACATAGTACACAAACTTACCAGTGATGGAACCGACACAGGCCCAAACACGTCACTAAGCACAAGCTCTAATAGCTTGTTCTCCCTCTTAGCACCAGAAGGGAAACTCACCTGATTATGTTTCCCATATACACAATGTTCATAGAAATCGAAATATAAAGAGAAATTAGACATACCTTCTACCATACCATTACGGTGCAATATTCAAAGGCCCTTCTCTCCAATATATCCAAGCCTTTGATGCCATAACATGGTATTTTCTCCAGAGACTACTAGGCTTTCTGCTCCACTTTCAAGAACCACAAAACTGTTGCACCCATCAATAACAGAGCTACCCATAAGCTTGTATAGAGTTCCAATCTAAACTCCCCACATCAATACTAGTGCTCCCTGAACCATCTTGCAAGTATCTTTCTCGAACATTGTTTTTACACCTGCACCATCCATCTTTCCTACAAAAATAAAATTTATAGCCAATGCAAGAATATGTGGAACACCAGGAAGTGTTCTAATCCTTCCACCTTGCAACTTCATCTTGAATTTTCTGCGTCCGACGATTCTGGCCTTCCTATCATCCCCTAAGAAGACATCACCACCATCACACTTCTCATACTCACAGATTCACTACCTATGGGGAGTGAAGTAAAAGGATGCACCTGAGTCAATCAATCATGCCTCATGATCTACATATGTAATTGAAGAAGAAGCCAAATACACATCCCCACCTTCAACTGAAGTGGTTTTCGCCTCTACAGAAGGAGCATCATAAGATCCCTTTCCTTTCTTAGGAGTTTTAGATCTAGAGTTCTTTTTGAAGTGCCCTTCCTTTCCGCATTTCCAACACACCTTTATGGGATTTCCTGGAGATTTAAATCTCCCACTTGAGAACTTATTTTTGTTTCTGTTCCGAGACCTTCCTCGTATAGAAGGCATGTCCATTCTAGCCCTCCATACTTTTTCGTCTCATTTCCTCCGATAGCAAGGCCGAGACAATTTCATCAAAATTCAAGGTAGTTGTATTGCTACCTATTGCAACAACTAGACTATCCCATGAATCTGGTAGAGAACACAACAAACTGATGCACTTATCTTCATCTGAGATTTTAATATGAACAAATGACAACTGACTTACCACAGTATTGAAGGCGTTCATATGCTCTGTCACCGAGTCTTCATCCTTCATCCTCAGGGTATACAACTTTTTCCGCAGGAACAATTTATTCACCAAAGACTAAGATTGGTACAAAGTCATTAACTTGTCCCACAAATCCTTCATCGTAACTTCCCCAAATACATTCAACAATATTGAATCCGAGATACACAACTGTATTCTACTATTTTCCTTTTGATCCAACTTCGCCCAGTCTTCATCTTACATTGTCGTTGGTTTAGTACCTGGATCTACCACGATCCATTGATCTTTATCCACCAACAAATCCTCCATCTTGAGCTTCCACAACTCAAAAATCTTACCATTAAATTCCTTGATCTCTATCTTTCCAATGCTTGCCATATTCTTTCAACGCAAGAATCGATCCTGCAGATCTCCCATTGAACATGGTCTACCACAAGCTCGATTAATGCCCCTCGACAACAAAGGCGTCCCCTTAAAGCTAAAACAAATATGATTCCAAATGTAGGTTTTAAACCTGTATAGAAATGATCTGCAAACGAACTCTTAAAAAGAAAATAAACAATAGCGAGAGCATAAAACATATATACACAAATATTTTTCCCTGGATCCCAAAACTGGGACTACCAGCTTGATTTTTCATTATATTCCTTCCAATGTTACAACACACACACACATATATATATATATACATGTCGAATCATTCATAAACCCCAATCCATTAACCTTGTATTAGAACATAATCGCAGTTCCCTTGACCGGATCTACAGAATACCATGGGAAAAAAACCATCATGCCCAAAACGAAGTCCAAACCCATGCACAAAACCATAGGAAGGTTCGCCCACCTAATATAGGGTCAAAAAAAAAAATTCCTGGGGCACTGCGCCAAACTCTGTGCAGGGGAGCTACCGACCCCCTGAAAACCCCCCGACAAGGGGGGTTGCGCCCAACGGAAGCATAGGGGGGCTTTCCGACCCCCTCTTACCCCCCGCTTCTCGCCACCCAAAAATTCTTCGGTCGAAGATCTGGAAGGATGGATTGGTGTGGAGGGAAGGTTTGGCTCATGTCTAGGGTGAAGAGTCTCAAAGAATACTATTGAAAGGAAGAAATATCTTGACTGGGATTTACCCTCGAGGGGTTTTTACCCTAGAATAGTGCCTATATCTTGTCTTTATTGCTTTGTGATCTTCATACACACATAATATGGTAATTTCTTGATGAAAGATAAGATAATAAAGAAGTAAAAGAAGCCAACACACTCACAAGTAATTATCAAGATCGAAGAATCAAACCTTAATACAACTACTTTGATTCTTCAACACCAAGGAAACAAGAAGTAGATCTAACAACCGAGTAGCAAAGAAAATAACCAGTACCAGAAAAACAAGCAGAACCAACAACAAACAAGAAAATCTCATGGAGCACCTACATTCAGAAGACCTTAGGTTCCTAGAGATGATTGTGGTTGCTCCATAAGTTTTCAAAGGAAGCAAAGTCCTTTTATTCCTTTGATGCATGAGATACAATGCTACAACTGTCACAAGTTTGGACATGTTGCAGCAAATTGCAGGAGAAGAATGTATAGATACAATCAACAGTACCAGAAGCTAAGGAGATTGGCCTATAGGTATAATTATGCTTTTTATGGTTATTGTTACTCATGTCACCTGTTTGGCAATAAGATATTGATTGTAGGTTTAACCGACGAAGGAGAGGCACATTTCATGCAAGGTATAGATATGGAATGAACATAAGAAGATTTTATCCTCTTGGCCATGCAGAGTGTTATACATGCCATAATTTTTTCCATATGGAAAGAGATTGTTTGTTGCCCCGTAATTCAACCCAAAATCGGCAAAAGCATCAAAAGAGAAGGGGATATAGTATAAAACAAGTGAAGGAAGAAAAGAAGCAAGTCAAGGAAGAGAAGAAGCAACCAAAGACCATGTGGAGGAAGAAGGAGCAAAAACTCTTCAAGTAATGAAGAGAATTCCCTCATGCAATCCATGATCATTCCATTATTATTATTATTATTATCCAATTTTAAGGTCACGACCAAGCCAGACAAAAAATTGGTGTATGAGACCCCCTTGTTTGTGGGACAAGGGACCCACCTCCGTGCAACGATTTGACTGCTAAGCCTACGAAGGCATACATAATCTATCCCCGTCTGGTTTTGAACCTGTGACCTCTTAGGAGGAAACACATGCTCTTAACCATTAGGCCCACTCAAGCCGTATTCATGAAAAGGCTACAAAATTCATGAGATGTGCATAACCTCAGGGGGAGAATTTGGTCGTTTGATGACTACAAGATTATTGCAACAACATATGATAAGCTATTTTGAGCCTCATGCACATTCAGGTTGACAAGATCAACCTATTTCTTGGAGCTACTATGAGCTCAAGGGGAGATATGCATGGTATGATGTTTGCCTAGATTATTTGGCATATTCTTCATTGTTTTCACTCAATTATTTGCAGTAGATTTATGTGTGATTTCATGAGTGAAAATGAGTAAATTTTTCAGTCACATATATGTTTTGGGTTCTCACTAACAATTGATTGAAAATATGTGCAACCATGCATATAATGTACTCATTCCTCCATCCATGTATAGAGATGACGTGTGACATGGACCAACTATGTATGAACTATTGTATGATGATTATTATAGCCATGTAATTACTATTGTTTCATCATTATGTATTGGTTGAGAGTCCAATCCAATCAATAGTATGTTGAATCATCGTGGCATTAGACATGTTATTGAGGAGTATTATGGAGTCATTTTGCAACCACATGTATGGCCTAATGATTTTGTATCAATTATGATATGTCATGTATATGAATCATTGGTCCATAGGAGATGATCATAAGAAACATGTATTTAGTGATATATTCATGTAAAGTACTCATGGATCCATATAATTATGTTGTACTATCATTGGGTCATTTAGTCACGAGGTTAGGTTATGGTCATATATTGGTCATGTATGAGGTCTTTGTATTGCTGCTACGACCATGTATGTATCAATTCATATGTCATTTGAGTCATGGTCATATGGATTCTATGTCCATATGGCGCTTCTACTTGTGGGAAGGAAGCATTGTTTGTAGCAGAAGCATTTCATTGCAGGTTGGAGTTGATCTTGGAGATGGCATATTTTCAGGGGGAGCATTATTCGTTCCTATACATTTTTGGCATTATGATCTGTTTGGGGTGTCATGATATGCCTCATACTATGCTATGACAGTTGGCGTTCTTGACCTCATGTTATGTTCAAAGATATATGGTGGTTGCTTCTATGTGGTTGTTATGGAGATGTTGGATGACGCCTTGATGTGCATATTATGTGCATTTTGTTGCATGATGTTGCATTTTGATGCTTGTATGGTTGCCTTATGTTTGCATATTGCTTCTTGCTGATAGAGGTTGTTGGATGGTATGCTTATATGGATGATGGTTGGTTATATATGTTGCTTACTGCTACTGATACGAGAGGCATGGTGTTGAGCAGGTAAATCCCCTCTCTGGATAGAGGAAATCCCTCTAGCCTAAGAGAGTAGGTCTAGCAACAAACATGACAATCTACAATATCCTTTCCTATATTACAGTTGAAACTCAGGAAGAAGGAAATGGCCTACCTCGACCTGATGCTATGATGTTTCTCCTCATTGAAACCTTTGGTATTTTGCTCTTCCAAGCTTGATTATCACTACTATTGTCGTTCAAGTACCTGCACAAAGGACCAAAACACAACAACAAACATAAAGGTACAACAAGCATATATCAAAAGTAATCTATCTAATAGATCAAGGAGCGTTAGAATAAATGGACTCAATCATACACATTTATGGAAAGTGAACATGTTGTTGTATATAAATAGATGAAAAGGAGAATTTACAACCAAGCTTTGATGTTGAAGACATCCATTTTGATTGATCCAAGTCCAAGCCAAGACACCTCAAAGCAACCTTCTCCAAACTAGTGTAGGCAATATGAATCTCTATGTTGCTTCTAAATTTTTTGAGAATGAGGAGGATGGATTTATACGAAAAAAGGAGTTGAGGATCCACAAATGAAGGGATAAGCCCCTCGTCTCAAGGGAAAAATTCTATAACTATAGGAACAAGAACCCAAAAGAGAGAGGTCGATCTTATCAGTAAAAAAAAAACATGAGCTCGCCGATTCTTGAAGCTTCTAGGAGCCGAAGCTTCGCTTCCATTTTAAAAATACTGCCAAAAGAGGATCAGCGCGGGTTTTATAGTCATACCCACGCTGATCAGCGCTAGTGTAATATAGAAACATGTCATCAGCGATGGGAAGAAGTACACCATGGAGCGTTGATCCAGAAAATTAGGGTTTTCAACTAGCTCTTCAAGAATGAATCAAATGGGGTTTTTATTTAGTTTTGGAGGGATGTCTTGACACATGTTTCATGATGGAAACATGGCACAGTGGTCACTACCAGGGCGCTTTGGGATCAAGGAACGAGAAGCGATCGGGAGAGGTGACAAAATTTTGTGTAACATAAGCCCCCTAAAGCATGAAGGCAGAACGACAGTGGTCACTACCAGGGCGCTTTGGGATCAAAGAACGAGAAGTGATCAGGAGAGGTGACAAAATTTTGTGTAACATATTCCCCCTAAAGCATGAAGGCAGAATGAGAGTGATGGCTGAAATGATTTACTATTCAAGGCAAGGACTCTGATCATCATCAAGAAAAATATGTGAATTAGGAATATACATATTTGACATCTCTGAATAATATCTGTTAAAACATGGATCCATGGCATGGATGCAACCATCTGATAAAAAGGATCATGTGTAAAGATCCACGACATGGACATAACCATCTGACAAAAAAGGATCATGTATATAGATCCACGGCATGGATGCAACCATCCGAATAAAAAGGATCGTGTATAAATATCCACGGCATGGAAGCAACCATATGACTAAAAAGGATCATCTATACAATCATGAATACTCAACGACTCCTCGCAACCTAGATTTATCATATGGAATCCAGGGTATTGCACTCTGTCACGGTCCAATCAATGTACAAATTTGAGCATGCGAATGAATGAGTTGAAGTCGAACATGCAAGAAATTCACCTGATAATTACCAGTCAATGATGTAAACTGTTAACAGGCACGAGAGGAACCACCAATAATGACAATAGTTCTCAAGGTACCAGTAGTACAAATAATGAGATGTGAATAAGGAATTGAAGTCGAACATTCATGAGATCACTCGATCAAAGGCCAATGATGAGAAACTATCGTCGAATGAAAAGAACTTGCCATTAGGGCATGCAAGCTCCAAGGTACTAGAAGGGATCTCTAGATCGACTTCCCGGATAATGAGCTGAAGTTGACATGAAGTGATCCGTCAAAGGAGGGCCATAATTAATCCCACATCATAGACACAAAACAAAAAATGTAGTATGAGCATAGTGCAATAGAGAAACAGAAAATGTATAGAGGGTAAAGAAATACATATATGAATTCTCTTGAACATTTCGTCAACACGACTCTAGATTTTGGCAGCATTTGACATAACATAGGATCAAAGGTAATGGTGACAAGGTAAAGATCAGATGAGAGACAAATATGGATAACCCAAACCTAGGAAAGCAAGTGACGAAGTGAGGATGACCCAAACCTGACACGAAACATAGCATGTGTCATGTTCAGGAGCGACACATGCTACCTTTACTGAAGTACAATTGACGAACGCTTCCATTTTTCCCTCACCATTTTTGGCAAGTGCCTCTTTATTTTCACACAAGCTTGAAGAGGATAGCATATGCTTGTCATATAAATCCATCCTTCGGGTGAATCCATCCTATTAAGTACCTCTTTATTTTTATACAAGCTTGAAGAGGATAGCACATGCTTGTCATATAAGTCCATCCTTCGGGTGAATCCATCCTAGTAAGTTTTACAAGCCCTTGGAAGGAGAAACTAGTTCTTGTCACGGTGACAAGTCCAATGTCGTTTAGTTTTAACGAGCCCGACAAAGGTAAAACTCAACATGTTTTTCATGTTTAGGGAGTTGCAAAAAGAAGCAGAAAAGAAAAATCAGATTGTCCCTTTTTGTAAATATTCTCTCGAACTTGAAAAGGTAAAAAAAATGTTCGAGAGAACCTCTTAGTCATGATTAACCAAGATATTCCTTTTCGTAAATAGTTTATCCCAACTCGAAAAATGGGTACATGTATACTGGGTTAACAACGTTTCGTTTTCTTTAACTATAGGAACAAGAACCCAAAAGAGAGAGGTTGAGCTTATCAGTAAAAAACAAACATGAGCTCATCGGTTCTCGAAGCTTCTAGGAGTCGAAGCTTCGTTTCCATTTTAAAAATACTGCCAAAAGAGGATCAGCGCGGGTTTTACAGTCATACCCATGCTGATCGGCGCTAGTGTAATATAGAAACATGTCATCAGCACTGGGAAGAAGTACACCATGGAGCGTTGATCCAGAAAAGTAGGGTTTTCAACTAGCTCTTCAAGAATGAATCAAATGGGGTTTTTATTCAGTTTTGGAGGGATGTCTTGACACATGTTTCATGATGGAAACATGGCACAATGGTCACTACCAGGGCGCTTTGGGATCAAGGAACGAGAAGCGATCGGGAGAGGTGACAAAATTTTGTGTAACATATGCCCCCTAAAGCATGAAGGCAGAATGACAATGGTCACTACCAGGGCACTTTGGGATCAAGGAACGAGAATCGATCGGGAGAGGTGACAAAATTTGTTGTAACATATGCCCCCTAAAGCATGAAGGCAAAACGAGAGTGATGGCTGAAATGCTTTACTATTCAAGGCAAGGACTCTGATCATCATCAGGAAAAATATGCGAATTAGGAATATACATATTTGACATCTCTGAATAATATCTGTCAAAACATGGATCCACAACATGGACGCAACCATTTGATAAAAAGGATCATGTGTTTTGAGCCACGACATGGACACAACCATCTGACAAAAAAGGATCATGTATAAAGATCCATGGCATGGATGCAACCATCCGAATAAAAAGGATCATGTATAAATATCCACGGCATGGAAGCAACCATCTGACTAAAAAGGATCATGCATACAATCATGAATACTCAATGACTCCTCGCAACCTAGATTTATCATATTGAATCTAGGGTCTTGCACTCTGTCACGATCCGATCAATGTACAAATTTGAGCATGCGAATGAATGAGTTGAAGTCGAACATGCAAGAAATTCGCCTGGTAATTACCAGTCAATGATGTAAACCGTTAACAGGTGCGAGAGGAACCACCAATAATGACAATAGTTCTCAAGGTACCAGTAGTACAAATAATGAGACGTGAATAAGGAATTGAAGTCGAAAATTCACGAGATCACTCGATCAAAGGCCAATGATGAGAAACTATCGTCGAATGCAAAGAACTTGCCATTAGGGCATGCAAGCTCCAAGGTACTGGAAGGGATCTCTAGATCGAATTCCCAGATAATGAGCTGAAGTTTACATGAAGTTATCCGTCGAAGGAGGGCTATAATTAATCCCACATCATCGACACAAAACAAAGAATGTAGTATGAGCATAGTGCAATAGAGAAAAAGACAATGTATAGAGGGTAAAGAAATACATATATGAATTCTCTTGAACATTTCGTCAACACGACTCTGGAGTTTGGCAACATTTGACATAACATAGGATCAAAGGTCATGGTGACAAGGTAAAGATCAGATGAGAGACAAATATGGATAACCCAAACCTAGGAAAGCAAGTGACGAAGTGAGGATGACCCAAACCTGACATGAAACATAACATGTGTCATGTTCAGGAGCGAAATGCTACCTTTACTGAAGTACAATCGACGAACGCTTCCATTTTTCCCCCACCATTTTTGGCAAGTACCTCTTTATTTTTACACAAGCTTGAAGAGGATAGCATATGTTTGTCATATAAATCCATCCTAGTAAGTACCTCTTTATTTTTACACAAGCTTGAAGAGGATAGCATATGCTTGTCATATAAGTCCATCCTTCGGGTGAATCCATCCTAGTAAGTTTTACGAGCCATTGGAAGGAGAAACTAGTTCTTGTCACGGTGACAAGTCCAATGTCGTTTAGTTTTAACAAGCCCGACAAAGGTAAAACTCAACATCTTTTTCATGTTTAGGGAGTTTCAAAAAGAAGCAGAAAAGAAAAATCCGAAAGTCCCTTTTTGTAGATATTCTCTCGAACTTGAAAAGGTAAAAAACAATGTTCGAGAGAACCACTTAGTCATGATTAACCAAGGTATTCCTTTTCGTAAATTGTTTATCCCAACTCGAAAAAGGGGTAAATGTATACTGAGTTAACATCGTTTCGTTTTCTTTAACGAGTTCAAAACGAAAAATACTCGGCAATCTTTTCATGTTTCAAGAGTCATAAAAGAGCTTAAAGGTGACTCCAACTGAAGGAACGAGTGGTATAAAGGATAGAAACTGGTTTTAGTTATGGTGGAACTGCTCAGAACAACTAAAGGTGAGGAGGCTGGCTAACAAGACCACTCATTGCTGCGGTTCCTCAAGAACGGGTAAAACAACCAAGTGAAGGCGTATGATCAACCAAGCAGATGGTAATGATGGAATGAGAAAACCAAGGCTCATCTGGAAAAATAGGCTAATAAAATGACAATCATGAGAGGTAAAATGATAATGGTTTCATTTTTACACAAGCTTGAAAACATGAAAAACCATGCTTGGAATTGGTTTCATTTTTACACAAGCTTGAAACAAAGATAAACTATGCTTGACACTGGTTTCATTTTTACAGAAGCTTGAAACATGGAAACTATGCTTCGAAAAGGTTGCATGCCCCCAACATGGTGACTCAATTCGAGGTACATGCCCCCCAAGCTTCATTTCATTCACCTAAGTAGCCTTCTAGTTACTATCAGGTGGATGGAATGAAGGTTCATTTACGACATCAAGTGAAAGACTCGACTTGGATTTTACGAGATCTAATCAAAGACTCGAATTTAAAGGGAATTCGTTTCATTCTTTTTTTAAATGAGCTTGACACAGTAAAAGAACTATGTTCATAGAGCCTATTTAATTTTTTTTAACGAGGTTGACATAGTAAAAGAACTATACTCATGACACTGTGTTTCATTTTTTAAAGAGCTTGACACAAGAAAAGGAACTATGCTCTGAAGAACTTGTTTCGTTTTTTAAGGAGCTTGACACAAGAAAAATAACTATGCTCTGAAACGCTTAATTATGACCCATAGGAAGTCATGTCTTCCAAGAGGTTCTCATTTGAGGGGAGAAAAACACTCTCGAAAGCATGGTCCAATGCCCCCAGTACATGATGCACTATATCATTGAATAGATCATTGGTGGATGCAGGCATGGAACAAGCTACCACATAATTAACCTGTGGCGGGGAGGATACCACTTGCATGTACGGACCATTTAGGGATGATGGTTGCCTGGGAGCCAAATTAGGACCAATGAAATGCAACTGCTCAATGGTCACAATGGCTCCTTCATGTGGAAAACATATCACACAAGCGATGTCATATGCATTTCATGATATCAAACACATCGTTCAACCTTACATGGATGATTTACCCACTCATTCAACTAAGCACCGTGACCATCCTGCTCACCTTCAAGAGATTTTTCTCCGTTGTAGACATTATAATACCTTATTCAATTCGCATAAATGTTTTTTTTTGCGTTGAATCCGACATACTTCTCGGGTTTGTCATCTCCAAGGAAGACATCTGTCTCGATCCTCTGAAAGTCGAGGCTATTGTTAACTTACCCCCTCCTTCATATTTACATCTGTTGCATATCTTACAAGGGAAATCCAATTTCGTTCGTCGTTTTGTACCTAAATATGTTGAGCTGGCTAAGGGTTTTATGTAGTTACTTAAGAAAGGCATCCCATTCCTATGGGATGAGGTCGCTCAAAAGTCCTTTGATGCCTTAAAATTTGTTCTTATCAATGCTCCTTTAATGCATCCCTGAATTACCATCGTGATTATTTCCTTTACCTAGTAGCTGCTACCAATACTATTGGTATGGTAATGGTCCAAGATGACGATGATGGCACTGGAAACGTTTTTTACTACCTCAGCCGCAATCTCATGGATACTGAGACTTGATATTCCCATGTCGAGAAATTAGCTTAAGTTGCGGTTCACGTTGTTCAACGTTTTTGACATTACATTTTACTTCGCACGACTACAGTGATCTCCTATTGCAATCCCTTGACCTATATTTTAACTCATGAGTTATTGGGGGGGAAGTGTTTTAAATGGATTGTCATCCTACAAGAATTTGATTTGGAATTTACTCCTACCAAATCTGAAAAATCCCTGGTCTTTTCCGAGTTAATATGCTCCCTTCCCTCTACATCTGTCTCTTCTAGTTTTGATGAGCAAATTCCAGATGATACTATCTTTCTTATAAACATTGTCGACCCTTGGTACCGTGATATCATCGTGTATCTCCAAACTTAAAATTTTCGATCTGATTTGACTAAAGTTGATCTTCGACACATTCGACATCACTCCCAACCTTATCGCATCGTAGGAGACCCTTTGTATCGCGTCGACGTTGACTCGATTCTTCGTCGATGCTCAACTTTCAAATAGGCTAAGAGAGCGCTAAATGATTACCACTATGGGGCATGTGGCGGTCATATGTCTAGATATTCCACTGCTTAGAGGATCCTTCACACTGGGTATTTATGGCCTTCCATCTTCAAGGATTGCATTCTTTCCATTCGAAAATTTCATGGCTGCCAGATTTATCAACGGAAAATGCACACCCCACCCGCACCCTTACACCTAGTTATTATCGTCAACCCTTTCCCTAAATGGGGCATTGATTTTATGACATGTAAACCTCGCTCAGCCTGGGGGCATGCCTATATTATCGTCGTCGTCGATTGCTTTACCAAATGGGTCGAGGCGATTCCTACATATCCCGTTGACGGTAAAACTGTTGTTCAATTTATATTCAATCACATTATTACCTGATTTGGAGTTCCTCAAGCCATCATCACCGACCATGGCTCCCATTTTTTCCATTACATGATGGCTGAGTTGACCAATCAGTTGGATTTGTGACGCGACAACTTGACTCCTTATTACCCTCAAGCCAATGGCCAAGTTGAAGCGGTCAACAAAGTCTTAGTTACCACGCTTCAGCGTAGCATTGGGATGCACAAGTCAAGCTAGCATCTCATGATTTTTTTCATCTCTTTGGGCTTACTGAACCTCGACCAAAAATGCTACCGGATTTACTCCTTTTTAGTTAGTATATGGTATGGAAGCAACTTTTCCGATTGAATGCGAGATCAATTCACTCAAGTTAGCTGTTGAATTCCTCCCAAATACCTCACTAGAAGAGGAACGTCTTCTATATCTAGAAAAGGCTTAACAAAACTCGTCGCGTCGCAACTTTAGTCTATGAAGCTCAGAAGAAATGGGTCAAAGCCCATTTCGATCAGACTGTTTCTCTGTGTGCCTTCTCTGAAGGAGACTTGTTTCTTTTATATGACCAAGCTCATGATAAACTAGAGGCAGGGAAATTCAAACCTATGTGGCATGGGCCATACATTGTCAAACATGTTTTGCAAAAAGGGGCCTATGAGTTAATTGATTATGGAATAAACCCTTTGGATAATCCCCATAATGGGCTTTACCTCAAAAAGTATTATGCATAATTTCTTTTGTATAATTACTTTTAGACATTAGCGTGTTTTCATTTTTGTACAATTTGGTTTTGGTGTGCTTTTTGTGAGCATTTTTCCTGCGTATCTTGTTTTACTTGATTTGCAGATGTATTTAACTCCTTATGTCCATTTTGCTGACAGTGCTTGTCGTAGCACCAGGAACCTATCCTCTACAACATGGGTAATCTATGACCATAATGGTGAGTTAATTGATCTTTAGGTATCTGTTTAGGTCATACAACCAAAAATACTGCTGAGTACAATGCAATCATTGAACTTCTTTCAGAAGTTATTACTCTTGGCATTAGAGAACTGGTTGTAAACCTTGATTCACAACTTGTTTTCCTTCAACTCAATGGGTAAAATTCCATCAGAAACCCTCAAATCTTGAGAATGTATCTACATGTTCGTCTCTCAGAAAGAAAATTTTATTATATTACATATCATCATATTCCAAGACACATGAATACATTAACAGATGCATAGTCTAATTATGTTTTAGATAGAAATTTACGAAATTTGTAAAACCATGATCATCACCATATCACACATTAATGAGGAAAATATATATATGTGTGTGTGTGTGTGTGTGTGTGTGTGTGTATACATACATACATACATACATACATACATATACATAGATATATATATATCTGTGTGTGTGTATGTCGATAATGTTTGCAAAAAAATTTCAGTACATCATGATCTAGAAAATATGTGTTTTGGTACACAAGTGACTCGCAAGTCCCAAAAAAAATAACTGCAGAAATAAAAATTGAAGTAGACTAGTCAACATGATGCTCATGATAACAAGTCACTGCTAGGATAACTCAAGTCAACAGCCGGTGAATACGGTCTGAGACCCCCACAGTGTGCCTCTCGTAGCGGCGAGGGATATCATGGACGTGGGCATACTCCAGAATCCCACTGGTAAATGCGTCCAGGTTTTGGGCTATTTCCTCTTCATTATCTGCTCCTTCCTCATAGGGAGCAACCTCAAATTCCCTCATCACTCTTCTCACTATGGGGGACATCCCAGCAGGTCTTCACGATCCAACATCTGCTGCATGTAAGTTTAAAATATTATACATGTATACCAAAAAAAATATAAACATGCAAAACTTAACAAAAAACATGTTTTACCTCTATCATCCCAATGAACACCCTCTGGAAGCAGAATATTTGGGTCACCTATGAATTCAGTCCTAGAATATGGCCAATCCTCCACTACAATGAGTTGGCGCCTCAACGATATGAAGAAAGCTGGTTTGTACGACGTGTTGTCCGTCTCTTGAGCGAGGCGTCAACTCACTCCATCAGATCATACGAGGGTCTCGTGGTGTCGTCTTGGCCACTTATACCCATTGAAACTAGAACAATGGCACTCGTTCCAAGAAGACCGATGCTAGAATCAAACCATACCCGAACTATTTAAGTCGGTTGTTTTTGCACTTGGTAAGTTGTTTCTTCATGTTGGCCAAAACTGCTTCTAAGCAGTTGAAGATCACAGGTGCCATGTAGTCTATGGTAGTCTGAAGTTGAGACTTGGTGGCCTAACGTGGAGCTTGTTCCCCAACATCGCGTGTTATATTATGCATGACTACCTTTAAAGGCAGGTTGTTTATGATTCTTATGTCGACCTTCCCGCTTGATGACTTTTTTGCTTTCGGGCACTGTCTCTCAATTAACATGTCCATGCTCTCACCCATAATTCATCTTCCTTCTAAACGAGCTCGTTCCCCCCTCCGTGACAAGCCAGTGATAATATAGACCTCGATTTCTAACGTGGAGCTAGTTCGGAGACCTCGATTTCTAACTCTTGGTCACCGATTATGAATCTTTCTTTCCTCATGCTCTCCTTCCCTACATTCAATCATCATTTTTCTTGATGATTTCTTCCTGTCACAACAATTGTACAACATATTGTTAAAAATATGAGCATAAAAATCCAGTTTGAATGGTGTTTTTTGGGAGAAGCTTCTTGTTTTTTCAATCCTTGTGACTGATGCGCTTGTTAAAAATAAGAGCCCCGATCGACGCCCAACCTATGCGAAAAAATGAGGATCGATGTGAGCCCAAAGGGCATACTCACGCTGATCCTAAGCGAAAACGAGTTTCAAACCTCTTCCCAAAAATTCAAAATACACCATGAAAATTGCTAAAAAGGGCATAAAATCAAAGATAGTAGGCATGACTCTTACTTTACACAGATGGTTCGTCGATTGGCTTCCTAGATCAGTCGCAATCAACTCTTGAAGATCAAGGTAAAAAAGGGTAAAAAACTTCTCCAATGGCTTGTGAAATTGAAAAGTGAAAAATGTTTTTACTCTTTGTTTTTTTATAAATGTTTAAGTCATTCTTAGGGTTTTATCAATATTTTAATTATTTTTCCTTGAAAACAAGTAATATGTTCACTTTTGTGCAGTAACAGGGTAAAATTTTGATGGATGATACGAGAACGAGTTCTAGTTTATTACTTTTTTTTTTTCAGACTTGGTAAAAACAAATGAAAAATTCACTTCCTTGGAGTCATCTTTAAGCTCTTTTCTTGATCTGGATTTATGCAGGAACGCAACAGAATACAGAAATAACCATAAACATAGAAATACAGCGGAAATAAGGCTTCATTTCATTAATATCAAATCACAGAAATATGGTTACAAACATGATGGAAATAAAATAGCTAGGGTGCTGGTAGCGAATCTCTGAGAAGAGATGTGGCGACGACAGACCTCTGAACTGTGTTACAATGAGGCTCGAGGGCTTATTTATTATGGAGAAATAATGGAGAACTCTAAACGTCCAAAAACCTAACCCTAGGAGATGAAGCGCCAAAACTATGGGCCCCGTTTGGGTGAATTGGTGTTTCAACTTCCTGGGGACGTAACTTCGACATACTATCTCTGTTTGGGGGCTTCAAAACGGCTCCAAAAGTTCAGGACCCAAAAAACTGCTAAAAATAGTAAGTTGTGAAAAGACTGAAAGAGATAATGGTGGGGCCCCAAATGGAATAGGCGGGTGGCCACCAATATCCACCTGGATCATTCCTCCCCAGGGACGCAATGGTCCTCTATTGCATTGAGTTCCTCCATGAGATGAGGAAAATTATGTTGAACTTGGTCCCTCGTGAACCACTTGCCTTGGTGCAGGAGTTGGCCAGCTTTGACAACCCGATACAGTTGGATCTTCTGTCGGCGAGTGTTCTTGATTTGCATGTCCATGATACAGTCTGTGGTGGCCTGTTCCATGCAGTCTGGGTTTAACTCTTTTGGTGTGAGTTCTTCTGCAATGTCAAAGGTGTCCAATAGAGGTGGGAAGTAGGGACAGAGGTGGTCTACATTGAATATTGGGTGCACACCAAGGAATGGTGGAATACTGAGCTCGAAGGCATTGTTCCCTACAGCCTTGGTGATGGTGTACAACCCATATTGGAGCGGGCGAATCTTGCGGTGGGGTCCAGTGAGGTGCTCCTTCTACAAATGTAGCCACACTTTTTCGCCCACCTGGAAGTTGTGTGGCACCCGATGTTGATCATGTCGTTACTTGTACTTAGCATTGGCTCTGTCCAATATGTCATGAACCTCTTGGCGGATGTGCTGAATGCACTCGATGAAGTTGTTTGCTTTGTCGGCTTCAAACTAGACATGAGCCGAATCGGCCTGAGTAGCTACAAATGGCTTTTTTGCGCTAATGGGACAGGGCCACGTTCCCGGCTTCCACCCCGAAAGGGGATGTGGAGAGCCTGGTTATAATTGTGTTGTACATAGGGAAGGCTCTCTTCCCATGTGCGTGGATGCTTTGAATTGTACATGCGTAGAATGTGTACAATCATCCTGTTGACGACCTCTGTCTGGCCATCAGTTTGGGGATGGAAAGTTGTGGACTTGGTGAGCTTGGTGTCCAACATTGACCGTAGTAATGACCAAAATGTGTCGAGAAACCTACTATTGCGATTTGATATGACAAATCGCATCCAGTGCACCCACACTCGTTCAAAGAAGAGTTTAGCAGTTGGCTTTGCATCGATATTCTTCTCATGTGCCGCCATAATGGCCATCTTTGAGAATATGTCGACGACCATGAAAACACAGCTTGTTTCCATGCTTAGCATAAAGGTTCTCACATGTATCCCATGGAGATGGATTCCCAAGGCCGACGAGTAGAAGAGCGATACAGAGCTCTTGCTTTGCTGTCGCTTGGTAATGGCGCAAGCAAGCAGTAGGATATGATGTACTTCCTAACATCTCGTTGCCTATTGCTTGTAAAATACTTCGTTAAGATCGTCATTGTTTTTCAATTCCAAAATGCTCAACACCAATTAGGTGGTTTTTCATAGTCATCTCGGTACGTCAAGCCAAGGAACACAAAGGTGTCTCAGGTGACATAATAGTGCATCTTGGAGGTGAAATTTTGGAACTTGCATACCCCCCAAGAGTGCCTTGTATGCGTAGCTAAATTCTGGATCGCTCTTGTAGAGAAGTGGCCAATCAAAAGTCTCATGCCTACAAGAGTTGAGAACTGTGGTTATGGCCACGATCGGTGGTTAGCTGAGGCAATCTGTAACATTATTGGTGCTACCCTTCTTATACTTGATGTTCAAATGAAATTGTTGGAGATATTTGGACCACCTTTGATGGCGATCGTTTTCGTGTTCCTGGTGGAACTTAAGAGAATGAAGGTGGTCTATATTCCCGTGGGATGATTTGGTTCCTCTTCAAATGTAATGCTTCCATTTTCAACAAGCCTGCACAATGGAATACATTTCTTTGTCATAAATGGGATACTTTTGAACTGTGTTGGACAATGTCTCACTGTGATATGCCACTGGATGCCCTTGTTGAGTAAGAATTTCCCCAATAGCATATTCAAAGGCATCTGTCTAGATCTCAAATGGTTGTTGCAAGTCTGGTAATGTGAGCACCGAGGCAGAACAGAGGCGTTGTTTCAATTATGAACGCCTTCTGTTGAGATTCCAACCAAAAGAATTTTTCTTTCGCTCCTCCTCGGTGACTTGACTCACAAGCGGTTGATATGAGAGACTCCCAACACCAACCTCGTAGGAATTAGGCGAAGACCGTAAAGTCACAATTTTGTTAGGGTGGTCAATGAAATCCTGAATGACTTGGATCTTGGATGGATCCAAATGCACCCCCCTTTCATCAATAATGTATCCCAGATATTGAACCTGGGTCATGCCAAAGTGCACTTCTCCAAATTGGCACACAACTTGTGTTGCCGCAGTGTTTGGAGGACTTCTCGGATGTGGTGGAGGTGCTCTTCCCAAGTCTGGCTGAAGATAAGAATGTCATCCAAGTATACCACTACAAATGAGTTGGTGAATGGACGCAAGATGTCGTCCATCAACCTCATGAAGGTTGCGGGAGCATTTGTCAATCCGAAAGGCATGACGAGCCATTCGAAAAGGCCCTCCTTGGCTTTGAAGGCAGTCTTCCACACATCAGAGGGTTCGATTGGTACCTGGTGATACCCAGACTTCAAGTCGATCTTGCTGAAATATTTTTCCCCTTTGAGTTGGTCCAGAAGGTCATCAATCCGTGGGATCGGGTACCTATTCCAGACAATGATCTCGTTCAGTGCCTGATAATCAACACAGAGTCTCCAAGTCCCATCCTTCTTCTGTACCAACACAATCGGGCTCCCATAGGGCAATGAACTTGGCCGGATGTGACCTTTCTGCAGCAGCTCCTGAATCTGCCTCTTAATTTCATCATTCTCCAGAACAGAGCGCCTATAGATCGGTCCATTGGGTAGCGGCGCAACTGGGGTCAAGTCAATGGGGTGCTTGACCTGATAGTGTAGAGGCACCCCTGTGGGTGAGGTGAAGATGTCCCCGTAATCCTCCACAACCTTGTCCATTTGTTGTTGTCGTGCAGAGGAGCCATGTCTGGAGGTCGTGGCCATAGTCTTCTTCTTTCCCTAGGGGCAGATTATCAGGAAAAAAAATTTCCTGGTTTGGGAAATGAGCTTACTACATTGTTTTGTAGTAACCAAAGAGAGAGTGGGAGGCGGTGGTACCTTTGGTATCTTGTACAATTTATTTCCCAAAGTAACAATAATAGCGCGAGGCCAGGACTCATACACAACATGTTTCTTCCACAAGTATGGTTGGCCTAATAATACATCAGAAACATCAATAGGATCAATGTCACATAATACCTCATCCGTGAAGGGCTTGATGCTATAGGGAAGGTGGCACTGCTAGCTGACGCGGAGATCTCGTCCTTGGTGAAGCCACCCGATGGTGTATGGATGTGCGTGAGAAGTGGTCAACAAGCCCAACCACTTCATGGCATCTTCTGAAATGAGGTTCTTTTTGGCTCCCATTTTTTACAATGAACTATATTGGGGAGCCCTTTACCCACATCTAGGAGTGGAAGAGACATTCCTCCTCCTCTGGATCTTCTGGTTCCTCCTTCTGGATCTTCATAGTGGCAACAGTGGCGTTGGGCTCCGCATCAATAATCTGCTTCCCTTTTTCATTCACCTTGTCAGGTTCTGATTCAGAGTCGGAGCATGCATCTGATTCAGAAGCCCTCATCTCGACCACCAGCGACTGCTTGGCCCGACACTCACTTGTGTTGTGAGTGGAGCTCTTATGGAACTCACACCACTTTCCTGTGTCCTTCTTTGGCTTCGCGGTGTTGTTATTTTCTTGTGTCTTTGGTAGGTTGTCTTGGGTCGCCATGCCTTGGCTTTGTCCTTTGTTCTGCGGTTTGGGGGCACCTTTCCCTTGCTTTTGATTCACAGATCCAAAGTCTCGCTTCTTCTGTTTGAATTTCTGCTCAATCTTGGCAACATACCAGTATGCCATACCAAGCGAGGCGATGTTGAGGAAATCCATTTCCTCCTGAATGTATCTGTGCAGACAACCGCGATACTTTAGCACCAAATGTTTCTCTGAATCTTTGATACCCAACTTTGTGCGCAGGGTATGGAACAAATTCTATATCTCATGCACATCTTGATCCCTTTGTTGCCATAGTGTGGTCCATTGTATGTACTTGTCCTCGTAGCTCCCCATGAGATAGTATTGTTCCTTGATGGCATCTCAGAAAGAATTCCAAGTGGGTACAACTGAGAACAGAGAGGGTTTTGTCTCGTCCTTTTTCTCATAGTAGGTTTCCCACTAGTCCTTGGCATGGGGGGTAGCTTTCAGGAGTGCAAAAATAATCTTCTCCCAATCGGAAAAGTCATGAACCGATAAATATCCTTCTAATAGATTAAAACATTTATCTACGGTATATCTATCTATTTGACCCTCAAATATGGGAATGTCAAAGTTTACTTGTACCTTAAAGGGAGTCGCGCCTCCATAGTGGCTGCTGGATGCAGATGCGCCGTCGGTGGGCAGTCGTTGAAGGATCTGGGCAAAGTTATCCATCATCGCGTTCCTTTGTTTTTCGAGGGCCTTGTCGAGCAATATTTTGATAGGATCTCCTGCTCCCTATGTTGAAAATGCAGCAAGATGATGGAGCTTAGTGAAATGAATTCGCCTTCACTAAGTGGGCCCGCAGGCAAATTCTGGCGCAAAATCTATTTTTAGACTATGTCTATTTTTAGACATATGGAGCATGGTTCGGGGATTCCAATTTGAGATTCTTGAAGTATGTGTCATGTTGGTAAAAATATATGAGACTCTATTTTTGAGGTCAAAGAGGTCGAAGTCTATTTTTAGACTGCCTCTCCTTAAAACAGGGAAGTCAAATATTATTTACCCTTAATAATATTTAGACTATAAACAGCAGTTTACTCTATTGGAGCACTTCAGTTCGAGCTACAGAAGTGGCTCATGCATCTGACAGAGGAATCACGTGGTTCCCGAGGGTTTGATGGCATCATGCATGGTTGACTTCAGTTGGACTTCAGTGGCAGAAGTTTGGAGGAGTTAATGAGACAGCTAGTGGAGTTGTGTTCTGTTTATTTTAGTTGAATTGATTGAGATTAGTTTAACTAGCTAATCAATTAGTTATGAGTGGAGTGAATTAAATATTATTTAATTCATTAATTAGTAACTCATTATTCAACTCAGGAACACATCAGTTCACTACAGTGCATGATCAGTTCAGTGGAGACCAGTGAAAGAGGTAGATGAAAGGGTGGAGTTAGCTATCAGTTGTGACTATACTGTTGCTATTTGCAACACAGAGATAGGTGGAGTAAGCCCATGAGGATTGCGCAGTTCAGGCTGGTGGTTTATCTATATAAAGAGGCCATCCCATAGCATTGAAACAAGCAATAGAGGCAAGGCAATTGGCGGTGAGTTTTGAACCGGTAACCTGTTCAAAACTGAGCTAGATTGTGAGTAAGTTTATGAGAAAGTACTGAGTACTTGTGAGGAGTATTATCTTGAGTTTGTTACATGATTTCTCCATTATAATATACACGATAGCTGGGGGGTTTTCAGCTATAGGCTTTCCCCATACATACTGAGTTAATGTGTGATTGATTTGATGTGTTATCGCTTGATTTTATTTCCGCATGTTTGATGATCTGAGTTGGTTGAGTGGAAGAGATTATGTGTTGCATATAAATTCGAATTGTATGTGATCAGGATAGTCTCGGTGGATAATTAATCATTATTCAGCAAATTTCTACACCCTAATCTTTCTTTTTGTCCCCCATGGGCATCCGTCGGGGTTTGCAAGGCTGATATTGCAAAGGTTCCACTAGATCGAGCCCTAACTACTTATACCCCAACCTCGTTGGGGACATGAAAAGAAGGATTGAGAAAAAGCAGACCGCTCTGATACCACTGATTCAGAATTATGCAGGAATGAAACAGAATACAGAAATAACCATAAACATAGAAATACAACGGAAATAAGGCTTCATTTCATTAATATCAAATCACATAAATATGCTTACAAACATGATGGAAATAAAATATCTAGGGTGCTGGTAGCGAATCTCTGAGAAGAGATGTGGCGGCTACATACCTCTGAACTATGTTACAATGAGGCTCGAGGGCCTATTTATTATGGAGAAACAATGGAGAACTCTAAACTTCCAAAAACTTAACCCTAGGAGATGAAGCGCCAAAACTATGGGCCCCGTTTGGGTAAATTGGTGTTTCAACTTCCTGGGGATGTAACTTCGGCATAGTATCTCCATTTGGGGCTTCAAAACGGCTCCAGAAGTTCAGGACCTGAAAAACTACTAAAAATAGTAAGTTGTGAAAAAAATGAAAGAGACAATGGTGGAGCCCCAAGTGGAATAAGGGGGTGGCCACCAATATCCACCTGGATCATTTCTGACTCTCTAAAAATGAAAATATTGTCGAGTATTTTTGTTTTGAGCTCGTTAAAGTAAGCAAAACGTCATTTACCCAGTATACGTTTACCCCTTTTTTGGGCTGGGATAAAATATTTGCGAAAAATTTATACATTAGTCAATCATGACTAAGAGGTTATCTCGAAATTTATTTTATACCTTTTTGGATTCGAGGGACTATCTACGAAAAGGTCCCTTTGGAGTTTTCAATTCAACCTCTTTTCAAGCTCTCTAAACATGAAAAGGCGCTGAGTTTCACCTTTGTCAGACTTGTGAAAATTTAACGACATTGGAATTGTCACCCTGACGCAACCGATTTCCTCCTTCCTAGTGCTCATAAACTGTACTAGGATGGATTTTTCCGAAGGAAAAAATTATATGATAAGCATATTCTATCCCCTTCAATCTTGTATTAAAAAATAATTGGGGTACTTGCCAGAAATAGCGAGGGGAAAATGGAAGTATTTATCAGTTGTGTCAGAAGTATGTCGCTCTTGAACATGACACTTATTTGGTGTTCATGTCGGGTTGGGGATATCCTAAATTCGTCACTTTTCCTCCATGGGTTTTGGAAATCTGTTTGCCTCTCATTCAATTACAAATCTTGTCAACATGACCTCTGATTCCATTTGAGTCAAATAATTCCAAACTCTGGAGTCGTGTTGCCGATATGTTCAAGAGTAGTTCCTTTTGTAGTTTGTTTATTACTTGATTCTCTGTTCAGTCTTGATTCACAACCATATTGTTACCTTTATCTCGTGTCGATGATGTGGGATACATCATGGCCCTCCTTCGATGGATCGCTTCATGTTGACTTCAACTCATTATCCGAGAAGTTGATCTAGAGACTCCTTTCCAGTACCTTAGAGCCTGCATGCCCTAATGGCAAGTTTTTCGCATGCGACAATAGGTTCACCTCATTGGCCTTTGATCAGGTGATTTCACAAGTGTTCAAATTCAGTTCCTTATTCACAACTGGTGGATTGTACTGCTAGTACCTTAAGGGACATTGTTATTATTGGTGGTATCTCCCGCGCCTGCTAACAGTTTACAGCATTGACTGGTAATCAAGCAATTTTCTTGCATGTTCGACTTCATATCACTGATTCACATGCCTGAATTTGTACTTGATTGGGTCTTCATGAAGCGCAAGACCCTGGATTTTGTCTTATAAAGTCCAGGATGCGAGGCGATATGAGTTATTCATGATTGTATACATGACTCTTCTAGATGGATGGCTGCGACCATACCTTATTCCATATTTGTGATCCTTCTTATTACTGGATAATTGTGTCCATACCACGAATCGTATGACATGATCTCTTTTACGGATGGCTGCATCCATGCCTTATACTCATGTAATTATATCAGAGATTTCAATTTTATATATGTACTTGATTCGAAGGGTTTCCGACGACGACATCTTGATCCTGACATGTACTCGTAAAGAATTTCACTCCTCACTCTCGTTCTGCCTTCATGCTTTAGGGGGCATCCGTTACACAAAATTTTGTCATTGTCCCTGTACTCCCTGTTCCCAGCTCTTGGATAGCCCCTACAGTGGTCCCTATGTACTTTTCCCATCACGGAAATCATGCCTTTGACTCCCATATAGTCTGAAGATCAATATCTATTTTTATTATTTCTGGAGTAGCTCCCTAAAAAACCACTTTTTTGGAGTGACGCGACCCTTCTATATCTCACTAGCGCTGATGGCCCATCCTTAGCCTGTGACCAGCCCTGATCGGCACTAGTATGGACATCATAACCATGCCAATATACTTCTGGAGGATTTTTTAAAATGGAAACGAAGCTTCATGGCCTAGAAGCTTCGAGAGCGGAGAGTTGGATGTTTGTTGATCAGGATATGGCCGAGATTCCTCCCTTGGGGCTCTTGTTCCTACAAAGGAGGAACCTGTTGGAAATATTGTCATTGATGGCAAAGGAGCATAAAGGAGCAGCACCTGAACTATAAAAAAGGAAAAGGCAACAAACACATATAAGAAAAAAAGGCAAAAAAGGAAGCTAAGGCAGACAAGGAGCAAAGGCAGCAAAGAAGCAGAGGCAGCAGAGAAGCAGTTAAGGTAGAAAAGGAGCAAAGAAAGAAAAACAACAAAGGCAGAGTCGTGAATGAGCGAGTCAAGTCGTGAATGTGGGAAAAGTAGCGAGTAAGGCGTGCAACAAGCGTGATAATACCAAGTCAGAGTGAATAACGAATATAAGAACAAGTTCAGGAGAGATCAATGCGTTTATAAATTGAATAAAGCTCATGAAGGATAGCGGAGATGCAGAGTAGCGGTGGTCACAGAAAGAAGAAATAGACTAAGTCAAAGAACACTAAGAAGAATTCCAAGGGAGGCAATCGTACGATTAAGATCGAATCGCATAATCGAAGTTTTAAGATTCAACGACAGAGATCAGAGTGGGTAGAAGAGATGAAGAAGATCTGTGTGAAGGATGAGCGGACGGTCAGGATTAGATCGCAGAAGTGAAGGCGAGAGATGATTGGATGAGAATACATCGCAAGATAAGTTGGAAAGGACAATCAGATTTGAAAGCAACAACGAGGATCGTAGATCTGGTGCAAATCAATGGTGACAATCACATTGAAACAGTGAACATATCACACATCACAGGGTATAGTGATTACGGTTAAGACTTCGCAAGTTAATTTATTTAACTTGCGATGCGAAGTGGATCGACAAGGAGACAAGCATGGACCGTCAGATCCAACGAAGACCAACGACGGAGAAGTTATTTTGTGTTTGATGTGAAGTGGAGAAGGGACATGTGTTGGAACGACAGGGAAAGCAGCGAGGACTGTTAGATCGTACGACATATCAACGATGGACCATGAATCGCGAGTTTGCACATCGTAAATGTTAGCGGACAACGCTAAGGCTTCGCAAGATATGATAACTTGTTTGTCATGCGGTGAGGTTAAGTTGCGATGCAGTGAAAGGGAGGAGCCACGTGTCAGCACTACGCAGTAGTGCACATCACAGATTTTATATTTTGTGCTTAAGGTTCGCACTGTAAGTTAAGTTGGATGTGATGCGATGCGATTGCATATCGCACAAGATAGGAGATACGTTATTGCTAAACATTAAAATTTGCGGGCAAGTGTAGTGCGATGTATTATGATTGGCCAAGTGTTGTGGGACCCGATAACCCCTGTACCACGTTCTATTATATGAAGTATGCGATATTTGATTGCTAAACGTACGTATGTTAAGAAAACTAGAAAATTGTAATCCACTGCGTTAAAAGGGAGTTTATGTGGGCCATACACCACATGTCACAAAGGAAAGACCTGAACGCATGACAAAGGACCATGAGCCCGTGCATAACAGTGCTGCGGCAGTGTGTTAAAATAAAATTCTGAACGCGGAAGAAAAGACTCGGGTAACAAAAGAAAATACTGAACACAACAAGAAAAGGCTCGGGGAAGAATAAGGACCCAAAGTTCATGCAAAATAGTGCAATAACATGGGTCGAGTCGGGCAAAAAGTGGGTCATGCAACACAGTTGGAATATAACTGCATAAACATAAAAGACAAAGGTACAACAAGCAGAAGAGGATAAACACACAACAAATATAAGAAGTTGAAAGGGATGAGTGAAATATTTGATTGTAACTGTAAATGTATTAATTATTTTATATTGTTTGTGATGCAAAGGCAAGTCTCCGAGGCAAAGGAAAACTCCAATTTAATATTGAAACAAGTGTATATATTGTTGTAACATCCTGAATATGTTGAATGAGGAAATGAGTGGGTGGAAGGCAAGAGTCATTCCTGTTCACTTCATATTCCCATATAGAATGCAAACAACCATGAAGTGATCTCTATAAATCATGTTATTGTAATATGCATAAAAGGTTAGAGAGTGAAAAAATGAGAGAGATATGATAGAGATGTTGTGTATATCCAAAGCTGATATGAAGCAAATTTGAAGGCTGGAAGGGCAGCATTGAAGGAGAAAAACATAGCTGATATCCAGGTAAATCAGCATATGATTTTATTGTAGTGTGAGGGAGTTGGTGCTTCCATATCAAGTTGTAGCTTGATAGATGTCCAATTGTAGTTGGTTGAGGTAGGAGCTTCCCGTGGGTTGTAGCCTACAGAAAATAGATGGTAGTTGGAACTTCCTTGCAAGTTGTAGCTTGTAGAATTTGGGATAGTAGCCTCCTATAGGTTGGAGCCTACAGAAATTCAGTTTTGAGAGGGAGTTAGAGCTTGCCTTTGCATCACAAAAACAATAAGATGTGGTTTTATCCCTTTATGGGTTTCCACTTATATCTGTTGTCTATGTGCTTTATGATTAAGTGTTGATGTGATGTTTTAATCTGTTTAATTACTTGTTGTCCATACATTATGTTTGTTGATCCATTATGTATTAAGTTGCTTATGAAATGAAGGTGTAAATGAGTTGAATAAAAAGTTTTAAATGACCATGAATGTAAAAAACTGATTCCCCCCCCCAGTTTAACTAAGGGTTCATAAATTGGTATCAGAGCCAGTTCCTTCTATATCAGTTTAATAACTGGAAGGATATCGTAGGTCCCCAAAATGGCTAGCCTAGAAGGATGCTAAACAAATATATCCCCATTGTTTACTGGCACAAACTATGCCTTCTAGAAAATAAAAATGAGGACATACATAATGTCTCTAGGAATAGAAGTTTGGGCTGCTATGGAAGAAGGATATGCTCCAAAGGATACTGACACAGAGAAAGAAGCCAAGCAAAATTTCATAGCTAATGCAAAAGCCATGAATGCACTCTTGAGCGGTCTGTGTGAAACAAAATTTATCAAAGTAATGCACAGTGATACTGCCAAAGATTTCTATGATACATTAGAAAACATCCATGAGGGAGATAAAAAGGTGAAGATGGCCAAACTTCAAGCCTATAGAGCTCAATTTGAAAATGTAAAAATGAATGAAGATGAAGATGTAGCTAGTTTCTTCTTAAAGGTTGCAGAAGTTGTGAATAACATGAAAGCTCTAGGAGAAACCATTAAGGAATGTGTAATTGTACAAAACATATTGAGATCGTTACCATCCAGGTTTAACCCTAAGGTTTTTGCCATAGAAGAAACAACAAACTGGGAAACACTAATCATGAACCAATTGCTTGGAAACTCGACGACCTATGAGATGAGACTTCCAAAGGGGAACTCAAATGTGAGGGAGGAAACCTTTAAGGTAGACAAGTGCAGAGAAGAGAAGGAAGGTACATGCTCCTTCTCTGATGAAGAAGAAGCCAAATTTGTCAGAAGATTGGAGAAAGGCACAGTTAAGTATAAAGGTAAACTTCCATTTAAGTGCTTTAACTGTGGAAGAGTGGGGCACTATATATCTAAATGTCCTCATAAGAAAATAGAGAATCAGTCAAGAGGGAAAGAGAAAACCAATTTCAGTAATAGGGCGAAAGGGAATAGATTTAATATAAGAACATTCTATGCCCGACAAGAGAACAATGTATATGAGAGATTAGATGAATCCCCCAATGAAGAAGGAATATCAGAATCCATTCTGATGGCCAAGGGGGAGCTTGAGGAAGATCTCCTGGAATTTGAAGAAGAAGGTGAGATAGATCTTGAGGGGGAGCTAATTAGTGCCATGGAGGAAATATATAGACTTAAACTTAAGAGTAAGAAATAGAAAGAGATTCTTTTGAAATATGCAAATACAGAACCAGATTCATAAGATCTTATTAAATTGAAGAATGAACTAAAACAATTAAGAAAAATAGAGGATATTATGAGAAGAGAAAAAATGGAGAAAAATCAGGAGCGAGAGAAATTGGAAGAAGTGGTAAGCCCAAGGAAGAAATTAGAAAAGGCCCAAATTGAATTAACTATGAATATTTCTCAAATGAAAAGCTCTGGACATTTGGAAAAAATTCTAAGTGCTCAAAGACCTCCTCATATAAAGGCTAGGTTAGGCTATGAAGGAGAAACCAACAAATCCAAGGCAGAAAAATACAAGAATACCATTTTTGTAAAAGCTGTAAAGGAAAATGAAGCAGCAAAAATGGAATCCACAGAATTAGAAACCAGCAAGACCATGTTATATATTGAAACAAACATAAATAAGCAGAAACCTCATGTGACAAAGAAAGAAATGAAGAAACAATCAACTGCAAAAGACACATACGCTCCTAAGGATGAATTGGACAAATTCAGAAGACGTCAAAGGAGGTTTCTTCCCCTTGTTAGAAGCGTCACTTGATTTTCCTACCACAAACCTGGACATATTGCGGCATACTGTAAGACAAATAAAATAATGTCCAACCAACAAAAGATGCAACAAATGAAAAGACTACCTCAAACAACTCTCTCTGCCATAGACATATACTACTTCCATGGGTATTGTATTTGTTGTAAAGGATTTGTCATAAAGCCATGGAGTGCAGAGTGTATATAGATAGACTGGAGTATGGAAACTCAAGGGGAATTAATAACAATGATGGATTCACTCATGTACACAATCTATTCAGAAACACAATCAAATGTTTTAGCTTCCATAAAAATGGGCATAAGTCTAACAAATGTCCTCTCAAAGACTGTGATTCATCTCCTTAGAAAGGTTATAGAGCAAACATCTGCATGCAATGGAAAAGGAAACTAAATAAATGTGATTTGGTTCTAATTGCTCAAGATTAGAACAATCAATGGTATGTGGACAGTGGATGCTCAAAACATATTACTGGAGACCGAAGCAAATTCGTAACTTTTGATGAAAATAAATAAGGGAATGTAACTTTTGGTAATGATAACGCAGGGAAAATCAAGGGAAAAGGCACAGTCAGCCTGAATAATGGAAGAGGAGAGACTTGGGATGTACTGTTTGTAGACGGTCTAAAATCCAATCTGCTAAGTGTTAGTAAAATGTGTGATAAAGGCTGTGATGTCCTTTTCATAGCCCAAGGTTGTGAAGTAAGGTCAATCACCATAGGAAAGACCTTGGTCATAGGTGTTCGAACATAGAGTAATGTTTATATATTAGAAGAAAAGAATGAAGCATGCCACATCAGAAAGCTTGACGAATCTTGGCTATGGAATAGATGATTGGGACATCTAAAATTTGACCACATCATCAAACTGAGCAAAAAGGATGTTGTCAGAGATTTTCCTACAATAAAGAAGCCACCAAACACCATGTGTAAGTCCTACCAAATGGGAAAACAAACTCGCACAACGTTCAAACCTAGAGACCAACTATATATAAGTAAGCCTCTTTGGCTTGTACACATGGACCTGTGCGGACCTTCAAGAAAAAATGCACTAGGTGGAGAATCGTATTTCATGCTGATAATCGATGATTTTTCTAGATTAACATGGGTGGTATTTCTCAGATACAAATATGAAGCATTTGAGAAATTTAAGATATTCAAGGCACTGGAAAAAAAATAAAACTGGATGTAAGCTAAAATGCATCAGATCAGACAGAGGAGGTGAATTCACAGACGATGATTTTGCAGACCTGTGCAATGAATGTCGGATAAAGCAACAATTTACAGTTGCAGGTATACCTTAACAGAATGAAGTGGCAGAGAGACAAAACAAGTTAGTACAACAGATTTTCAGAGCAATGATGCAAGAAAGAAACATTCCCCAAACCTATTGGGCAGAAGAAATACACACAACTGTCCATATTCTCAACAAATTTCATCTCAGACCAAATTGTGACGAGACTTCATATGAATTATGTCATGGGAAACTGGCATCAATCAAGCATTTTAGAGTCTTTGGCAACAAATGTTTTATAAAGAATAATGATGAAAAATTGGGGAAGTATGATGCAAGAGCTGATGAAGGAATATTCTTGGAATATGCATACAAGAGTAAGGGATACAGGTGCTACAATAAAAGAATATATAAAATTGTGGAATGCATTGATGTGAGATTCGACGATAACCCTAGTTCATGAACTGTAAGCGCCAAACCAGGCCAATACAAGTATGGGAAACTGGCATCAATCAAGCATTTTAGAGTCTTTGGCAACAAATGTTTTATAAAGAATAATGATGAAAAATTGGGGAAGTATGATGCAAGAGCTGATGAAGGAATATTCTTGGAATATGCATACAAGAGTAAGGGATACAGGTGCTACAATAAAAGAATATATAAAATTGTGGAATGCATTGATGTGAGATTCGACGAAGATATACCAGACAGAACCAGAAGCACAAACTGTGCCAATCGTCCAGATGATCATGAAGATGAGAATCAAGAAATTGAAGAACAGAGTAAGACAATAGAAGATGCATAAATAAACTCAAAAGGACCCTCGAGACACACTCAGAAGAACTATCCTAAAGATCAAATCATTGGAGACAAGAGTGCAGGAGTCCAAACTAGAAGACAACTAACTGAATTGACCGAGGAAGTGTACCTAGCCATGTTGTCACAGAGAGAACCAAAAAACTTCGATGAAGCCAACAAAGACAAAAAACTGAGTAAATGCTATGAATGAAGAATTAGACCAAATTGAGAAGAAAAAGACCTGAGAGTTAATGCCAAGGCCTGCTGGGAAAAATGTCAATGGCACAAAGTGGATATTCAAGAATAAGATGACTGAACAAGGTCAGGTAATCAGAAATAAAGCCAGACTTGTATGCAAGGGATACTCTCAAATCGAAGGACTTGACTATGATGAAACTTTTTCCCCCGTAGCAAGAATGGAAGCATTTAGAATGTTTTTGGCTTTTGTATGCTACCATGATTTCAAGGTATATCATGATATCAAGGTATATTTTTCTTAATAGAAGATTTAGAGCAACACAACCATAGCAAGGGTGGTTCTTTTCTCGGTGAAGGGTTTTCCACCAATTATCTTGTGTCTCTTGTGCAATGGTTTTCATGGTTTTGTTTCTCTCATGGTTGTTTGATTTAGCTACTACATTGTTATATTCATGTGATGATATAATATGTTGTTGATTATATGCATGATTCAATAGGTGGAGTTTAACTGGTAAAAATTGTATACAAGTCACACTATTGATTCACCCCAGCCCCCCCTCTCAGTAGTGCTAAAAGGTTTCTAACAGAGCGTGTCCAAGGTCTGGATGTTATAATCATTATAAAACAACTTGATTCTTTTTCTGAAAATAAAATATATACAAAATTTCCAAATTGGTAGAGATATGATATGATTCCAAATCAGAAAAGATCTTCAATGTCATCTCGCTTGATCCTTGAAAGTGGACCCATGCTCCACTATCCATCTTTTCCATTATTTTTGAAGGTTAAGAAGTATCGCCAACTCAGGAGGGGAGCAAGTCTTGATTTGTGTCTGACTGCTGAAAGTAGCCTCTTGCAATGGTGGCAACATATGAGTGGAGATATTGGTAAGTGATTTCAAAACCAACCATTTAGTGTGAGGTTTGAAAATAATAATTCAAATTAACTTGAAGATCAATTTTTCTTAGCTAGTTAACCTTCTTTGTGAACTCATCTCCCTGTCAAGCCAATTCCTAAGCAGGCTCTCCACATCTGGAAAGGAATCTTCGGGAAAAATGGAGATGAGATGAGATTCAAGCAATGAATCATTAATGGATTCCACCAGGGTGTTTGACATCTCACGCGCGTCACCTATGAGCTTTGTTATCACTCCACCATATGTCTAAGGTTAAGAAAGAGTTCAAACATAGGTAACCACAGACCAATATTTTAGCTGGGTAGCTAGCCCTAACAAACTGGAGAGATCCATTCACAGCCAAGAGGGCTGGATGAATTAGGGTTTTAGGCTAGGTATGAGTATAGGGGTTTGTTTGTTTGAATTGGTTTTGTTGGATGGGTGAATTAGGTCAAATAGGCTAGGTTAGGGAAAATAAGATTAGGATTGTAGTCCATTCAATGTGGCAAGGTAGGTAGGAAGGTTAAGACTTTAGGGTTTTTGAGTGGGATGGATCAGATAGATGAGGTGCTAGAAAGAGCAAGACAATGCATGCATTCTTTCTAAACTGAAGAAATGAGACAAACTATGAAGATTTTCACAAAGCAGAGCATACAAGACGTATTCTCCTTATCAACTAGAAAATAAACACATAATAGAAATGAAATGGATCATGGAGAGTACAAAACATTCATACATATGCAACAAAAGAAGAAACAATGTTAAATTTCCATACCACAGGTATCCCGAAGAAATAGCTGCAACTCTTTCATTAAATTCCTGCCAAATACTGAATACACTAGAGTCTCTAATCAATGCAACAAAAACCAACCATGTCTAATGAGTGAAGAGGTGAAAGAGATAGGTAAGAAAAAAGTTCTCCCAACCTCAGGGGTCGAATCCCTGAGTTGAGGGGCTGATCCACAAAAGGCTGAACTGAAAACCCAAAGACTAGGGAGATAAAAAAAAGTCTCTCCTAGTTTTGGTGAAAATGATTCATTCATCCATGAAAATACTTTTACCTAATGTATTTACCCTCTAGTATCTCAAAAATATCTTAATTAATTTTACATCCATCATTTATATCAGTAAAATTCACATTTTCCAAGGCCAAACTCAGAAAACTATCAAGATTCAACAAGATGATGATCCTAGTGAAAATTAAGCACCTACACTAGGATGGAGCTAGGTGGAAGTCTATTTTTATAATGGATGAGAAAATTCTATTGATAGTTGATGTCTATTTATAGATGGTGAGAAAATTCTATTTATAGATGATGTTCTATTTTTAGATGTATGTGCAAGTTCTATTTATAGATCGCATGTCTATTTATAGATGCATGTTGACTATTATTACCCCTTAATAATAGTTGGAAAATAAATATTAATCTATTCTCATGGAGCACTTGGAATCAATTAACTGAAGTGGCAAACCAGTTAGCTGAAGGAATTTCGAGTTCAAAGGTTGGTTGGTGGGACATGCAAGTGGACTTAGTTATAACTGAGTGATTCGAAGTTCTAACAGAGTTGGATGTGTAGTTATGTGAGTTGTAAAGTAGTTTAAATCAATTAAGTGAGTTAAACTGAGTTGTGCTAGTTGTAATTGAACACACACTAGTGAGAGATCATTGAATTAATTATTTAATTAATTCACAAGTAGTGGTCTCACATGCAACTCAATTTTTACTACTGTTAACTACATGCATGTCAGATCCAGTGGAGACCCAGTTGAGAGATAGGTGAAAGGGACAGTTTGACTATCAGTTGTGACATTAGTGGGTGCACTCATGCAACCACATACACATTGGAGATTCCAATGAGGATTGCGCATTCAAGGCAAGCAAGATCTCATTCATTCAGGGATTGTGATCAACAGGGATTGCGTAGTGGAGGTAGTAAATTGGCGCATGTATTTGCCAATTTTTGCATGATAGTGTGAGACGATTGTATATTGTACTGAGAGCTCTTGGATTAGAGTTTTGTATGATATTGTTTCATGATCCATGATATATACATAATATATGATAGTTGGGTTTTTAGCTTTATGCTTTCCCAGTAAAAACATCTGTGTAATGCATGATTGATCTTTCTTCATGTGTTTGCAATTGGTGATCGTGTTTTAAATTTCCGCAAGAATTTTTGTAGAAGTGATTCTGTATTTAACAGTGGCATATAATTTTTATATAAGGATAATCCAGGCAATACATAATTTGTATTAAAATTTCGACATGGCATCAGAGCACAAAATATTGCAATTTTGAAGCAGGAGTTGAGTTTGTTGGTGGAAACAATTCGAATTTGCTGCAAGAATTTCTTGGTGCGACAATTGAGTAAACATCGAAATGGATTTCAATGGGTTGCAACTAGAGTATGCACTCGAGGGTAGCTTGAAATATGTTTCCTGGAAGGACAGGATGGAGGTGGTGCTTGAAGATAATGGCTTGAAGGAATTCATCTACAATGATGTTCCTAAGCCCACTTCGACGGATGCTGCATTACTTGATGCATGAAAAAATAAAGTAGCGAAGGTGAGAAGGATTCTGTTGGAAGGTGTGTGAGACCACATTATCTCAAGCCTTCATGGGAAAGCCACTCCATATGCTATGTGGAAGGCTTTGACGGATATTTTCCAAAGCAGCAACGACCATAGGAAATTGGCACTGAAGGATAAACTCAGAAATATCAAGACGGAAAAGGGCGACAATATTCCAAAGTATCTCACAAAGTTTGTCCAATGTCGAGATGAAATGGGGAGTGTGGGAATCACTATTGCTTATGATGATTTGGTGAGCTTGGCTCTCTTGGGACTTCCTAAGAGCTAGCATAGTTATGAAGACTCTGTCAATGGACGGGAAAAACTTCCGGATTGGGAACAACTGTGGTCGGTTCTAGTGTAGGAGGAGTTCAAGCGGAACACCAGAGATGGCTCTTCATCAAAGCATGATGATAAAGAGGATTTTGGTTTGGCTGCCAAGGCAAGGAAAGGGAAGGGGAAGAAATTCCATTCAAAATCTGAGTCTAAAGGCGAGAAGCTATATTTGTCCAAAGTGAAGTGTTTTCACTGTCACGAACATGGGCATCTCTCCACTAATTGCCCACAGAAGAAGAAGAACAAGAAGGTTGCTGGAGCTGCAAATGGTGAGGTCCTTGCCTCACAATTTGAAATTGATTTCTCTTTGATCACATGCATGGTGTCAAGTGCATTGGGATCAGTGTGGTATCTTGATATTGGTGCTTCCTTCCACATGATAGGAGATAAGGAGCTTTTTAGTGACTTGGAGGAGAAAGATCTCCAAATGCATATAGAGATGGGTGACGATGGACGATACAGTGCGACCGACATTGGTACCATTACCTTTGAGAGGGATTCAGGTAAACCATTTCAATTGAAATATGTTATGCATGTTCCATGTCTGAAGAAAAACTTGGTCTTAGTCATGATGTTTGAGGACAGAGACTATGACATTGTTTTCAGCGATGGAAAAGCTTTCCTGCGACATAAAACAACGGGTCAAGCCAAGAGGATATGGATTCGAGTTAATAATCTCTAAAAGCTAGAGGTATATGGCTGCGCTGCCATGATGGGCAAGGCAAAAAAAGTGGTGAGCTGGGATGAGGGCGAATTATGGCACATGTGATTGGGCCATATTCATCATGGAGCCTTGAAAGTCATGCAACAAATATCCACTGGACTTCCAATGGGAACACTCGCTCAGTTAGATCAGTGAAAGGGTTGCACCATGGGGAAGTATGTAAAGTCCACCTTTCATGAAAAGGAGAACCGTGCTTCGGTGTTCCTGGAGAGGGTTCACACAGACGTGTGTAGACCATTCTCGGTTGCTTCAACAACAAAATATAGGTATTATGTTATTTTTGTTGTTGAATTTTCTCATAAATGTTGGATCTTCTTCATGTAGAAGAAGGATCAAACATTCTCAAATTTCTGTGAGTTTAAGGCATTGGTGGAGAAAGAGTCGAGGAAGCAAGTGAAGGCTCTAAGGAGCGATAATGGTGGAGAATACATCTCTAACAATTTCAAAGACTTCTGCAGCAAAAAAGGAATTCGAAGAGAACTCATAGCGCCTCATAACCCACAGAAAAATGGGGTCGTGGAGAGGAAGAACAGAACGATCATGGGTGTAGCATGAGCAATGCTGCATGATCAGGGCCTACCAATGCATTTGTGGGCAGAAGCATGCAACACTGCGGTTTATGTGCAAAACCGCTGTCCTCATAGAGTACTTGGTATGAGTACACCTGAAGGAGCTTTCATTGGTAAGAAACTGGATGTTTCTCACTTTAAGATTTTTGGCTCATCTATTTAAGTGCATGTGACCAAGAATGCCAGGAAGAAACTGGAGCCGACTTCTGAAGTTGGGATATTTGTGGGGTACACAGAAACACCCCATACTTATTGTGTGTATTTTCCTAATAGTAAGATGACTGTTATGCGACAGGATATAAAATTTGATGAGGGGAAAGTGATGCGGTTGTCACTTGAGAGGGAGCTAGACTTGCATGCAGAGGAGGAACTGTTAGTTCCCAAGATGAGTCTCTAGATGTGGATCAACCATAGGAGGAGGTTAATGGAGTGGAGGAGTCCACTCACGTAGAGCCAAACATCAGAACTGGCAGAAGGCGTACCACATAAGCTGATAGGCTGAGACTTGATGTTGAGCAGAATGCAGGAGCCCCTACTTCACAGTGCAGACAAAGACATTCTCCTAACCAATTTACTGGATACATGGCTCTCATGAGAAAATGTATTGTGACTGATCCGTCTTCCTTTCAGGAAGCAGTTCAGGAGACCACATAGGTGGCTACTCTTTAATTATTTTCATTTGAGAAATGGGGGAAGGACCACTGCCATTTAGTGACTCCTCCATGTTGAAAATGGTGCCACTTAATTTTGAGCTGGAACCCAGATGCCTTGGTTCTCTTGTCCCCTAGTCCTTGGAAGCCTGATTCCTTGTGAACTATAATTAGAAATTGTTACAGGTTTTTTACCTTATGGGGTATATCGTATGGATGACATCATTCTCATGTTAATCAAGCCATGTGTGAACCTGTGATTAACTCACGTGTCACCTGTATATGGCCCCTTGGGTACCTGAAAACTTCCAAAATTGCCTGCCACGTGTTAATCTCCCAATGGGAGGTTGCTGACATCACATTTTCCCAATGACATGTTTCCACTTGTCTTGTCAGAGGAGAGAGAGAAGGGTCCCTGGTCCTTCGTTGTGCGAGTAATTCTATGTGAACGATTTAATCCAGATGCCTTCAAGAATTGATTTAGAAAAAGGTTACGGGGTTCCAGGGTCATGGGGTCTAGGCCTACAATCTTTGTTACGAGGTTCTGTCAGTAGACAACCTCAACTCTGATAGTTACCTGGTCCCTGGTCCCTAGAGCCTTTTTAAATTGGTTTAATAATGAGTTATGGGATTATGGGGTCTCACTGTCTCTAGGATTTTGATTTTCCTGTGTCCAATTTTGATTGCCTTTATATTTTGATCTAGGAGGCCAATTTCAAGCTTCTTTATATCGTTGGAAAGTTTTTCTCGGGCACTTTCTCATTGAGTAGGTCCGATATGATGTTTGAGCTCATATCCTGCTCTAAAAATGACTCCAAACTCTGTTATGCTTTGCACCTCAACCTCTTAGTTATATGAGGCTTGAGAGAAAAAAAGAGGAGGGTACAACAAATGACATGACAAATTATTCCAAGTGCCGTATTGATCACTTTGATCACCTTAGGCATGTATTTTTAAGATGCAGAAGGTTTGGCATTTTCGCTCAATCTAAAAAAATTTGTGTTCGAAGTAACAATAAGGAAACTCCTGGGACACATTGTTTCAGAAGCTCGTGTCAGTATTGACCCATAGAGGGTTGAATAAATAAAGAATATCCTAGCCCCAAATTCCAAAAAATAAATAGAATCTTTCATGGGGAAAATCAATTTTGTTCAAAGTTTTATTAATGATTTTTCAAGAATTGTTAAAACCATACAATATTCTTTTAAAGAAATAGCAAAATTTAGAATGGGTTATGACCACTCAATGGGTGTTCTTTCCATCAAGGAATCTAGGGCCTTTGCACTGATTCTAACAAAGCCTGACTTGGCCAAGGAGTTTATTATCTATACTAATGAACATTACTACATATGGGTGAAAAATATGACGTTGTACCTAAGTGCATTGGATATCTGATGCACTCGCTAGATATTTGATGGATTCTTATGCATGCTGGAAATCCAACGTGCATACTACATGTGTCGAAATCCTGAAGTCTGACTAGGTCAAGCATAACAATGTCAAAATAATATTTGTTTGAAAAAAATCTCATGATATATATATATATATATATATATATATATATATATATATATATAATGGAATTACAAATTGCGTCACAAATAGTTAAGTTGCGACTGAATTTTGAAGATAATCAATATTGAAAGTTTGATAAGGAAAAATGGATGATGGAAAATGTTATTGCCCTTGTACAAGATGTAGGGGCTACAACAAGAGGATAATTTTAATAAGAACAATTAAACAACATTGTAGAGAATTTGGACACCTTGAAGGAGTGCATGCATATGATCTCTTGGTAAGTTGTTCATTATATGTCTTTATATTGTAGATTTTGTTTTTTGTAAATTAGGGGTTTATGGTTTAATGGGTTTAGGGTTATGGATTAAGGGGTTAGGTCGGCTTAGGGGTTAACAATTTATGGCCTTAGGGGGTAAGGGGTTATTTTTTAAGGGTTGGGGTTTAGGGTTTAGGGTTAAGGGTTTCATGGGTTAATTAGGAGGAATGGGAATAAGGTGTTAAGGATTAGGGGGATAGGATCTAAGGGCTTAGGGGTTAATAGTTTAGAGGTTACCTAAGGGTGGGTTACTAGAGTGTGTGTGTGTGTGTGTGTAAATGAGATTTAAGTATTTTTAAGTGGATATTTAATTGATGTTGTTGTCAACTTTCTTTCTAATCGTATGGTATGAGTTATATTTTGAGTGACAGATGGAGGCGACATAAGAATATGTTATTTTTTCTGGTTCTGACTATGTATCTCACAAAGTGTCTCTCTTCCTACATGTTAAGAAAAATAACATTTTTCCTAAATTTTCAACATAGTCCATAAACATCTTGATAAATTGCACAAGCTTCATCATTAATTTGTTGTTTTTGTTTCTCACTCTCTCCTAAGTTGACTCCTCCATCTAGAATACCAACTCCTAAGTACCCAAAACACTTGGATTTCTATAATTTAACAAAATTTAGATTGTAGTACACATTTTCTCAGATAATAATAAAATAACATTTCTAATAAAAATAATATTATTTATCTTCATTTTTAAAGTATATATATAATTCTCTCTCTCTCTATCTCTCTCTCTCTATATATATATAATATTTGTGTGTGTAATTTATTTGTTTTTAAATTTATTCGTATAATTAAAATTTATAACTTTTTATTAATAAATATTAAATTTTAAATAATATGAACCAAAAAATTACCTAAAATGTATTATAAAACCATGTCTTTAAAAATATTAACTAGCAATTGCACTGGGAGGTGCAAGGGAACGCCGAAAGGAGGCAATAACATTACTTGAGCTCGCATTAGTGAGGCTCATTGACCTATTTGAGTAGAAGGATACATACTTGGTTGTCAATCCCTCTCAAGCCTCTAGAAATGGAATTGATATTGGTTGCCACAAAATGAAGCTTGTGTTGATTAACGTCACTAAAGTTTGAGGCATGATAAACCAAGATACCCAATATTAGTGCTACAAATTCAAATCGGGGATTATTGTTAATATAAAGAAAATCAATTGCCCGATTTTGATAAACCAACACTAATCTCTGCACATAAGGCTGCTTTAGGACTCTCGAGGGGATATGAAACTCGGCATGTAAAATCCCTGCATTCCAAAGACTTCCTCCACTCATTCTAATAGTCAAATTATTTATATTTAAGTGAATTATTATGGATTAATGTTATATTTTAACTATTATGGGAAAAATAATGGTTAATATGTTGACAAAAACAAAACTAAAATTAGATGTGTATTATGCTCCAAGTTTGAAACATAATCTCTTTCGGCTAATTAAGTTATTCAAAAATGGTATAATGCAATTATTTAGGGAAATAATTGTTTGTATATGATAAACATCTATGTAATATAGGAAGAAGACAAAAAAATAATGGAATATATGAGACTTATTAGCTCATGGACTCGAAGCAAACAAACCTCTGGTTGTTGTTGTTATTGGGTTCCAAATTGTGCGTTTTTTTAAGTTCTTTTGACATTTTTTTATTGTTTATTGTTGGAAACTTCTTCATAGTTTTTTGTATTGATGAGACATCCAATTGATCTTGATTGTGAGAATGAGTTGGGTCTGTGCTCATTCTTGTTGCTTTTGTAATGTCTTTTTAAATCTTGTTGCTTTTGTAATGTGTTTTTAAAACATATCCGCTTGCTCTTGTTTATCTACCTAGTACTCAAAATTCAAATCATTGGGTGGCACATTTGCACGAACATTCAAGTGCCTACTAATATTCTCTCGAGAACAAAAGAAGAAATATTATGAAAAGTGAGTTGTGGCTCCACACCCTAAATTGATAAAGAGCAAAAAAAACTGGAGCAAATATTTGATATTATTTAAAAGAAAATATATATTATATAAATATTATTCTTCTCTTGGAAAGAAAATAAAAAATGATAGTGCTTTACCAACCAACAAAACATTATTAACAAGTGATTATATGAAGGTGTTTTTTTTTTTTTCCAATATTGAAATGTTTGCCATATTTTAAATATTTAATTCCTTGGAAACTTTTTCAAATACACACAATGTAGAGTAATGTCATTATGCAAAAATTCAATGCATGCCATGTTCACTGGACAAATAAAATATGGAACACTACACAATTAGAAAATGACATTGCAATAGCAAGTCAACAGAAGGTCAACACATGCGAGGACAGGTGGGTGACACTGTTCAAGATTATGTCAGTGATGATGAATCGGAACAGTGTCCTGAACATAAACCCAAAAATTTTCCATTTCCTTTTTAGAAACCAACACAAATTATGCAACACCTATACAATTGGGTAGGGATAGAATAATGTGAAAGAAATATTAAGGAAAACTCTAAATTTCCATATACACTATTCAAATAAGGAGATACTTCAAAAAAATAAATTATGAAAGCAATAACAAGAAAGCCATTCAAAAACTGTCAAATTTGGAATTTTAGAAAGAATGCCCTCAATTGAAAAGTCAGATATAATCCATCTACAACTTTAGACTTCCAATATAACAAAAAAAATATCTTAAGCATATCCAAATTTAAATATATTTAAATATGTATAAGGTGGGAAACCTAAAACAACTCTAAACTTGGTTTGTAACCTAAACCTCTTCCACAATAGGTTCAAGTGACTCCCAAATTCAAATGCAGGATTCTACAAGATCACGGTAGTGCTTGGCATCTTTTCTCTGTGCAAGGCAAATAAAACAATAGACCATTTTCTTTGAACCATGCTTGAGAAACATGCTGAAAATATGCCTTCCACAGGTTTGTATCATAGTCTCAAAGATGTAAATATTGTCAAAACCACTGTCACGGTCTTGTAGGAAAAAAATAAATGGGCCATTCTCTTTAAACCACACCTGACTGGGCAACATGCTGAAAAGGTGCCTTCCTCAGGTCTGTATCTATCTCTCGAAAACATTAATATGATCAAAAGCACAACCACGGTCTTGTATATCCCCAAAAACCTACAAAGAAATTGATATCTACCAAGGAATGAACCATCATTAGCTAACCCAGAAGAGTGCCACAACTTACACATTAATTATTAGGATAACAACTTGTTTGAGGGCCAATCAACAAATAGCATAGCACCATTGCTTCACTGTGAAATAACTGTAAAGATGTAAGAGGGTTACATGAGTATTGGTTGACACCTGAAAGGCATTAGATATGTGTAACAGGAGAACAAAAAACATAGAACGAAAAAGAAAGGCAGAACAAAAACTAAGAATGCATTTTCAACTTTTTTTTGTGTTGTTTTATAACAATGACGAATGGATTTGAATTTTATGAAAATAAGAGCAAAGAAGGAAATATTAAGGAGAAGATAAAAGAATGTGACAGAAAATAAAAGATTTAGGTTGATCAAACCTAATCACCCACCTTGGATACACTACATAAGAGAGAGAGACGAGCAAAAGGACCTCCAAAATGAGACAACAGAAATAGGAACAAAAGAACTCAACGAGGATGACATGAGCTAAGTAGATATAAACAATAATATGTTTCCATCCTCAAATCAAATACAAGTTCTGCTTATTAAAGCATATCCCAAAGATGAGTATTTATAATGAGATATCCACGCCGAAAACTCCACGAGTGAATTCTATGAAAATTGGAAACTATTGGCTTGCCACTAACTTCCAAAACAAAAACACTTACAACCCATGACTTAACATGTTATATTACCTAGAACAAATGGAGGGTTGTGAAGTATCACAACACAGTGATTTACTCAATGACCTAAACAACAAAATTCTAACCAAAATGCTAATGAATCTGGCATACATGTAGTCAATGACCTTTGAGGATAATATATTATAGATTCAACATGTTAAAGTTCTCATTGTCTGCTAGACAAGGGCATGAAATAAAAACTGCAGAACAATGTAAAAAATATCCCCTAGGCATTTATAGATATGTTTAACGAAAGAAAAGGGAGAAACACATCAGTCAGTGTTACCCTTTAGGTTGATGCCTTACGAAAAGGTTAAATGAAAAATCCATACAAATTTGTAAGACTGCCTCTTGAACAATAATGTTGGTATAATACATTAGGTGAGCTTTACAGAGTCCGTATCAGGGAAAGTCCAAAGCCTTCCAAGCCATATTTTTCAAGAAAATTCTAAATATGCTCACGGGCATGAAATATTCATCGGATTTTAGTTAAGCTGTTATAAAAAAATAGACAGTAGAACTCGGCTTGAAGAGATCTCTGCACCTCAGAAATGTTATATTAACTCTATTACCAGAAAAAAATTTGCTATTTTCTGAAAGTGCAATCCGAGATAGAGAATGTGGTTTAAATAATGAAGAAAAAGAGATTAACTCATGTATAGGATATCCAAAAGGAAAATTTAGTTTTAATGCTAAGAAGAACAATACCAGATGTTAATATACACAACCAAATGATTATAACCACTGTTGTAACTCACCATCTGTTTATAATCAGAGGACTGCTTCACACTGCTTGATATGTCCTCAATAACTTCAATTAAGACTTTTCTATCAAAGTCACTTAAAATCAATCATAGTAATCTGCTTATTGTAGGCTGTGTGCTGGTTCACAGTTAGCAAAACCTTGGTCAATATATAAGCTTATTTTAAGCAACGATTTGACAGATATCAGTCCAAAAACCAGAGTCTATGGATTTGTTCCTAATTTATTTCAGCCTAATGCATAAATTAATCTAGAAGTGAAAAATGGCCTTTAATCTATAAATTTGCATTCTAAGTCTTATTAAAAACTCGGCATAAAGACAACATTGTAGAAACGCAGTATAAAAGAGAAATCCAAAAAATGATGAGAATGATACAGAGAATTACCGTGCAATATACAAGGTTTGCCGAGGTTGGATTTTGTACACTGGAATTAAAAACTTTTGAATTTGATTAGGTGAAATTCAGACCTTGAATCATAACTTTGTGCTTGTTAGGAAACCATATTCCCACAGTGAGGTCCACACCGACCACTTACATGAAACAAAACCGTTATCTCATAGAAACTCTTTGATGCCCTTCTTGAAAATCCGCAAGCAGAGCTTGCCTCGAGGTCTCTCCGAAATAACTAATATATTTTTCACTGTCGGTTGTTCTAGTAGCAGGCGCATTCTCCCAGGGATCTATGCACATAAAAGGCTTTGGTTCTCCAGACAACTGACATAAGTTATGAAGCCCACAACATGCGACAATAGTCTAGGGTGCATGGCTAAGACCCACATTCATATCCTGCAGCATCCTCCAACGCCCTTTAAGCAATCCTATGGCCTGCTCCACAACGGATTTCCCCATAATGAGGGTTGCATCAAACAAGTTCTGGGCAGGAGTCCCAGAGCCATTAGACGAGAAAGGTACCAAAAGAAATGAATGTAAAGGATAACACCAATCGCCAGCAATGTATGGACGAAGCTGATGCCCCCGTATAGTGATCACAGAGTCCATCAAAACCTGCACAGATGTGAGTTTTTTGAACAGAGAACTCTCCCTCAAATGTGTTGAATCATCAGTCCCTCCAGGAGCCCTAACAGAAATGTCCCAAAAGACTTTTCTATGGTCAGAAACTGTTTGGAGCACAACAACATAGAAATTGTGCCTGCATTTGTAGATGACTTCATCATTGGGTTTCTTGTGGAGGATGATATGGCTTCCATCGATAGCCCCACACATGTTGGGAAGACCAGTGAGCTCCTTGAATCCTTGTATGGTCTGCAACAACCTTTGCCCACTTGGGATTCCAATGTAATATGGGTGTAACTTGGTGGATATAACTCTGGTGATCATGTTTGTTATCTTGGCTACCATCCATGGATCGACCTTGTATGGGTGAGGCCACTGCTCTAGCACTGTGGCCTTGTGAGAGCCTATGTAGGACCATTGCAAGGGAAGAATGGAGGGGCATGTTGATTGTGTGGGGAGGAATGTAGGGCTTGAGCTGTTCAAGGAGTGTTGTGCCACTTTAAACTCATCAACCAGCAGAAGCCTGTTCATCCTCTATTCCGCAAAAAGTGGCCAACAGATCATGGGCAGTCCATGCGGGATGCTCTCCAATGTAAAATGCCAACAACAGTGAGAAAGGAAAATGCCAGTGGATGGGTGAGAGAGAAAAGGAATCTGAGGTGCCCATGAAGCAACAACAAGCCCTCGGTCCTGGGTTCGAGTCTGGAATCCCTTGGGTAACAGTTGAGAAATATCTGTTTCCTCGATAGACAGAAAGATGCTAGACAGACCGCGCAACACCCACAGGAAACGATGTCCACTTGCTTCCAATCCCAAGGCAAGTTCGATCACCTGAGCCCTCAGCAGACCGGTTCTGCTTCTGAGCTAAGAGCATGGGGCACTTCTGCTGCTACTCCCCCCAGTGCTTCATAAAAATTAACATCTTTTTTTCCTCCCCGTGCAGATTTCCCCTTTGCAGATGTAGTAGAGGTGCGGAGGCTGACAAATGAATTTGTTTAGTGTCAAGTGTCTAGTTGTCCCTGATTGCCCAGCATATCTTCGATCTCCCAGTGAATGGTGCCTGGGGGTTTAGGATCCTGTAAACACATTCAATACAAAGGAATCATGACCATATGCAACTCTTCAGAAGCATGTGTGGTAAGTAGGGCTTGACGGAGCAAGAACAGGAAAAGCCTCTGCTTTCCAGGGTAGGCTGAAGGTCGGATGGCTATGTTGCCATCTTAGCAAGTGGCTGATTATTTCAAAAATAGCAAGAGGACAGATGGCCGTGATTTTCACGCAGGAAAAACTTACCTGTAACAACAAATCCGCCGAAGTTAGTAGAAAATTTTGGACAAATAACTTGACAGAGGATTGAAAGGAGGTAAAGATGAGTTACTTGCTGATCCAGGTGGAAGCAGAGGTGTGGAATGGATGGTGGTAAGAAAATGGCAGAGATTGGCATCACAGGCTGCGTTATTCACAGCATCTTCTAAGCTGTAATCACGAATGCCCTTCGAACCCATCGCCCACATTCTATTCGATGTATCTGAGGCCTCTGTGACGTTCTATCCAACGCAAAAATCAGAAAACGTAGTCTGCTTCACGGCTTTGAGAATCAACACATTGTAAGGCGCGTACTCCGTCAGAGGTTATTTCAGAGCCTTCATGCCCAGATCCTCGACCGGCTCGCAGGAAACAATCCCTATTCCGAACCCTCATTTTTGACTTCTCAGAAACGACAACAGCAGTGAGTTCATCTTCTTTTGGAAATGCCGTAGCCGTCTAGGCAATGGCCGAGCTCTCGTAGGGCGTGAGTGAGGATGAAGATTAGTATGGCAAGGTAGGGGCAGTCCAGTTCTACGTCTGTTGTCCAGTTCTAGGTCAAAGTCGTGACGTGCAAACCCTTGGACAGACAGACAAAAACTAACAGTCAGTAAAAGGGCTAAATGGAAGATTTTCATTGGTTGGAGGAGGTGCCACGTGTCCAAATTTTAGTGGTTGGAAGGGCGATGAGAAAGGCTTCTCATTGGCTGGGATGAACAGTTTTTGCTCACCCCAAGCCAACAAAGAGAACACCTTCGGCGTAAATATTCAAATTATAAAAAATTCAACTTCAATTTATAAATCACAGTACTTAGTGGTTAATAGGTTAAGGGGTTAGGGGTTATAAGGATAGGGTTTAAGTTAGGTTTAGGGAGTTTACGAACTAGGGGATTTAGAAGTTAATGGGGTTTAGGGGGTAAGGGGTTATTGGTTAAGAGTTTAGGGTTTAATGATTTAGGTTTTAAGGGTTAGGGGTTTAAGAACTTAATTAGGGGGAATGGGGTTAAGGTGTTAAGGATTAAGGGGATAGGGTCTAAGGGGTTAGGAAAGATTAAAGGGTTAGGGCTGGTTAATGTTTTATAGGTTAGGGGTGAGTTAATGGCTATGGATTAGAGGGAAAGTTGCCATCGACTTAAAATCTCATGTGGTCACCGAGTGAAATCAAGGAAGAATATGACATGGTGATGAAGGTGAAATAAGAATAGGTTATTTTTGCTAGTTGTGACTATCTATCTCACAAAGTGTCTCTCTCTCTACATGTCAATAAAAGTAACATTTTTCCTAAATTTTTTCAACATATTCCATCAACATCTTGATGAATTTCAGAAGCTTCATCATTGATTTGTTGTTTTTGTTTCTAGCTCTCACCTAACCTGATTGTTCCATCTAGACTACTAACACCTAAGTGCCCCTAATGCTTGGATGAAAATAACCTCTTAACCACTAATGTGTTATCCTCTAATCCCCAATACTTGAACCCCTTATAAATAAAACCATGGTCTCAAATTAGTTGGATTGGGGAAATTTGCCATTAAGATTGATGATGATGGTGATATGGCCTATCCTTTCAACATCAATTATGAACCAGGTGATAATAATGTTAAATTGGATGAAGAATAATGTTAATGATATCGAAATTTTGAAATGTACTTAGAGGTATGTGTTTATATTATTTTAGTTGATTTTTCCTCTTTTATTTGCCTTAAATTTCTGCTCTCTTAGTTTTTAGCTATGATTGAATCTTACTATGTTGCTTTCAAATATATTATAGTAAATAAATTGGGTATTGGGGAATTGAGAGTGATGTGATTGGGGGGGGGGGGGAGGGGCCATATTTGCTTCCACCTTCGCGTGGTTGGCCTTGTTTAGTAGAGAATATGTTATTCTTAAAACCAAGAGAAGTACACTCAGGTTTATACCATTAGCTCCGGTGGGTCCAATACCTGTTGTCAAAGCACTTGAATTTTCTATTGAGAGGCCTCGGGTTTAGTTATCTCGACACTCTTAGGGTTAGGTAAATGTTCAGTTCATTTAAAATTTAATAATCAGTGGAAATGATGCTTTAATTAATTGACCGCACAAATAAGGGGTTATGAATGGGGCCAAAATTGATTTTTTTTCAATTTTTGCTTGTATGCACTAAATTTTGACATGGTTATAGTAGAGGCATGTTTTTATGTTATGGGAGCATTATGAGACTCAAATATGAATCACACAAAGAATTTTAAAAAAATATAACATAAATGTCGATGAGATGAAATTGTGTGGGTAACAAGATGTGATAATAGAAGTAACAATCCTAGCAACTACTAGATGAAATAACATACCAATCATCATCACATGGCTACCTCGAATCCTAAATTTCTTCATTCTCATAAAACGAAACAACAACATGAGATTGAAGTTGAATTAAAGACTAGTGTATATGATGAGATTTAAGAACAAGAATTTTGGTAACCCTCTTATCCTAATCTTGTCTCCTCCTACTTGAAAAGACGCCTTGGGTTTATGGTTTAATTGATTAACCTAAATTTTGGGGGATAATCCTTAAACCTAATATCCACTCCCTCTTTTATTTTGTAATCCCTACTTCCCCTTGAACCCTTTGACCCTATAACATTAGTAAAATATGGTATTTAACACTCAATAATTCCCCACACCCTTAACTCACATAATCCAACTAACCCTTATAACTCCCGAACCCATAAGCCCCAAAACCTTTTATGACCTAATATAAATCTACCACCCTCAATATTGAAATATTAACCCTTTGAAGCCATTATCTTATTATATAACATTTAATGCACCTATTACTTGATAATTATAATCACTCATCACAATAGCACTTGACCATTATATATATATATATATATATATATATATATATATATACTAACACCCATAATTCATTCCAACTTATAACCTTTATATTTATTGTCCAGTTTAGTTATTATTACATCTAATTAGTAACCCCCATAACACATTTTATAACAATTCAACTCCTTGAAACCTAACATATAGGTTATACCATATAAACCATGTAACTTGTGTCACATATAAAACTCAACTCATGGTCCTTCAAATACAAGCACAATTCAAAATTTTAATTAATCATTAAACTCACATCCATATAACTCTTTATTAGTAACCCATAACACTAATAATCCATAAACGATATCACCCTTATCCCTATATAAATCAAAAACCATAACTAGAAATCTATATATCGTATTATCATTATAATCCATACCGCATATAATACTTGATATCACTAAAAATCATAGTGAGTAATCCCTATATTCCATATAATCCTTAATTATAAAATATTTAAAAATTAACCCTTATACTTAACACCTGAAACTAAACATTATAGCCCTTAACATTTATGTGTTGTTGAGTTTTGCAACCATGGTCAGTCTTCATAATTTATATTTTTAGCTCTTGAAATATATATTTGAATTATAATACATGTTCTTCATGTCATTTTCATTGTTTAGCCCTTGAAAGGATTAATACAGGACATGTTCTTCATGTCATATTCAAAAGAGAAAATTGCGAAATTTGAATTTTGAATTTTCGGCTCCAAACTTTTTCAAGTCGGCCCTCCCTTAAGTCATGTTGATCCCAGTGAAGAGACACACCCATTCAAACATGTAGAACACTATCTATTGAGCATTCGATCTCGTCCACATGGCACCTTTTGACCTCTCACAAGACAAGTAATATTTTGGGCATCCTCATGAAGAAGAAGAAAGACAAATTCATCCTTAGCATTTCTCTCTCTCTCCCCTTGACTTCGTACATGTGAATTTTTGTGCCGCAGGTTCAATTTTTGCTCAGTATTTTCTCGGAAATAGGGATGAGTTTCTGGGCATATTCTGGGGGGCCAAAATTCAGCCTAAGCATATCAGAAAAGGTTGAAGTTGAAGGGAAAATGTTTGAATTGACAAGAGGGATATTTGACTAGGTTTGACCATAGCTTTGTTGGTCAGAATTGACTAGATGTATTAGGTGTATCTCTTGTTGAAATGAAGAATTTCTCTAAGGAAAAGGTTCTTGGGTTTTCCCGCCAAGTGGGTATTCCCAGGTTAAATCTTGTGTTCTCTTTGTGCATTATGATCTCTACTATCCTTATGCATTTATGGTTGAATTTCTGAAGTGTATTTTCTTAATGATAATCTAGAAGTTCTAAAAGAATATTTACATCATTAAAAGTAATTAGTAGTATTTCAAAATTTTATGCTTGTATTTATTGCACTCAAAAAATCAACATGGTATCAGAGCTTAAGTGAAGGAAAGGACATTGAGATCACTCTTGAAGACTACTATCAATTAGATTGAATATCTACAATCTAATTGCTTATCTATGACTATGGGTTCCTTTATGAAGTCAAAGAAAAATTTGGAAGGAGATACAAATTTCATGGCTTGGAAAACAATAATTGATCTCATCCTTGCAAAGAATGATCTCTTGGGTATTGTGAAAGGAAATATCACTGCAGCTTCATATAATGAAGGAAAAATAAAATATGAGAAAGACGATATCACAAATAGAAGTATTATTTTCGATTCCATCCGAAATAATTTGATTCATTTGTCATAAATCTTGACTCTTCAAAGAAGATGTATGCTGCCTAGATGGTTTATACACTATTAACAATATTGGTTAAGCAATTAGCTTCGTGATGTTAGAGTGACAAGAAATGATACTATAGCTTCATATATCATGATGATATCTCAACTAGGAGAGAAACTTCAATCAATTGATGATATCATTTCCGATAAAGAACTTGTGACTACCACAATTAATCATTTTCTTGACTCATGGGATTCGTTTGCTTCTAGTTTTTGTGGCAGGAAGGAGGCTCCAAGATTTAAAGAACTCTGGGTCTCATGTACTCAAGAAGAATATAGACTCTTATCAAAGGGAAATATTCAAAGATACGATGAAGGTTATTCTCAAGATTTTGCAACACATTTCAAGAAGACTAGAGGAGGAAAGAATTTTGGTTTCCAAAGAAGAAATGAAGGAAGAAAATATAATCCTCAGGGAAATAATTATATGTCAAAAGTTCAATGCTATCATTGTCACAAATTTGGTCACTATAAACATGATTGTCCTAAAAGATCGAATGATAGAAAGAGAAAGGGAAATTAGCATGCTACCACAACAAACATTGATGAACTTCTAAATAGACCTAAAAATGAAGATTTAGGTACCAAATAATTCTTCTATTTTTCTGCTCTTACAGTTTCTATTGTAGATAGTGATGATTTATGGCTAGTATATAGTGGTGCCTCAAGACATATGACAAGATACCATGAAAACCTAATAAGTCTAATGGAAATAAGACTATCTCAAAAGGTAGAGCTTGGAGAAAACAATAGTTATGCAGTAAAATGTGTTGGGAAGACTTCCATTGGGTTGGAATTAGGTGAAAACATTCATCTTAGCAACATAATACATGTACCAGGTTTGAAAAAGAATTTGGTTTCTGTTTCATGCTTGGAAGATAAAAGAGATAGATTAATATTTGTTGATGGTAAAGTACGTGTGGTGTGGCCACGGGGCTCAAGTATAGATTCTGCTAGAGTAATTGGAGTTCATGAAGGAAGGTTGTATAGACTCTTGAAACAAATTGCTCAAGCATTAGTAATCCATGTGACCTTTGGCATATAAGGTATGTTCACCTTCACTATAGATCTTTGCAAAATTTAAATAAGATGGTTTCAGGTGTTGCATAATTGCATATGGAGCATGAAGAAGTATGTAAAGGTTGTGCATTTGGAAAGAATGTAGGGAATTCCTTTCCTAGCAGCAAAAGAAGGTCCAAGGAAATTTTGGATCTAGTTCATTTTGATGTATGTGGTCCAATGTCATTGAAATATCTTGGTGGCTATTTTTACTATGTAATATTTATTGATGACTTCTCTTGCAAGACATTGATTTACTTCATGAAGACGAAGGATGAAGCCTTCAACAAGTTTCAGGAATTTAAGGCTGAAGTGGAAAACTTGAAGGGAAAGAAAAACAAGGTTTTGTGATAAGATAATGGAGGATAATATACTTCCAAGGAGCTCATTTCCTTTTGTAGAGAAGCAAAGATTAAGAGGGAGTTGATAGTCCCTTACAATCCATAACAAAATGGATTTGTTGAAAGAAATAATATAACTACTAAAAAATATATTAAGTTAATTATGCATGATCAAGAATTTCCTATGTTTTTATGGAGTGAAGAATCTGTGCCAAATATTTATATTCAAAATAGAAGTCCTCATGGAATATTGGAAGACAAGACTCTTGAAGAAGCGTTCATCATACCTAAACTAAAGTTTGGACATTTGAGAATATTTGGTTGTTCAATATATATCCATGTACCAAAAGATAAGAGAAAGACGCTAGAGCCTTCAAGAAAGAAAGGAATACTCATTGGATATAGTGAGTCATAAAAGGCCTATAGAATCTATGTTCCAAGACAACGACAGGTTGAAGTGAACATGGATGTGACGTTTGATGAGAATATTGCCTATTGGAAATCTAAAGAAGTTCCCATGGAATCTGATGTTAACGAAGAACATGAAGCTCTCAAAGAAGAAGGTTCAGTTCCATCAAATTCTTCAGAACATCCCACAGATCATCAAGAAGAGATAGAAGGGCCTAGAAATCTAGTAGATCCAGTTGTTTTTCCCGAAATCAGGAAATGACTAGCTTGGCTTAGATCTACTTTAAAGGAAGGAAAAAGACATGCAACACCACGTGGCACCTTCAGGGAAAGCAAGAGACAAAAGAGGAATTTTGTATATGAAACTTTGATGACTAATATCATTGATTTTGAACCTTCCACCTTTGAAGAAGTAGTTAGCCAACAAGTTTGGAAGGATGCGATGTTGGAAGAATACTAATTGAATATGAAGGATGATGTATAGTAGATTGTGCCTATACATGAAGGGAAGTTAGTGGTAACCTCAGGCTGTTCTGAGAGATCTATATGTAAGCTGAAGTTGGAGGATGGCAACATTACAGAAAATACAGAGGCAAAGATTTGTGGCTGGAAAGGTTACCCGGAAAGAAGAGGAGTATGATGAGATTTTTGCTCGTTGGCAGTGGAATTAACACTATTATATCTATTATTTTAGCATACTGGAATACCCTCGATGTAATTAGGATCAGATGGATATAAGAACTACTTTCCTTAATGTGGTAATTGGTATAAGCCTTATGAAATAACCTCAAGGTTTTGAGGTTCATGAAAGAGTGTGTCCTCTACGGACGAAGAAAACCTTGTATGAACCCAAAGGAACAAAATTATTAACGAGAACTATATAAATTTTTCAGTTTTTTAGAGGTTCGCAAAAAACTATGATTTTCATGCTGATTTTGAAAAGTGTTAACATAGTATCAATTTTTTTTATTGAAGAATATTTTTGACACTTTAAATTTTCTTATGTATTAAGTATGGATTTTTTTTTTTTTTTTAAATGTTAGTGATTTTTATGTTGATTTTGAAAAATGTTGATGTAACATCAAACCCTTTTTTTGGGGGGCTTATTTTTGACACTTTAAATTTTCTTATATCTCAAGTATGCACATTTTTTTAAAATGTTGGTTATTTAACCAATTTCCAAGTTGTATTCTTCTTCTTCTTTTTATTCTTGAGATGTTTGTTTTTTTAATGATTTTCAAGTTTGTGTTTTTTGTTTTTCCTTGTAATGTTTTTTTGTAATAACTTTTTCATTTTTTTTGCAAAGTTTTTAAAAAATGATAAAACTAGCAATTGCCCCAAAAGGTGCAAAGAGAGGCCGATAGGATTGTTGAATTGGAATTGTTGAATTGGAAAAATTGTACTTTGGTTTGAAATAATAATAATTATATTAGATTTAGGTTGTTTAGTGTGTTTGTGTTAAGTTGGTAATACAAAATTAAAATAATATTTTAAATATTGAGATGATGAAAGTCCCATAGTTTGTCTATACATATCAAACATGTGGTGGTGCCAAATGCACAATTTTCTTAGTAACGAGAAATGAGATTTTCTTGTCACCTACAATATAATATGTGGCAATAATTCAAATGATGGTTCTTATATTGCGACTTTAGTTATAGACATAGTGCTCCACAATATTTTAGATCTTTTAGATTTGTGAGTTTTCCATTTAAAAAAATGGATTGATAATAAATACGAAGTTGTAGATCGAACCTTCTTAATGAATTGATAACATATGTACTTACACACCAATAAAATGTTATCGATGTTAACATAATGAACATATCAATAATGTATGGAAGTTTGATTCCTTCTCTCATGCAAGTATCATAATATAAGCAATCAAATTATTTGATGTACAAAATTGCCAAAGAAACTCTTTTGATTTCTTGTAATTTTCATTCGATACCTTAAAATCCTTAGCAGAGAATTCAAAAGTGAGATTAATACTTCATTCGATAAAGGAAGTGTTGATCGCCATTCATTATTTTGTCGAGGTATGGTGATTTTGAATTTGTGAGAGATATCAAGACCCACGAGAATGTAGCCCTTAGATTCACATTGAACTGGGGAATTGAGGATGAGATCAGAGTTAGCATTAAAGTTGGTGATGTGGATGTTTCAACGGGTTTACGGGGATCCTTAGTTGGAAGACCAAGTACAAAATTGCATTGATAATGGTGGCCCTTAGATTCACATTGAACTGGGGAATTGAGGTTGAGATGAGAGTTGGCATTAAAGTTGGTGATGTGGAAGTTGTTAACGGGTATATGTGGATCCTCAGTTCGAAGATCAAGTACAAAATTGCATTGATATTGGCGACGACCACAAGGATAATGAAAAGAAATACCAAATACACATTTGCGTTGATAATGGTGATGATTGCGAGGTAATGAAAACAAAGCAAAAAGTATAGTACAAGTAGCGAAAATAGGAGCTTTGATGCTTAGGAGGCGATGAGTAGTATCTAGGATGCTCTTGCAAAGGCCAATAAGGATTGAGATTTTTGGATGACACATGAAAGGTTATAATTGGTTGCATATAAGATACAAGTGGCAAGGTTTGATAGGTCCTCGACAAATGATGGAAATCGGTGGACTTAGTTATCCCTCTCTTCTTTAAGGAGAGTGTATTTTTTGATATTGTCAAGTCTCCCAATAAGAGACTATATACATCTCACTATGTAAATTTATGTTTCCGAAAGTAATACACTATCCAAAAAAAATATATCAAATAAATGGAAATTTAATATACAATTAAGAATAATTAACATGATTTATTTTATTTTTATTTTTAAATAAACTTTAAAAATATATAATTTATGATTAAAAATATCATTATGAAGTTAACCACATTTTTAATTAATTTCTTATTTAGGTTTTTTTTTACGATTAAAACCTAAACATAATTTAAATAAAGGAAAGAGCGAATGTTTCTAATAATCAAATACACAAGATTAATCATCTAATCAACGTTGTAGTTTAAAGGTTCTATAATATAATTTTTTTGGTTAGTTTTCTAAAATAATGAAAAAAAAATAAATATCTTTATTATTTAAAATAATAAGAAAGGAAATATATATTTTTAATTTAAAATAATAAAAAAATAAAATAAAAAGATTATATGATTAATATTACCAATTAAAATTCCAATAATAATTTTAATAACTTAATATTAAAATTATTATTTAAAAAAATATATTAAATTTTAATTATAAAAATTGAAACAAACTAAACAATTTTTTTCTTTCAAAAACATAGTCAAAATCATAATTAACTATATTTATAGTTCAAATTTTAACTAATTACGTTGATAGATAACTTTTATAAAATAAAATATTTACGAAATTTTTCTAGGTTGTTTGGAATGGTTAACTTTTTGGAAAGAGAGAAGTGGAATGGTCAATGTTTTGGAAAGAGAGAAGCGGAATGGTCAAGGTACGAAAGTCCTTTGTAAATATATAACTAGCAATTGCCCTTAAAGGTTCAAAGATACACCGAAGGTAGTTCATCTCCTCAAGATTTGGGAAGATTTGTCTTTCATTGTTGTGCTTGAAGTAGCAATTTTGTTGTGTGGTTATGCATACAACATCCTGAAAGAATTATCACCAAAATATGTCAATTGGGCGCGTCCCAAATTTAAGGATTGGGAGTGCAGCACCCCAAAAATCTGCTAATGCAAATTTTAACCACAACCATGTGGGACCTGCACATAATCCCGCTAATGCAATATCAAAAGGCTAAAAGCCATGTGCTAATCATGTAAATATTGGAAATTGGCTAGAACAACATGTGATTGTGAGGACATGAATATGTCTATTTATGGTGACTTGGAGGAACATGCAATAGGACAATTCCCTACAAAAAGGATGAGGTAAAGCCCAACCATGTTGATAAAGAGATGAACAAGATAGTTGTGGATGAATTCAAATACGGAACAAAGGAAGAGGTTGCCAATGGCCCAATCGCAAAATTGTTTGATACATATTGCAGTCTACTTAAGCTAGATGGGACACCAGAAAATACAGGGACTCCGATTTTATATCAAAGTGCAGAAATAATTAGTCTGTTCCAATTGACTACCTGGATTAGTGATTGCCTTGCCCAATCCATGCATAGAATGAAATTTTATTGTAAATGAGCAAGGGTATTTAATGATTTCTTTTCGTAAATGTTATCCATGCTTCCTTGCCTTTATTCTATCGGAAATAGTTTTTACCATAGCATTAGTGCATGAATTCATTTATTATTTATTTATTTTATTATTATTTTTCCATAATGTTAAATTTCTGACTTAGAAGGTTCAAATGATTTATTAATGCTATATTGTAGTTGTAATAGGCTATGAAAGCTATGCAGACAGAAAACAAAAAGCTTGGAATGGATGTTTATGGTGGAAAACAACTATTTGTAAAATTGTCAACATTCTACCAGAAACTCAACTCAACTTTGCAGGCTCTCTTGGTATTTCAACGCCACTTTCTATTTTTCTAGTGTCTCATATTGTATTTCTCTAGTGACAATAGCATGCTTGAGTTGCTGCACAATAGAATTATTCTTCATTTGTGTTATTTGAAAATGTTTCGAAGCAATTAAATATTTAAAATATTAGAAAAGATCACCATTTGTGATTATTTGAACAAGTGAAGACTTTTATAACATGGTTACATCCATTATGGTTAAGAGACATATGCATTCTTATTTCTTTCATTGATTTTGTCTTTACATTCTTCTTGCTTGGGGCCATATGTCCTTTAGAATGATTTAGTAGATTTAATCCTTTTCGATTTAGGTTCCTCGTTAAATTCTCCAGCATGGGCACACCCACAAATTTCTTTTCCAAAGAGCGGAGAGAGGACATATGCATTGTGTCATGCTTTTTATTATCAATGGATGGGCACCACAAATTTCTTTCAATGGAAGAGGACATATGCATTGTGTCATGCTTTTTATTATCAATGGATTTATTTATTCAAAACAAAATACGGTATGCCATGAACTACATAGGAGGAATGTATGGGTTTATGATATTAAAATATTTCCCTCCACCTGAAGGATTCAACACTCCACTTGCAACTGGTTAGATACCCGCATATATTTACCTGCATAATACCGCCCTTGTTAAAACCAACGAAACTCTCAGTACCGGTAATCCATCAAAATGTCAATTTATGTCCTCTCAACTCTATAAATGTTCACTTCTAGATATCTATATTCGGGATTTTTGCTGGATTTTTTTTATGATGATCTCGATTACGCATAATATAAATTGGTTAATCAGAAGAGGGACCAACGTACTTATGTGAGGATATACAACCATGTTCTGCAGTCATTGCCCACCCACCAAACTTTTAGCATTCATCCACCTCTCATAAAGGTCCACCTCTCATAAAGGGTTGATATTACATTTTATTCCCTATCTTATTACGGTGACCTATACGCTTCTGAGAAGAGAGTAATCATCAGTGGAAACGAATTTCAGAGGATAAAGGCTGCAATATCTTTGGAGAACAACTACTTATGCTATGTGGGGCTTTCGATTTAGTCATTTGTAATGGGTTGACTAAATGGGAAAAGTCCGGTAATTTCACTTGCAATACTTACAATGGAGCAAGTGTAGTAGATTATGTAATTTGCTCGCATAGTTTGTGTGAGAAAATGGAGGAAGTATTGATTGGAGATCAAATTTGGGACTTAAAATCAGATCACAAGCCAATCTATTTAAGTTTCTCTTGGACCAGAAAAAAGCAATTGGGGTCGAAAAATCAATGTGTTCAACAAAATCCCCCAAAGGGCAGAATTCTTTTGAATCCAGAGAATTGTAATACCTTCAAAATAATGCTAGAGAGGCTCTTCAAGAAGGAGGAAATCCCATCTCATGGCCTTCATAGTCAAAGATTAACACATTTAATTCAAAGCGCACTTGCTGAGTGCAAAAGAGCAAAAATTAAGAAGTCCGAAAAAAATTGCTTTCCGGTTAATGCTTGGTTTGACGAGGAATGCAAAAAGGCAAGGACAAGGTGGAAGGAATCAGACACGGATAACATAAAGCTCAAAGCTTACAAGCAGTTAGTAAAAAAGAAAAAAGCCGATTTTATGGTTTCAAGGAGAGAAGAACTAATCTTCCTCGGGAAAAATAACCCCAAATTATTTTGGAAGGAGCTCCAATCGAAAAAGGTGCAAACTGAAAACAACATTACGGCTTCTAAATGGTTTGACTATGCAAGACAACTTTATGAGCAGGATCCCAAGGTTGACCCTCCTCCCTTGGTCAACACAGACACAAAACTCTTCACGGTGCTAGAGGTAGAGATGGGTATCAAGAAGTTGGGCGCTGGAAAAGCAAAAGACTTAGATGAACTCCAAGCAGAGTATCTAAAGTGGGGCTTAAAATTTCTTTCACCTCACATCACAAAAATTTTCAACAACATCTTACAGCAGGGGTTCCCCACAGATTGAACAACTAGTATGGCAATACCTCTTTTCAAGAGTGGTGACGTCAATAATCCTTCCAATTATAGAACCATAATGATAAACCCCTTGTTTGCAAAGTTATTTGGAAGCATGTTGGAAAAGAAAATTAGCAAGTGGGCAGAAGAAAGAAATAAACGTGCTAAAGGGCAAGCAGGTTTTAGACCTAAACATTCCACGGTTGATCATTGTATAACTTTAAGGCACATCATTGAAAAAGGTTGGGAAAATAAGGAAGAAGTTTTTTGTTGCTTTGTTGATTTCAGAAAAGCCTTTGACACGGTTCCTAGGGATAAGCTTTGGGGCAGAATGGAGGAACTCGGGGTTCCCAAGCATTTGAGAGCAGGTGTGCATAGGTTGTATGAAGAGGTGAAAGTCAAAATCAGAACTTCAGCTGGCATTTCTGAAAGTTTTAGAAGCGATATCGGGGTCAAGCAAGGTTTCCCATTGTCTCCTACCCTTTTTGGGTTATATATTGACAAGCTTGAAGAGTGGCTAAATTCGCAAGGGGGTGACGGTATCCATTTGGGCAAGTTCGTTATCAGGCTTCTTTTGTACGCAGATAACCTTATATTGATTGCTAATTCGGCTCTTGGTTTGCAAGAGCATTTACATTCCCTTGAGCATTTTTGTAAAAGGGTTGGGATGCAAGTCAATATTAGCAAAACGAAAGTAGTGGTTTTCTCTAACAAAAGAAAGCATAACCAACATAAGTTCTATTTTGGAGGCGGCATTTTGGAAGAAGTTGCAGATTACAAATACCTCGGAATTGACTTCAACAGAAATTTAAGTTGGGATGGTTGTAGAAAGAAAAGAACTTTAGGGGGTTGGAAATCATTTTATGCTCTTCAAAACAGGTGTAGAGAGGCAGAGCTGTGGCACTGGAAAACCACCCTAACTCTTTTTGGGCTTCTAGTGATTCCGGTGATTCTTTACGGTTGTGAACTATGGGCCAGCAGCACAACCAAGATGCAGTGGAAACAAATTGAGAAAATTCAGAAACGTTTGATTACAAACAAATTCAAAATTAAAAGTGCAGTTCCTTATGCTATCCTGTTAAGTGAAACAGCGGCTGCTCCTATTGAAGCAATTGCTATGGTGCGAGTCATAAGGTATCTGAAAAAAATTGAGCAAATGGAAGAGGATAGATGGCCTAAGGTTGTGTTTAGTGACGGATTGTGTAAAAGACAGAAGACTTGGATGCGGCAAAATAACAAATGGTTTAGTAAATGGGGTATTTGCTTGAGCATGTGTCCTACAAACAGTAAAGAGATAAAAACTTTTGTTATGGATAAATTCCATAAACATACTTGGAAGAAAGAGCTAGAGAGAAAGAAGAAGTACTACATAGAAGAGTTTAACCCCACATATAACCATCAACAAAAGGCATACATAGGGGCTGATATTTCTTGGAGATCTAAAATTCTTATTGCTCAATTAAAGACTAATTCTCATCAACTCCGTTGTGAAACAGGGCGCTGGAAAAGGCCAAAAGAAATGTGGGAAGAAAGAGTATGTATTTTTTGCTCCTCCGGAAAAGTGGAAACAGAAAAACATTTCATTCTAGAATGTGAGGCCTTCAAGGACACTAGAGAAAACTATGCAGGTATTCTGGCAGCTAATTCTTGGGATAATCTATTCAGCGAAGAGTTTGTCGATAAGCTGGGAGTGCTCATTGTAAAACTTCACGGGAAAAGGGCCGAATACAAAAGCCAGATAGAGAAGCAATCTGTCCCATAGGCTATTTTTAGCCTCGTGGACATTAAAAATTCTTTCTTTCTTTCTTTCTTTTTACGATTTATATTATTTTTTTTAAGAAATTGACAGAATGGAGCTCTATTTTTTTTAAATAAATTGACAGAATAGAGCTCAATGAGAGAAGAGAAGTCGGGATGAAGGGACGTAGGTACCTAGGACTTGTCGTGCGCTGAATATCCCGATGACGTCTCTGTAGAGCATCTTGCGTATCAAGTCTTTGGCAGAGTGAGAAATTGAGAGCCATGGGTGTATTCAGAAGCGTAGTCTCCCACAGAGGGTTGCCTCAAATATCTCCTGAGACGTGTCTCCAATGAAAGGGTCAATTCCACTTTGCATTATATACTTGATCACCACTTCACTCCACATATCCACTTTGCCACTGTAATCCTCTCTGGGGCCACTGTAATCCTCGCTTCCAGAGGTGGAAGTGGAGGCTTCCTGTTGCTCATTTGAACAAGGCTTTCACACAATTTCGGCCATAAGAGCTTAATCCAGATTTACGGAGAGTGTTCTCCAGTAGCAATCGATGGAAAAGAGCGAAGGAAAAATAGACCTCGTCCTTGTTCCACTTTTGCTTGGAAGAAAGCAAAATGCCCTTCGATACAAGGAGATTTAAAATTCTTCTGATTGCTAACGAAGGAGATTTAAAATTCTTCTGATTGCTATTGTTTGAGAAAAGAGGGTGTAGGTCATTGAAGCAGAGAGATGTCCAAATCCGTCGAGGCCTACGACCACAGATTTCAACTACCCACTCTAAAATGAGGCCGTGACGTGACTCTATTTATTGCTGATGCATCGGAGTCGGTGACATGACTATATTTATTGCTGATGCGTTGGAGTCGATGATGTGATTCCATTTATCGCTGATGCATGGCCAAAAATGCTACATAGATCCAACGGTGGATAATGTGACAATTGTTTACTTTAATAAACGACAGAAAATAAAAAGGTCGACTATGGTGAGCGGTGGAATGAGTAAAAAGTAAACACCTTCGGTGTAATTAAAGGTCCTCACACCATTCGAACCCAGGTTGCTATATTGAGGCATGCGTTTTCTTAGCGTTAAGCTATTTTTTCCTGAACGGTTTTTAGCAGGAATTGAACCTGCTAGATCAGAATTATCGCCGTGACCATCAATAGGCCTCAATTCTCATTGGGTTTTTTTTTTTTTTTTTTCGAACATGCAGGATCACATAACTTCTCTTAGCTAGTTAAATCAAGAGGTGGGGTTTTTAAATCCAGAGGTACCACACGACATTTGCTATAGCTACCTTACAGATGTCATGATCGAAAAAAGGCAAACAAAAATACGAGGTGAACTGATTAAAAAAAGAAGAAGCTTTTATATATATTTCAAAATATTTTATTTAGTATATTTTTTCATAAATTTTATATAAACTTTACAACATTACTTCAAAAGGAATAAGCCTTGGTCGTAGAGTATAATATTTCATAAATTTTTAATAAACTTTACAACATTACTTCAAAAGGATAAGCCTTGGTCCCAAGTGACTTAGCATAGAGTTTTTTCTTGTTTTGACTTCATTAGAAATTATCTTGAAGAGTGTTGGAACACACTAGAACAGTGTTAAGATTCTAGTAGCTTTCAACATTATCTTAATAGCCATAATTTCGAAGATTGACAACCCAACTGTCATGGAAGATTTCAAAATATTTCACTTTGAAGTAGTATTTACAAAATAATTTCAAAATCATCTCTCGAAGGCTAAAAAGTATCTTGTCTTGCCCAATTTAGTCCAAGTAATTTGGCTTCTTGGATACGGTAGTTTTTGTTTCTAATATCAATTAGAGTGGTTTTTGTTTCTAGTATCAATTAGAAAAATGGAAGTTGTGTTCGAGGTGCAAGTTCACTCAAATTGTTGATAGAATTTAGTATGGTTGGATTAAGGGATTTATTCATATGTGGAGCCTCTTCTTTCATAGGCCATGTAGCTTGCAACTATCTTTTTTTTCCGAGGAAAAAGTCGTAATTTTATTAATGAAAACAAAATTACAGGTTGCATGTACTGGTAATTGTCAATCAAGACACGCTATTAAGCTGCATATAAAACCTATAATACAAGGAGAGGAATCAAGATTTTCTCCCTTTTTTCTTTTCAACCTTTCACCAAGCAACTTGTGTTGGCGTGGCCGAGATAAGGGCGAGTTGATTTTATTCTATGAGTTCTCCATTGTCCTTATCTGAATCCGAAGTATCTGAATTGTGTTGTTTTTTGTTTCCTGCACTGTCGGGTGCCCCAAGATCCATTTCCAACTGTACCGTGGTGGTAATGTCAAACAGATCTTGCATTTCCCGTTCTTGTACACCCAGAGTGGTTGTTGTTTGTTTACTCTCATTTGGGATGGGGTCATCCTCTTCTTCGTTTGTCTCCTGCTCTAGTCCACTTGAGGGGAATTGCCATCTTTTGGCTTCTTTCTCTGTCTTCTTCTTCTTCTTCTTTTTTAATCTCATTTTGCATCTGGGCATGTGTTTTGTAAGTGTCTGGTATTCCTACATATTCTGCATCTGAATGCAATGTTTTCATAGTCTAAGTGTTGCGTCCATTTTTGTAGTTTGTGAACCAGTTGAATGCTCTTTGGTAGCCTTTTACTGAGGTCCACCTCCACACAGATTCGTGCGAAGGTATAGATGCATTCCTCCAAACATTGGGTATCTGTTTTTATGTATCTCCCGAGGATGTTCCCAATGCCTTCTACAACACATTGATTCCAGAAATGAAGTGGGAGGTTGTATAGCCGGACCCAAACCGACATTCTGGTAACCTCCATAGTTTTTGTGTCAAAATCCGAAAACCATGGTGTGATGAAGAGTCTGGTGGATCCCCAGAACCACGGTCCAACCCTAAGTATGATGTCTCTGGCTTCCGAAGATGGAAACTTGACTGTGAAGAATCCTTTAGAGTAGATATGGATTTCACAGTCCATGGTCCAGTTGGTAAAGATCCAATGAAAGAGCTCCATTGTTTTGGGCCAAAAGCAGTTAAATATGAATATTATTGCTTGGGATTCAAATGTGGAGCGATGCTCATATATTTCCGGAATATCTGTATTTAGTTTGGGCACATGGTTTAGTTGCTCCACAATGTATGGTTTGGGAGTATTCTCTGCTGGTTCAGTTGCTGTTGCTGCTCTGTTTTTCCCCTAAAGAATGTTCCTGTATGAGGGTCCTTTTGGGGTTTCTAGTTTGGAGGTGCTGGCTCCTCTTATGGGTCCTTGGGTTATGTTTTGATCTGCTTTTCCACCTCGCAATCTCAGGTTGATATATATGGTAGACTCAGGGCCTATGGGAAATTCCTTGATAGAGCAGGGGTCTTGTAAGGATTTCCCACCATGGATTAAGGATTGCATGTGGCAGGGGTATCCTGAGGCTGTCCTGATATTTTTCTTAAGGAGTGAAGCCCTGTTTGTGTCCTGTACCCATACTAGAAAGTTGTTCCCCACTAGGGGCTTTATGAAAAACTGAAAATGAGCAGAGCTTACCTGATTTTCATTATATGTGGTACTTCTGTGGGCTCCTTTGGGATTTTGTTCTAGTATCTTGGATAGAGTTCGGTAGGTACCGAGAGGCAGGCCTCCTCGAAATAGCGTGTCATGAGGTCTTCCGCCACAATTCCCTAGTGCCCGCGTAGTACCCCACGGAGGAAATGGACGCCAAACCCAGCTTGCATCCACCGACACCAGTTCTGGACTGGTATTCACCTCATACCCATTGCGAGCGGGATCCCGAATGCTGGGGCAACGCGGACGCATAAGAGGCCATCAAGGGTGTAGGGAAGTCGCATCATTGTAGGGCATGAGGCCGATATGGTCGATGGGGGAAAGGGAGGTGGCCACCGCGAAAGCAGGGTAACCCTTGTGCTAAAAAAAACTCCATTCCGGCATAGGTGCAGGCTTCTCGTCTGATGCGTTACCATGAGATTCCGCCGCCGCGTAGTCCAAGGGGCCGAAATAGCAAACCCTAGATTTGCCATCGATCGCCATCGCTCTTCTCTAATATCGGATCCCCTTATTTTCTTAATTTAGCTTGCAACTACCTTGTAATGGTGTAGTAAAGGGTTAAGTTTATGTTCTGAAAGAATTTCTATCCTCCATTCCTCATTACCTTGTAGCATTTTACTCGTAATCATTTCATGATTAAATTTGTATCTTTATTTATAATATTTACTATATTGTGTTTACCATGCATGTAAACAATTAAATTCATGTTACATTTTTAAAAGTTGGGTTGTTATATATTACTATATTGTATTTACCATGTGCCATATAAAACTAAATTCATGTTCCATTTTTAGAATTTTGGTTATTATATATTCTTTGTATGTAGGTATAATGCTTCAACATGATAACTACCTCTCATAACAAGTTTTTTTTTCTACCACTTTACGTTTGATGGTGTGTTGTTTTCTGCACACCCTATTACACACTGTAAGGGATGAAGATTTGGTTAAAAAGTCTAGGATTATATTGCTCCCTTACCTAAACGTGAATTTTTTCAAATGGAAAATGTTTCATTTATAATACTATGATCCTCACATATTTTAGTGCTATCGTTGACGAAACTTGTTTTGAGTTTTTTTGTAATTCATGCTGGGGCTTGTAGATTTTGTGGTTGCAAATAAAATATGTATAGAATCACCCTTAGATTCATGTTATAACAATATTTTTCTTCGATTTCAACACAAATTGGTTCCAGAAACAAACCTTACAATAAGCTCTATCTTCGAATTTCAACGGAAAGAAGCTAATTTTGAGCTAATTTTGTTTTTTGTTTACATTGAAAAAATAAACCACTTACTCGTTCATTCTGGATGAACACAAAGTCTAATGATTTCCTTCGTTTGAAAATCTGATTCCCTCAAAGGCCTCTCCAATGAGATGTCGACTGACAATAATTTTCAGAACGAATTGCAAAAATATGCACAGAACCCCTAAAGGTGCAAAGATACATTGAAGGAATAGAACATGTCTATGGTGTTACTGCAAAAATGTTGCAACAAAGGAAAGATAACAACCTAAAGGGTTGAGGATGGAGGGGAGGCAATGTGTTCAGGCTTGCCACAGTCTCACACTTGCGCTGATGCGTGTCTGACAAATATTTCTCAAACCACCGTTCTTGGCTAAATAATTTTTTCCAATCACATAATTTTAATGTTATAAGCGAATTGAATTTATTTATACATTAAAAAAACATTTTAAAAAGCATTAAATTACAATTTGACTAAATAATGGAACATATTTTTAAATTAAATTTATTTATAATTAAAAATATATTTAAAACAACATAAAATCACAATTTAGGGATAAGTTTCACAAGTGTACTTGGGATAAGGAGCTAGGGAGAAAGAAAAAATACTATATTGAAGAGTTTAGTCCCACTCGTAATCATCAACAAAAATGGTACATAGGGGTCAATATTTCTTGGAGAGCCAAAATTCTTATTGCTCACTTGAGGAAAAATTATCATCAATTCCGTTGTGAAACAGGTGCTGGAAAAGGCCAAAAAAACCATGGGGGGAAAGAGTAGGTATTTTTTGCTCTTCCAAAAAAGTGGAAATAGAAAAACATTTCATTTTAGAATGCTAGGACTCCAAACACAACAAGGAAAGTTATGGAAATATTATGGTCTCTAGCTCTCGGAGTAATCTATTCAGGGAGGGGTTTGTCAAGAAGTTGGAGCGTTTATTGTGAAGCTTCACAAGAAAAGGGTCAAATACAAGAACCAGATGGAGAAACAATCTGTCCCATAGGCTATCTTTAGCCTTATGGACGTTAAAATAATTTCTTTCTCATATCTCCATAAATACTTATGGTTGCCTTTGCATAGCTTGTGGGGGTCCCACAATAACGAGTGACCATGTAAGTTAATTGTAGTTAAGAAGTCTTTATGTCAAGAATGACCATTCCTAAACCAAAAAAAATACTCAATAATGTCTTAATTTGAACACAATTTAAGGTGAGACTTTATCATAATTAGTTAAAGCAATTTTTGTGAGAGTTATTTTAAGAATCCCCAAAGCCGGAATTTCAATAAAAACTTAACCAAAAAATTTAGAATTTTTTTGTTGTATAACAAATTTGGTTACGTTATGATTTAATTGTAAATTGGTTGAAAAAAATCAACATTAAACCCATTTAATTTTTCAATTAAACATTTTATATCATTTTACCTAAAAAAATCCCATAAACACTTTCAAAAAATCTTTAAAAATATATAATTTAATATAAATCTTAATACATTATCATTAAAGAAAATATTTAAAAATATATAATTTAATGTAAATCTTATTATGTTTATATGCTATCATTAAGAATAATGTAAAAGACCATGACTAAAATGGCTTGTTTAAATCAAAGTGAGTCTAATCTCACGATATCATTTAGGAGAAAAACTCCAATTACACGCTACCATTTAGGAGAAGAATCTCCAATTACATGCTCTCCCGAAACTGTTCGCCTATAAATATGGTTTCATTCTGGATTACATATGTGAATCTAAATAAGGTCTCTGGAAAAACAGTGAATGTGTGTGGGATTTTATAGTTGGCCATATCCACAAGTCGAGGCATCAGACAGAGCTGGCCATATCCACAAGTCGAGGCATGAGATGGAGACATAGACGCAAATAATTTAGGATTCATACTAGTTTCACTTCTCTTTCAATTCATTATGAAGGAGTCTACTTAGAAGAATCGAAAATCTCAAAAGAAGAACGGTTGTTATGTATGTTGGGAAGTACCCATTTACCCACCCATGGGAAGAGTGCTATAGATCCTAAGGACTGGTTAAATAAATCAGTGTCACAGTCCCCTACTTTGTCAAAAGATATAATTTTGCTGCAATTGTGCTATCCAAGCAAGCATTCTCTGACTACCATGGAGATTCGAGGAAAAATAAGAAGCCTCAATCGACACTCTAGTTCAAGCTATTTTGATGAAATTGACATCTCTTCATAGTTGGCTGCTGATTTGAATTATGAATTTGATTGTGACAGCCTAGTGGAAAAATCTTGTGCTCCTCACCAATATCCAGATAAATTCCAGTCAAAAGGTATTGAAGTATACCGAGGGAAGCGGTTTTGTTCAACTATAAAACAACTAATGGATGGTCAGATTTTGGAAGTGGTTCTATATTGGGAGTGTAGTGGCACAAATTTTTATTGTAACAAGTTGGGCCCTTTCATTATGGATAATAAATTGAATAAACCTAAGGGTGGTTTTGATAACATAAATATTTGTGTGTAGAGGGAAAATGGAACTCATCTTCTAGTCAGTTGTGTATGGTGGGATGCCTTGGATCCATAAAGAATCACAATGCCTATAATTCTCAAATATGTATTTACATCCCCCTTTCACTTTCATTAAAACAAAGAAGTGTAATTGTTGGCAGCATTTTAAGCACTTAGAAAACTACAAACCCCTTCTATCCTCTGTCATTTGAGCTAATTCATCACTAATATTTGCCACAGGATGTGTTAAAAATTACGTCATACGAATACAACAAGACCAAATTGGTCCAAATAGAGAGAGATGTGAGTGGAGGTTTTGGAAAATCATTCTTAAGTATCCCCAGAAAAAACTGGGCAGAACAAGACAAAAGTTCTCTGATCTGGGCAATGATGTTTCACTACATTCAAAGGGAATTTTTGACTTGTTTTCTAGAGGGAATTTTGGGAGGAGATTCATAGGTTTGGATGTTATATCAATTTAGGAATTTTTTAGAGTTGGTTGGGTCTAAAAATTTTCTTTCATATCTGAGGAGCTTCCAGAATCTTCAAAAGGACCAGAGGAGAAGTCTTTGACAGTTGTCGCACGACTGAAAAAATACCAGGTCTCTATAATACTGGTGTATCCCCTTATTGTCTTTGTTATTATATCCACATTATTTTTATTTTTGTACCCATATAGCCCCCATATTTTTATTATTTTTCCCCATAGAAGCCCACTATTACTATTGTTGTTTCCTTACATTGTTATTGTTATGTCGACTAGGATTATATTGTGACCCATTGGACTCCTATATATAGAAATGAGGCTTTGTCATTTGTATCATCTAATAATTGTTCATTTGTGTAATGTAAAGGAGGTTTCCCCCTCGAAGAGGCTAATTTATAAGGCATTTATCTATATTTTCTTTTATTTTTTTAAATGGTTTCATAACATTTGGTATCAGAACTTTGGATTCTAGAGTTTCACTGCTCTAAACATATCATATTTTAATTTTCGCTGTAGCTTTTTTTCTACAAAGTTTCAAATGCTGAAAAAAACCATTTGAGTCAAAATCCTAGGGAACGTCGTGTAAAAATTTCAGATCGTGGTTCGCTATATTTTCAGAGATATGATTTGTTGAAGTTAAGGTTTTTTCAAGATCCATAATTTCATCTCAAACAAGTGCCCAAGGGAAAATTGTCATAACGTTTATTCAGACATTGGATTAGAATTCTATAATAAGTGACTGGAAGTACACATGCTTTAGTTTCTTGTGTATCGATTTCAGAGCCAAAGGACGAAACAATGACATGTGTCACGCGTATGAGTTCATTCCGCTGAACCAACCCATCATTAGGTCATTGTGGGAGATTGAAAATAACTTTATCTTGAAGAATCAAAATTAGGTCTGACCTGTGGTATTGGAAAGAAGACTTAGAGGGCTACTACAGGACCGAAGATCAAATCTTGGGTATCCGAAATTATAGAGATACATCAGTTTCACTATTGAGCTCCTCAAAAGCAAGAAAAATGTGTGTATTTTTATTTTTTTTTTAAATTTTAAATTGCATAAGCCTTGTTTGAAAGATAATTTTGAAGTGATTCCAAGGGTATATTTAAGCATAGATATCAATATTGGGTTCTAAAATTCCCCCCAAAAATAATTCCACACCCATTAAGCCCTCAGAAGGCTCTACTATGACTCATGAAGAGGAAGAAGTGCAACAAGATATATCAAAATTATGAGACCATGTGCAACAAATTTTGCTCTCACAAAGAGTAACAAAAAATGAAATGGAAGCTAAGATGGATGGTTTGAAGAAGACATGGATGGATTGAAGAAAGGCGTGAAAGCTAAGATGGATGGTTTTAAGAGTGGCGTGGAAGCTAAGATGGATGGTTTGAAGAGTGGCGTGGAAGCTAAGATCGTTGGTATAGAAAAAAACATAAAGAACACATGGAAAGTTTGAAGGAAGGTTTGACCAAGTTGCTGCAAGAAATGATCCCTGATGACAAAAAGGTAGTAGAGGAAACTCATGATGAGAAAAAAATAAATGTTAATCGTGATTTCATAAACTCTAACATTGGATTGAAGTCCCACCATATTCCAAAAATTGATATGAAGAAGTTTGATGGCAAGGATCTCATAACATGGATTCTATAGATGGAGCAATATTTTGATCTCCATAATGTGTAAAACACACAAAAGGCACATATTGAAACTTTATATTTATAACAAAATACATTTGTATGGCATCAATGGCTTTATTATCGTAAACAAATTTTCACTTTGTCAATTTTTACGGAGGAAATGATAGAAAATTATGGGGATACAAAGAGAAACACTTTCTTTAGCTAATTGATAAATCTCAAATAAAAGGGTTCAATGGTGGAGCACATTGAGGACTTCCAAAAAATGAATATAAGGGTAAAGGGTATTCCAGAGGAGCAGATGATTGATGTCTTCATAGGGAATTTAAAGGATAACATCCAACATGAGGTTTCCTTTTGGGAACCTAATTCATTGGGGAAGGCATTCAGGTCGGCAAGAAGAATTGAAAGAAAAATTATGGCGACAAGGAAGCCTACCAGTTACATCTATAAATATGGAAGTGTTGCTACTCCTAGAATTCCACAACCTTGAAGGTTGAAACCACAACAATTGGAAGAAAAAAGAGAAAAAGGGCTTTGATATAATTGTGATAACGAATACACTAAAGGTCATAAGTGTGCTGAGAAGAAATTATTTTACATAGATTGTGAAGAGGAGGAAGAAAAAGAACAAGAAACTTCAAAAGAAGAGGATATACACCAGGAACCAATACTAGAGGAAGAAGAAATGAATCCGACCATATCCTTAATGCATTGGCAGGAATTACCACTCCTCAAACTCTCAAGATAGAAGGAAATATCAAGAAGAAAAATGTAATAGTGCTGATTGATTCAGGAAGTACCCATAATTTTATTCATTGTAAGGTAGCCAAGGAATTGAATTGCTTCCTACACCCAACACCAAAGTGTCAAGTGATGGTTGCAAATGGAGGAACTATAAATTTATTTGGAAAGTGCAATAATATCAAGCTAACCATGGGGGAATATGTATTGAATAGTCCAATGCTCCCGATTCCATTGGGTGGTGCTGATGTTGTAATAGAAGTACACTGGTTACAATATTTGGGGAGGGTAGATTTTAATTTTCAAGAACTTTCTTTATTTTTTTTTTGTAAGGAAAGGAATTTGAATGGCGGGTTATCGCAAGGAAGCTAGGAAAGATAATATTCTCTAATGTCATTAAAAAGCTTCTGAAGAAAGAACAACAAGGTGTAATTGCACAATTATTCTCACTAGAGGTTAAAATATCAAAATCATCTATTTCTCTAGATCTCCAAAAAGTATTGGACAATCATTCCAAGGTGTTTGAGACTCCCAAAGGACTCCCACCTATTCGTGATCACGATCATGCTATTCGTTTGATTCTAGGAAGTGTTCCTCCAAACATCAGGCGTTACAAGTATCCTTATGCTCAAAAGAGTGAGATTTAACGTATGGTTGCAGAATTCTAGAGGATGGTATAATTAAACCTAGTCAAAATGCTTTCTCTGCTCCAGTAGTTTTGGCGCACAAGAAGGATAGATTATGGCATATGTGTCAGGATTATAGGGAGCTCAATGAGCTCACTATTAAAGATAAATTTCCCATCTTTGTCATTGATGAATACATGGAGCAATTTAGTTCACTAAGATGGATCTTTGTTCTGGATATCATCAAATTAGAATGAAGATTGAAGACATTTCGAAAACAAAATCCAGAACTCATGAGGATCATTATGAATTTTTTGTCATGCCTTTTAGCCTTGCTAATGCACCTTCCACATTTCAAGGTTTCATGAATTCCATTTTCAAACCCTTCCTTAGAAAAGTTGTGTTAGTATTTTTTGATGATATACTAATCTACAACAAGTCTTGGAAGGATCATGTTCAACATGTTGACAGGGTGCTCAAACTATTGGGGGAGAAACAATTATATGAAAATTTTTCCAAATGTTTGTTTGGTATACAACATGTGGAATATTTGGCTCATATTGTATCTCATGAGGGTGTTAAGGTAGACCCTAAAAAAATTAAGTCCATGAAGGAATGGAAAATCCCCACAACCATAAAGCATCTTTGAGGATTTATGGGCTTAACAGGGTATTATCGCAGGTTTGTTAAGAATTATGGGAGAATATCTACACCTCTAACATCATTACTGAAGAAATATGCATTTTATTGGACTCCAAAAACAACTAAGGCCTTTGAACATCTTAAAGAGGCAATGTGCCAAGCATCGGTCTTAACTACACCACACTTCACAATTTTTATTATTATTGTGGAATGTGATGCCTCAAGAAATGGAATTGGTGCAGTTTTAATGCAAGAAGGAGGACCCATTTCTTTTGAAATTCGTCCAATCAAGCCGAAGGACGAAAGAGTGACACGTGGCACGTGTACAAGTTCGCTTTGCTGAACGAGCCCATCATTAGGCCATTGTGGGAGATTGGGCATAACTTTATCTTGAAGAATCCAAATTAGGTTTGACCTATGGCATTGGAAAGAAGACTCAAAGGGATACTATAGGACTGAAGATCAAATCTTGGGGATCCAAAATCCCAGAGATACATCAATTTCAATATTGAGCTCCTCAAAAGCAAGAAAAATGTGTGTATTTAAAAAAAATAATTGTATAAGTCTTGTTTTAAAAATAGGTTTAAAGTGATTCCAAGGGTATATTGAAGCATAGATATCAGTATTGGGTTCTAAAATTCCCCAAAAAATAATTCCACACCCATTAAGCCATCATAAGGATATACTATGACTCATGAAGAGGAATAAGTGCAACATGATATATCAAAATTACGAGACCATGTGCAACAAATTTCGCTCTCACAAAGAGTAACAAAAAATGAAATGGAAGCTAAGATGGATGGTTTGAAGAAGACATGGATGGAGGAACTATAAATTGCTTTGTAAAGTTCCATAATATCAAGCTAACCATGGGGGAATATGTATTGAATAATCCAATGCTCTAGATTCCAATGGGTGGTGCTGATGTTGTAATAGGAGTACAATGGTTACAATATTTGGGGACGGTAGCTTTAAATTTTCAAGAAATTTTCTTGAATTTTTTTTGCAAGGAAAGGAAGTTGAATTACGAGGTATCGTAGAGAAGCTAGGAAATATAATCTTCTCTAATGTCATGACAAAGCTCCTGAAGAAAGAACAACAAGGTGTAATTGCACAATTATTCTCACTAGGGGTTAAAATATCAAAATCATCTATTTGTCTAGATCTCTAAAAGGTATTGGACGATCATTCTAAGGTGTTTTAGACTCCCAAAGGACTCCCACCTATTCGTGATCATGATCATGCTATTCGTTGGATTCCAGGAAGTGTTCCTCCAAACATCAGGCATTACATGTATCCTTATGCTCAAAAGAGTGAGATTTAATGTATGGTTGGAGAAATGCTAGAGGCTAGTATAATTCAACCTACTCAAAGTGCTTTCTTTGCTCCAGTATTTTTGGTGCACAAGAAGGATGGATCATGCGTATGTGTCCGGATTATAGGGAGCTCAACAAGCTCACTATTAAACATAAATTTCCCATCCCCATCATTGATGAATTACATAGAGAAATTTAGTTCACCAAGCTGGATCTTCATTCTGGATATCATCAAATTAAAATGAAGAGTGAAGACATTTCGAAAATAAAATTCAAAACTCATGAGGGTCATTATGAATTTTTGGTCATGCCTTTTGGCCTTACTAATGCACCTTCCATGTTTCAAGGTATGATGAATTGCATTTTCAAACCCTTCCTTAAAAAATTTGTGTTGGTATTTTTTGATGATATACTAATCTACAACAAGTCTTGGAAGGATCATGTTCAACATGTTCACAGGGTGCTCAAACTATTAGACGAGAAACAATTATATGCCAAAACCTCCAAATGTTTCTTTGGAGTACAACAGGTGGAATATTTTGGTCATTTTATATCTGAGGAGGGTGTTAAGGTAGACCCTAAAAAAATTAAATCCATGAAGGAATGGAAAATCCCCACAACCATAAAGCATCTTCGAGTATTTATGGGCTTAACAGGGTATTATCGCAAGTTTGTTAAGAATTATGGGAGAATATCGACACCTCTAACATAATTACTGAAGAAAGATGCATTTTCTTAGACTCCAGAAGCAACTAAGGCCTTTGAACATCTTAAAGAAGCAATGTGCCAAGTATCGATCTTAGCGACGCCACACTTCATAATTTTTTTTATTATGGAATGTGATGCCTCAGGAAATGTAATTGGTGCAGTTTTAATGCAAGTAGGAAGACCCATTGATTTTGAAAGTTGTCCAATCAAGCCGAAGGATGAAACAATGAGACATGGCACACATACAAGTTTGCTATGTTGAACTAGCCCATCATTAGGTCATTGTGGGAGATTGGGCATAACTTTAACTTGAAGAATCCAAATTAGGTCTGACCTGTGGCATTGGAAAGAAGACTCATAGGGCTACTACAGGCCCAAAAATCAAATCTTGGGGATCCAAAATTACAAATATACATCAATTTCATTAGCTAGCTCCTCAAAAGCAAGAAAAAGGTGTGTATTTTAAAAAAAAAAATTGCGTAAGCCTTGTTTGAAAAATCAGTTTGAAGTGATTCTAAGGGTATATTGAAGCATAGATGTGTAAAAAATAACACCAACTTAAGGGGTGTGGTTTACCCTCTTAAGTTATTGGTCACAGGCAGAAAAAGAAGTGGAGTCAAGCAAGTTAGTGGAACAAGCTAGAATCATAAACATAATATATAGAGAAATAGCATGCATATATAAACTAAAACTAAAATAAAACTAACACAAATAAAATAAAAGCTCTGAATAGAGTCAAACAACTGCAATAATCCAAACAGTGGCTCTTCGGCCCCTCTTATTGAGTTCTGGTAGGAAATGAGGATGAAACTTTAACCCTCTTGCCAAAGGTTCCTTAGAACATGGGTTCTAAGTCCCGATGCAAGGATGTTTTTACTTCCAATATTGCTTCGGTGCAAAGTATCCCTCTCTCTACTGTGGTGGAATGAAATTTTTGGATGACCAACAATTGAGTCCCCTCTATCTTCAACTTCGGATCACACACTGCTGGTATTTCTTGGGAAATTCTGGCCAACATAACAATGTGCTCCCAAGTTCTTCATCGCTTGGTGGCCTTATATAGGAGAATTCAAGTCCTCCTTCCCTCTCTTGGTACATTATAGATGGTGACCCAAGAGAGGGGAATTCTTTCTTTGTGTGCCAAAAATATTCCATTGTGTGCTCCCTTGATGTCTAAGGAGGCTTTGGTGGCTGTCCTTAGGCGGCTTCAAGTGAGAAATCACTGTCGTGGAGTGTGCTTTTTGTGGTCCCGGAAAGTGACTTTCACCACTCCCAGGATTGTGCACATTTCGGGTCAAAAGGCGCACAAAGATGCTCTTCGCAAAGTATTATGCACGCAAAAGCTTTTATGACTTGCTCCAATTTGATTTTTCCTTAGACCTTAGAGATTTTTAAATACTTTCCAGATTCTCTAATGTCTTTCAGCCTTGTAAATCCTTCTGCTTGACATTAAATAATGTTGTCTTCTGCTTGTACGATTTTCCAATGTTAACAATTAACCCCTAATGTGTGAGGTCTAGGAAGAATTGTATAGCCGAAATACATTATAGTTTCTTTTATGTATATTGTGTGTAAAGAGAGAGAGACCTGCGTGAAGCTCAGAATTGGAAACACCCTGCACCGATTCGAAGAATGACCATGTCCTATGGGACCCCTGTAAGCAAATATAATACAATATATATACAAATTTTCTAAGAGGTGGCCATGTCCCATGCTCATGATGCTGTGGCTAGTTAAACAAATTGATTTGACGGATACATGTTCTGTCTATGTCACTGATATTGTAGTGATTTGGTGGTTGTTGACGACGACTGCTGACGCCGTCCGGAGCATTTTTTCTTTGACAGTAGGTGGAATATGGTACCCATATGCGTAAAATTAGTATGGGATATAGCTGCACATTGGACGCATAGGTGATGGCTGGGACCTTCCTGTGTAAGCATTGCTGGAAGAGACGTTTATGAAGGCATGAGTCTTTGATGAATTTGAACAAAGTGAAATGGTTGTAAGGTATGATACCATCTTGATATGAAAGCTTTTGTTGTAGTCGAATTTCAAGAGGATCGGTGACATCTGTGGGAAATGATGTCTCTCACAGTGCCACCCGAGGATGCCCTTTGTATGGAGAGGGATGATCCAAGGTACCGCTTCCTTTTTGGAAAGTAGGTGTTGAAGTCGAAAAAAAGGAAACCTCAACCAAACAAGGGGTCGCTGATATGAAGGGTCAGGGACCTGGGTGTGATGGTTTAACATAGGCATGTTGGCGAGGGGTGACTGAAAACTGATGATGGGGATTCAGTGGCCCAAGTTCAGAATATATTAAGTAGCTTGGTGACAGTCATAGTTATTTCTGATGGGGAAATCCTTGGAGTTGGTAGGACTTCCAGGGTGGGTATAACTTGGCTATGAATGTCATGGTGGCTTGTGTGTGGGGGTGTAATATTACGACCAAGGGTGTTTAGGCACTGCTCCCATGGTAGAAAAGATGGATGAGAGGGTGGGTAACGTAGTGCACCGTTTTCGGTATTTGTACACTTACCAAAATAATAAAATAATGGGGTTTGGTTTGTACAAAACATAGAGACGGGTGACCCAAAACATGAAAGTGTTCGCTCACTAATGTTGTGAGGAAGGTGTTTTGCTGAGGGTGGGAGCCCCATTGGTTGGTCTCATGTGTGAGGTTGATGAAGCGGATGAAAAAGTATAGCAGATGGGATTATGCCGGTGGAGGTATGGTGGGCCAAATGCGAGCTGCAGTAGTGCTATTTTGATCTTCTTGTACAACCTAGTCGTCTGGGAAGGGGGTTTTATTCTGTATGGTAGAACTTGACCTTTATGCATGGTGGATGAATGGGCATGAGGTTCTTCCCGGACTGAAGTGGTATGGCCATGGCGTCACTTTTGCGGTGACATATGGTCTATTGTGGGTGACAAGCGCCATGGAGGGGAGGCCCTACTGACCAACAAGGATGTTTATCATGTGCAGGGTGAGGTGATTATAAACACGGTCGGATATATGGAACCTATGGTTGATTTCTGATGGAGAAATGATGTCAGGATATGCAGAGTTTTCTGGGACTCTATCATGCTGGGGGTAGAATGATACCTGCTCTAGAACTTTCCATGGATGGAATTATGGATGGTTTGCAAGTTTTCCTGTAAAAACAACTACCTCAAGTGAAAACATCTTATTTATCAAATATTATTGAAAGTCATGTGCTTTTAAAAAGAAGATGAGAGAGGGCATACCTGCTGACGTTGAAAATTTATTTTTTTGGGTGTGCGAATATATGGCACCGCCTTTGGACGTTATGGAGTGCTGATGACAATGCTGCTTTTGGTTTCGTGATCAGATACTTTAAGCTCCAGTTTTCCGTTGGGAGTTGTTACTTGGCTTCTAGTTTTGATTTCGGTTGGGGTTGCCCCCAGATAGAGATCACATGGGGCATTGTTGGTTACTGCCCCCTGTCTAGGATCTCCCTTTTGTTTGTTCCTTAGCTTCTTTTTGCAGCATTTGGAGGATTGTCATAATTCTCCTGGTTGTATGGTTGTTGATGAGCCTAGGAAGGGTTTGCACTAGATTGACCAACGCATTACGTTGTGCTAGTGGTCCATTCTTTGCGGGGAATGGGGGATATCGGTTCTCTTATACCTGGTTGGTATACGAGTGCTGGGGTGACTTTCATGATAGCTAGGTTGTGATACGTTTTGAGTAGGATCGTATGAGTATCTAAGGTATTGATTACTGCTGCCTAGGTGTCCTTGGGCCAAAGACCCGATCGAACCGTCTGAAGAATTGACGTGCATGGTACTACTACTGCTTAGGTGATCTTGGAAAAAGACCCAATCAAACCATCTGCAGGATCGATGTGCATGGTATTATTTCTGCCTAGGTGATCTTAGGTTAGATACCCGTATCAAACCGTTTTTAATAGTCGACGCGCTTGGTCACTCCCCGAATACAGATTACTGCTGCCTAGGTGGCCTTGGGTCGAAGACCCGATCGAGCTGTTTGCAGTAATTGATGCGCCTAATAACTCAAGAGGATGAGGCAACTAGGTTCCCATGTTCTTGGTTGGTGTACGGTGGCTTGGGGGGAGGAGGGACAAATGGATGCTTTTATAGTGTTTGTCGTTCCTCCTGCAGGTACATGATGGTGCGAGGTTCAACTCCAGATGACTGGGTGGGGGGATCCTCTTGATAGGATCGCTCGATGGTGTGTAAGGCGTTCCTATATCACGGTATTTATGGGAAATGATGGGTATAGTACCCATAATTTCTGCAGATAGCGCATGCATGATTGGTACACAATGATTTTCCTTTACCTTTAGTGGCAGGTTTCTTTTTACGGGAACGCGACATTGCGATTTCTGCCTCAGAGCCAAGGAGAAATTTTAATTTGTCCAAATTTGGGAAAATATGGGTAGGGTGACCTACTACGTCACATATGGCGCAACCCGGTGATTCCCGTTTTATGGCGGGAGTCTCCACCCTCTTTCCTCTCTTGGTTTTCTTAGCCGTAATCATCGGTTTTGCAATGGGAATTTTCTTTTCAAGGATAGTTTCGACTGTTTCTTGGAGGGATGTGGCCTCTTCGAGACTGAGGGGCTTAAACCCTATGGCAGTGATGTGTGTGGCTCCTGTTCCTATAGGGGGGATGAGATACCAAACTGGTATTTCCAATGATATGTTTGGTAATGCCAATGTTGCTAAAACCGGCTGGGAGACGAAACCAGCTGGGGGGTAGAGGAAAGGGGTTTGGGATGCGGCGTAGGCGAGAGAGGCTGCCATGGCTAATTAATCAGTGTCATTAATTCTTGTGTCCGTGTCCTGACTAGCTTCAGTGCTTGATGTGGACATCATGCACACCAGAGCCCCTGTGACATCGGGTGATGACTCAGGTATAATGGGGGGATCGCCTAGGAATGATCCTAGAATGGACGACGGTTTGAACTGGCCAGGGTCATATTCTTGGTACTGTGACAGTTCATCCGAGGATGTATCTACATAGGGGTCTCTTCTCACTATGCATCAATTGGTCGATAGTAATGATGCAGTCCTCGTGGGGGAACATCATAATGCGAAAGACGAAAGAGGCTATGGCTGACATGGTGTACATATAACTCTAACCAAGGAGTATATTATAGTCCAAGTGAGCATCCAAGACTTCAATGTCTATATGGATCGTCTTTCCGGCTAAGCAGACCAGGAATTTTTGGTAGAGGCTGACGGGGGTCGAAGGATGACTATCGTATGCTCTAATCGAGAGACCCTAACTTCTGCCAAACATTTTTTGACATGATGCACGTGGATGCACCTTCGTCAATGACACATCGGTGGATGGTGATATTCTGGACCGACACTGGTATCTGAAAGGTGACTATCGAAGGAAGCCTAGGGGTGGCTTTGTCTAAGTCAAAATCCATTAGGTGCGTTTCAGCAGGGTCGATAGCGCCTAATGTGGAAAGTAAGGCTTTCCGCTATTTTGGGCATGACTACAATACTTCAAAAGCTGACATAGCAGTGGGAGATTGGGCTAAATCGTCCATGATGCTATAATTATGGGTCGATTTGGAGTAGTTTCATGCTCGCCTATTAGGTCGCTTCGCCATCTTTGGCAATGGTTTGATAGGCATCTTTGAAATGGTCAAAGGTTCAGTCGGTGCACTAGTACTTGCCCCTGACATGTTGGTGTCGTAATTGTGATTCTGTGTTTGGAAAAACATATCTTCGCCAGTCATGTAGATTTCATGGATGTTTTTCCCAGAGTCGTCTGGGTTTTGTTGGTGAGTGCTGACTGTCTCTTGCTGGGGGAAAGGTTCCTGCATCAGAACTGTTTGCTGGGAAGATCCTCCTTGTCCTCGGTTACTCTGTAGCTTCTTCAACTCAGGGAGATCGGGACAGTGGTGAGTATAATGGCCGTACTCATCACATATTGAACAAGAATGGTTTGTTCGAAGAGGTGGCCTTTTTATTTGCCGTTGGGAATTGCTTGGCTCCGGGTTCTGATTTTGGTTGGAGTTGCCTCCAACTTGGGATCACGATGGGTGTTGTTGGTTGTTTCCCTTGTCCAGATTCCCTTTGGGCTTGTTTTTTCCTTTTTTCTTCACCACGTTAAGAGGTTAGTTCTCCTGGTTATATGACTGGTGTGGTTGGTTTTGGGAATGATGCACAAATTTCACCTGTGCATTGTTCTGCATAGGCGGGTCTTGTGCTGGGGACTGAGCATAATGCGGTCCCTGGTTTGCACCTGGCTATTGGAGGGGAGCTCTTTCGTCAATGTTTCTCTCTGCATACTGGGTCCTCTGTGTTAGGGTCCTATAAGTATAGGATTCATAATTTGGAATTGAATTATGATAAACTTGTAAAAATATGTACATACCTTGCTTTCTACAAGTTGTTTTCCCATATTTTGTAAAAAAAAAAAAAAAAAAGAGTAGAAAATAAAAAAGAGGATAAAAGTCCCAAAATAAAGATTAAAGGACTTAGAAAAAATAATATACCCCAAAAGAAAAAAAGAAATAAAACATGAAAGTGTGAAAATTCAAATGCCACTACTTTTTCCTTTGTTACTGATGATTATGGCAGAGTGTCAATAAATGCCATAATCCATGATGTGTTGAATTGTTTAATTTTGACTTGTCATGTTTTAAATTTTATTGTTGTAGAATAGTGAATAAAGATTAGTCAGACAGTTTAATCCTGACTAATTAGTAGATAGGTAGAGAATAAAGAGGAGCTCATTAGTTTAATCTGAGCCCTCGGATGATATAAGGTAGATTTAGATAGTTTTCTTGGTTTTAAAAGAATAAAATGCTCAAGGTTGCTAGCTCAAATGCACCTGTAAAATGGAAGAAAAAATGTTAGAGCAAAAGATTGGGTAGGTAGAAAGAAGTGGGAAAATCATTATATTTATCTTTCACCGGGCAACTATTACTGATTTCCTTTCCCCTATAGTTATTCTGCATTCTAAACTTCTAGTAAAAGAGGCTCAGAGCATTTCTCTGACTTCTGTTGGGACCGGATCCAAGGCTCAATGACTGTTAAGTTAAAAGTGTTGAATTTCTATGTTAATCCCTAATTTTCATCATTTACCCTTCATGCACTCACCATTATTCAATTTCATAAGTAAAGACTCCTTTTTTACTTAATGAATAATCAAATTCCCTTTTGACTAATCTCCTTCATTCATAGAACCACAAAAAACCCTCCAAAAATGTTATATTCTAAGTCAAAGTGGTTAAACTATAAATGATTAAAGCTTTTTTGCTTGTTATATTATCACTTTGCTTAAGTTATGTAATTACATTTTGGTGTTTTCATTATCCCTTTTTCATATTAACTTCTAATTTATCTATTTAATCCCTATAAAAGGCTCTTCTCCTATTAATATAGCTCCTTTTATTTAAATATCCCTTAAAACCCACTATTATAAGATTTTAGACCAAAGTTAATTACCCACATGTTAAATTAAAAACCCAAAAAATATCCCCTTTGGTTTAAAACTAACGATATTCAAATATCCCGCTCCCCTATAGTTTTAGACCTTCCAAAAAGTCTAATAACTATATAATAAAACTAAAAAATATATGACAAAGTGCGTTTTATTTACATATCCAATGTATTTAAAATAACGTGAAAACATTACCCATTACCCTATTACATTCTATTGTAAATATCTCACGCCTTCGCAAAATACATTTGCCTCCTTCACAACTTAACCATGGTCTTATATTAGCCTCCCTTTATTCATATCTAAACCCAAGGTTAACCCCTTATTAACCCGCCCCACACACCATTTACCATATATATAAACTCACTTTATATATATAAATTTGCCCGATAAAACCTCTTTTTGGATTATACATAGGTATACGTCTATTGAACCATTACCCCCACATCCATATAACCTTTCATTATAAAAATTTAATTATAAATCTGTCTAATACAAAGGTTTTATATCCTTATCATCACCCAACTTATATAAAGCGCCCGAGCCCCACCCATCTTTCACCGCAAATCTTTAAAATATCTTGACCGTTCGCATCATCAAAACAAATCCAACGATGCACGTTCAGTTTTGCGCTCCGAAACTGATCGTTCAATGTTTGATAAAATTCACACAATAAAAGTTGTTTTGAAATACCACCCAATAAAACGTGGCCACATATCATTCGATCGCATTCAATTTGCAAGAAACAACTTACCACTTATATCCGACGCGAAACCCACTGGTTTTTTTTGCATTCGAAAACAAATCTGCCTCCTGCCTTTGAATAGACCTGTAATAAATGCTAAATATAATGGTTTATATTGAAAGGTTAAACTTTGATAAATCATTGTTTTATGCGTTATTTGCAGTCCCGACTAGTAAGAAAACTTCGCCCGACTGTGCAGAGAGCCCTAAGCCCCTGTTTGACCAATTTCTTGCCCCGAAGCTGGATTTAACCATTGTTTTCATATCCAAGCACATTGAAGCCATCCTCTGCGTCAAAAAATCCAATTTAAGCCGAATATACCACCAAAAACCCTTTTCGGCTATCAAGACAATTGTAAATTAGGTATTTTTTTGAATTTGACCTATAAAGTTCATGATTTGAAGCACCGATCAAATGAATTAAGATACAAAGAATTGAATTTCCAATCCCAGTGTGTCCAAAACCTTGAAAAAGGGGCAAACCCTTGCAAAATTTTCTCAGAAATTGCCATTTGCGTAAAACTCAGTTTTGAAGCCAATTTCTCAATTCTAAACCATTGAAAGACAAATTCCATAGTTCAAAAAGGTTTAAAGACGCATAGAAAGCCAAAAATCCCTTTTTTTTTTTTTCAGTCTTATCCATCTAGAAAACCTTTGTTTTCTGTCCTGAACTCTTGTTAAGATTCCCAGATTCTTAAATTGTCCCATATTGTCCCAGATTTGCTTAAAATTCCTTTGTTTCTACAAAATAACTACTGCAAACAATATAATCTTGCTTAGTTATCCCAAAAATGACAAAGAAGCAGACTACACCTAAAACTGGGGGTCCCAAAGCTACTAAAGCTATGACAGTCAAGCCT